>JARLTB010000131.1:6205000-6655000 GCA_030141615.1 Unio pictorum | reverse complement strand
TGTGCAAATTGTGAGATCAGCACTTTGACAATGGGCATTTCAGTATTATATAATTTGTTTATCTTGTACAAAGCAAGATATCATCCAACAAATCATCACTGATAATCCAATCAGCATAGCATCAACAGCTCCTGTTCATGGCCATTAATATCAAAGACCAGACTAATAAGCCATGTGATCCAACTCCAAGATCAAAAGTCAGAAGTTCTATACAGACATTGGACTAAGGCATGTCTTTGAGAGGTTAAATATTGTATGCCCACCTAGAAATGCCAGTAGTAGCAGCAAACACTTGAGCCAGGAAGTAACACAGTTTAAGAATGTCATCAGTTTATGATTTTCATGAAGAAGATGAAACAGAGAAGGGGCATGAAACAGTAGAGGCTGGTGTGACAGGAAAGAGTAAGTACAGTTAATATTGTTTTTAATGAACGCTATATACAACAGAATTTCTTAAAATATATCAATTGAGACACTTCATGATTAAAAGCCTTTACACAGAAAATAGAAATTACTGAACTATATTTCTACCTGAAACAATTTTAAAATAAAGATTTGTTTCTGTATACTGTGTCATATAAACAAGCAAATTAAAGATGATCTTTCATTTTGAAATTTCAATGAAACGTTTAATTTTCAGTAAATAATAATAATTAGTTCAGGATAGATACACAAGGAAACAATGCAACAATCAAACAACCAGCCAGCATTTTTTTGCACTGTAATAAGCTATTTCAGCTCCTTAAATACATTTCTAATTGATTTAAAATCCACAATATGTTAGTAAAATGTTCAGGTTTTTTTCCAAGAAACTGACAAGGTTATGTATTAAGTATGTTTTTATTCATTTTTTCTTATAATAATAATAATAATAATAATAATAATAATAATAATAATAATTGTACTGTAAAGAGAAAGGAACATTTTTAATGCTGTTATTAATTGACACATAAAATATCTCATTTTTTTTGTAGGGTCTGATAGCTGTTATATCTACACTAAGGATATGCTCTCCTTCAGCACATGGTCTTTGACTCTCAGCAGACAAGGAAAGATTTGCATAAATCTTAATGACACCGATATTGATAATTATGTAATAGTGAAATGTAAGTATATTTCTATATTTTACCAGACAATATTACCAAAATGTTTTTTTTCTTCTCCAGATTCTAGAAAGGGAGATAGAAAAATATTGTGTAATGTTATTGAATTTTGTGGACCAAAAACAGTTTTTCTATTGATATGTATTGCTGTTAAAACTGCAGATTAACTGGAAATGGTATTAATTTTTACCATGACAGAAAATATTCAAAATGTCTATCCAGACATGCAATAATGACAGAATTATATTATGTTATTATTTATTGACGGGTTGTATGCAGCAGTTCTAATCTCTGCTGAATACTTTTTCAAACCATATTATTAAGTTTTGACCAAATCTCATATATATATATATATATATATATATAGATGTATGATATATTTTTACACCGATATGCAATTTTGTGAGCCAGAAAAATTCAGAATTCAAATTGATTCATTGCTGAGTAGTGACTGAGAATCCAATCTCTGAAATTAATTACACCACTGTTCACTAGTGAATCAAGTTGCTGTTCACTTGCTGACTGTGACTATGTACATTCCAAAGAGTCAGGTTATAACAGTCTTAGTTGCTGAGACCTATATTGATAGTCACACACACACCCTCCAAATATTGTGTGAACATGATCACCTTTGAAGTTCACATTGTTAAGATAATTAATTTTTGATACACATGTACAAAAATAGAAACACTAATCAAAACTAATTTAATACTAGTATTAGAAAATTTAAATATTCTATAATTGATTATCAGTTGCCAACATTATGTGTTTGTCAAAAACTTGATCTGTCATTCACATCAATATAATATATTGTATTCGAATTTCTCATCTCAAATGTGACTATACAACACAATTAATTATGAATTCAGATTTGTACAAGGAACATTTTGACAAACATAAAAATATAAAAGTTATGCATGTCAGGTTAAAGAAGTCTTTGGTTTTAAATTTGACTTAAAATAAATCATGTTCATTTTAGTTGGACTTTGCAGAATTGTCAATATTCTAGTTTTAACAGTCAATCTCCTGATATATCACATGAAATATATGCATGAAAGAGATTAAGAGAGGGTGATTTAAGAGAAGTTGTTTTCAGATAGTGTATGTATAAGTTTAGAATTGAAGATGCTATTAAATCTTTTCTTACAGATCCAGATATAAATTACAAGTTTGGAACAGTTGAAGAATGTGGACTTAGTAGTGATGAAACATGTATTAAGGTAATTAACAAAAGCATATTAAATTCTCTTTTGCTCATATACATTGCAAACTCTCTTGTTTAAAATGGTCCATACATTAAAACAGTTTGAACTAGACAATTTATGATCAGTACATGTATATTATATTGTATACTTGATGTGAAGAAGTTGCACACCTCTTTTCATGGGTTGAGCCATTAGCATGTCTCCAAATTTCATTGAATTATTCATTTTTACATTTCATCAATGATATAATTTTTATTTGTAACCTGATAGCAAAAATGCCAGTAATGAAGAATAATTATTTATAACAAATAATGAAATTTAAGTAATAAAAATATAGATCAAATTTGTATATTTTTTTAATGTTTTCCTTTATATTGATGTATTAGTTGGAAACAGAATAATGAATAAGAGTTAATGGTGGACTTGCTGGTGGATACATTTATAATCTGGGAAAGCTTTGTCACAAATGTATATGGTCACAAACTGACCATTTTACATCAGTTTATTAATAAATTTTATACAATTAAGATCTGTAATAACAGTTTTCAAGGTGTGCATTTTTGGAAACTAAAATGTGTGGCAAGCAAAACTGAACTGTAATTAATCCAATCTGCAAGTAGTTAATTCAATAACTACTTAGTGTGTGATTATCAGTAGGTCATTGATTCCTGAGAATATATAGAGAACATGTGCAGAAAAATATGACTCAGTCAAAATTGTACTAAAAACCAGTATTAACATGCATTTTCCATGTTGCCATAATTTGATTTTGCGCAGCATTTATAATACCTGTGTTATATTTATTTTTCTAATTCAGTGGATAATAAAGGATTGTTAATATGGAATACTTTGTGTATATGCTTTTTGTGGATTTCATTGTCAGTATGCAAACAAACAAAAAAATTATAAATTGGCTCTTATGTGCATTTATCTTTTTATAGTGTATTGGGGGTGCTGGATTTACAGTAGAATTGCTTTGGACAGATCATGTCATGAGTACTACGCTGTTTTACAAACAGTTGGACTGCAGCAGTGTCACATATTTCTGTGAAAGTCTGAGCACATTTTTGAAGGTAATATGCTTTTTCATCAGTAAATACAGTGTCTTTACATTTGATTTCTGTAATTATAAAGGAAAGTAGTCACAATGAACTCAAGAGTCTTCCAAACCTGATCTCCATAAGTATCACACCCACTGAAAAGTCTGGAATACAAAATCGGTTCCATCCACCAATAGCTTAAATCATCTGTACATCAATAAGAGTACCATATTTTGCTAATATTTTTAACTTTATAAACATTGATAAATATTTTTGAGGTTGCCATGAAAACAAGTTCCAAATTTTTCAAAATCTATTTGTGGCTTTTATTTCAGTCTGATCTTGTTAACTTATTAAAGTTATTATGCGGTTTGTCACACACACACATGCATTAAAACGGTATTAAAGTTCTAGTACAGAGATTACCCCTGTGTGACAAAATCACAATGAAACTTTCAACAAATTTATCCGACATGCTTTGTTACAAGCTAACATTCTTGTTAGCATTGGAGTTCCAACTGAACCAGTGGCCTTGTGGTTAGAGTATCTGCCTTGGATGTGGGAGGTTGTGGTTTTGAACCCTTGCTGAGTTATACCAAAGACTTATAACAATGATACTAACAGCTGCATTGCTATTGCCCAGCATTAAGACATTAGTGTTAGAATTCATTGGCCTGGTGTCAGGATAATGTAAATGGGTGGGACAGCATGCCACATGTCTTTTGTATGATGGCCCAATAATAGAAATCACTATAAACTGTCACACACCAGACATCGTAATGATATGACTGAACAATTATTAAAGATATGTAAAGCATTAAAATCACGCAAACACTCTTTGGAATTCCTATTCACTTATTTTTTTAGTTCCCACCCACCCCTCCAACAACCATCCCTGAAGATTAACTGGTTTGTCCCTAACATATATTAAGTTTTGACTAAGATTATCCAAATTTAATGAGTGCACTGTACTTTTGTAAATAACTTAACATTTTACAAAGGGAATTCAGCTCTGTGTGATGTCTTCGCTATATAACCTTTCAGCAACATTGACAGAAATAGTAAAAGTCTCTTTCTCAGACTATTTTACATTGCCTTTCTGCATGAAGCCTTGGTAGCATTTTTATAGGACTTCTAACTCTAGTCAGATGAGATTTATCATGAATATTCATGCACATTTATAGAAGATTATAATTCATTGATGTATTGACTACATTAACTACTTCTCTGAAAAGCTTTATAATGTTTTCCATTGGTCGGAATTTGAGTTTCTTTCAAAATACCAAGAAAGGCATTTTAATCAAGTTATGATTGCTTAGCATGTTTTTTATTATCTGCAGTGTGATTATGATTTTCATTATCTCCAATGTGATTATGTTTTTCAGAATGAGTAGAATGTTTTCATGCATGCGGCTCAGTCAAAGTTTCTTGAAACATTTGAGGTTGATATACAGACCCTGCATTGTTCATCAAGCAAAACTGCTGTCAGAAGCATTGATCATAATTATGTCTGCAGGTTGTATATCAATGCAGAAGTTCTGGTACAAAATGGAAACTTCAAGGAATTTCCTCCTGCAATTGGAACTGTAGATGTTGGTTTGTTTGTTTGATTAGGATTTTTAACGTAGCTTTAACAATTTTTCAGTCATATCGCTACGATGTCTGCTGTGAGGCAGTTTATAGTGATGTCTAGCACTGAGGCATCATGCCGCAGACATGTAGCATGATGTCCCACCCAGTCACATTATCCTGACACCAGGCCGACCAGTCCTAACACTAACCTCTTAATGCTGAGCGTCAAGCGAGGCAGCTGTTAGTACCATTTTTGTAAGTCTTTGGTATGACTCGGCCGGGGATCGAACCCGCAACCTCCCGCTTCCGAGGCGAACGCTCTAACCACTAGGCCACCGGAGCGGTGTAGATGTTGGTGATGACTCATTAGAATTGAATTTCAAGTCTGAAGGTATCGTTGATATTGTTGATGGCAACCATACCTTAATTACTCAAAACAGACTCTGCGGAGAGTTCAAAGACATACAGAACCTGAGCAAAGTTTTACACAATTAATATGTGCATTTGAACTTGAAACAAAAAACCCTTATGTCTATCTGACCTAATTAACATAATCCAATATGTGCTTCCCATCTCTTTTTATGAAATATTCAAATAAAGACATAGTACCAATTACAAGCGTTTCATTTATTCATTTACATTCTTATTGCATAGACAATTTGATGGTTGAAGAGATTATATATTTTAGCTGAACTTTATTTTTGTGCTGAAAAAAAATGTTTATGGTTCACTGAATGTCAAAGCCAATTAAGCTATTTCTTACAAAGATTTATATATACAGGAACACATTGGCCAAAGCGTACTGAATTTTAAAGTTCCACAAGTAATGTCATGACATCATTTTATGACAAAACTTGACCAAGCACAGATTGATATAATACATTTCAGAAAGACTAGTTCTAAATTTACATTTATAATAAGAATTTCTAAATGCCATGTGATATTATCATTACAAATTTGGGTATTTAAAAGCATTGTGGTACAGTTTTCAAAGACCACCCCTTCTGCCAAAAGAAATGGTCTCTCAAAACAGGTCTCAATCCTACATAATCAATAAGTCTGTGTATGGAAATTATGGTCTCTCATAACAGTGGTATCAAGACAGGTTTTACTGTATTATTATTTTGATTCTCTATTCATTTCCTTGGGATTACAGCTCAGTAAAGGTGTATTTACTAGACTATTCTGATTCTCTAACCTTATAAGAATCACTGGGATGGTTTGGTAGTCTCCCATTCATTAAATTTGAATGTTACACTCTACGTTCTATGCTCAATTATGTACATTTTCAAATTACATGTAACATTAGTAGCCCAACAGATGACCTTATATGCTGGATCAGTGCCATGTGCAAGGATTTAAGATATAGGCATGAAACAATATAATGAGAGAGGAAATGTGAGAGGGTGGCAGCAGATAGAGAGAAAGAGCAGAAATAATAGTTGGTCAAGTACATATAAGAAGATGGATATTTAGAAGGATTGATAACATATAAGGTAAACAAAGTACATTGCAAGATTGCAATTAACTGAACCATATACATGTAACTATAGACAGTTGTTGAAATCAGTTAGGCAGTTGAGATTGCAAATATATTGTATTAAGTGTGACTGATTAGTCCCATGATGGGGAAAGAAACATGCTTATATAATCACTTACACAGTACACAAGGATCCATGGGAGAAAAACAGTGGTCATTGATTAGGTGGTCAACATCTGCAGGCAAACTTGATAGAAACTAGAGCAAGGAAAGGATGGAGTTTTGAAGTAGGTGGCCACTAAACTAGGTTTTGAGTGCTACTCCATTTGCAATTAAAAGGGTGCCATACAGCATGAGTCTACTGTATAAACACTTGTTCTGAAAGAAGGAAAGATTATTTTTCTATTTTCCAAGCTTTGATTTTAATTTTTCCAAATGCTGGCTGATCATCCATTTGCAAAACATATTTCTCCAAAACTTTGGTTTTTGCCTAGAGGTCATAAATGTACATTATGGTATGAGACATTGAGGTGAATAGCCAAATGTTGCTAATTAATTGCTTTTATGCTTTTTGATTATACCAGCCATACATGCAGCTTGTACTAAATGCTGTTTTTCACACTAGCCAAATTTTGGCTAAGGATACATTTATTCAAAATCTGGTCTTTGCCTAAAAGTCATACTGAACATTATGGAAAGGGACAATATTGCAGTTAGCCAAATTTTGGCTAAGCATTCATTTAGCCAAGATTTGGTTTCAACCTAAAAGTGTGAAGAACAGCTTTGTAGGAATTAGCCAAATTGGGCTAAAAGGACATTAGTTGTGTACCAGCCTCACTGAGTATGGCAACAGGAATCCTTAGCCAAATTTTGGCTAAGCATTCATTTATCCAAGATTTGGTTTCAGCCTAAGAGTGTGAAGAACAGCTTTGTAGGAATTAGCCAAATTGGGCTAAAAGGACATTAGTTGTGTACCAGTCTCACTGAGTATGGCAACAGGAATCCTTAGCCAAATTTTGGCTAATTTAAAACCTGCCTAGCTCCTTCCACAGACAGTAAAGCCATTGAATAGTTATGTACTATATATTGATCAAAAGCTCTTCAAAGATTCTCATTATGTGCCTTTTCTACTTTGGGTTAAGAGATTTTAGCCCATAGCAGAGGCCTGATTTGAGTAAATGGAAAAGCTCAAGTGAAATCGGAAACTGTTGATTGCTTCCGCAATTGCTGTTACAGCTGAAAGTGTAGAATGTGGAGATTTTTTTCTGCAACAACAATAATAAGATCAAATGCCATTCATAATTTAGTAAAAAAAACTGTTACTAGGATTCACATATGTCTTACATCTTTGTTAATAAGAAGCTGTATTTGCATGTGTTTGCTTACTCACCCTGTCCACGATCCTATGACGGCTTTTGGTAGTAAAATAAGTGTAAAAGAGAACGGAATAAATAATTCTTTGAACCACATCACAGAATTATGTTGATTTAAATTCGGTTTAAGTTCTAACTTATGTATGCAGTAAGCTCTTTTCCATCTGAAACGCCCACGTATAAAGTTTATGTTGTAGAACTTGGTTTGCCGCTGGTGACGATCCTAAGTACACTGTTAAATTCCTCATTAAATCTCATTGATATCAGCTAGGAAGTTATGTTGTTTCATGAGAAAGACTAGTTTAGACACGCCTGTACCTAGGCCATGCCAGGTCAAGTGATCAACTCTTGGTTACATACAAATTACACCAGTCTTGTTTGTTCCAAAGTAAATATATGCCTAGAGCAACAAAAAAGAAAACAAAGCAAAACGAGCAAAGAAAATAATGAACAAACCACGAAATGGTTATCAAGGAAAATTCTAAACAAGGAACTTTAATCGGATACGTAATGCTGCAATAATATTAAAGATATTTGGAGTAGGTGAAGGTTTTATCTTTGAATCTGACATTTGCACAATTAAAGTTGGCCTAATCGGGCAATTTCCAGATGCATAGATAAACATCCGGTACAAATTGTATAACTTGACTAGTAGGTTTCGAAATGGATGTTTGGATAATGTTCGTTGCATAGCTTATTGTCGAAAACAGATCTCTACTATCATCTAAAATAAACTAGTGCTGTTTGTTGCTATCAACAAAGTAATGGTACTAATAAAGCGATCGGAGGACAAATATTTTTTCAGGGTTTTTAAAAGGCTGGTTAGAAATTTGTACTCACATCTCATGTTCAAATCGTACAATAAATGAATAATATTGTACGTATTAGTTTTCTAGCCCTTTTTTCTGAGATGTGAATTATGAATCATTGGTTCATGTTTCTCTCATTAATTCCGAATTAGTAATGACGTTTTGACCATAGCAATTTTAGAATGAATCGGATTCGACCTCTCCGGTGGTCCAGTCGTGAAAGCGTCTGCATCGGATGCGGGAGGATGTGGTTTCGAACCACGGCCGAGTAATAATAAAGACTGAAGAATGACACTAGCGGCTGTTCGGCCTTCATTAGATAATGTAATATAATATTGAACGAAAGTAATTTCTGGGAGTTCTAACTTGGTAATTCTATAATCATTTTATATGCAAAGGTGACGGTCTTTTTGTCAAATCGCATTAACTGGTTTTAATCCAATTTCATTGTGTGATTTTATTATTTAGTGCTTCAACGACGAATGAAAGTCGTGTATCCCATTCGCATGATCGGTCTGCTTTCTTTTTATTAATACTCGTGCGCATTGATCGCCAAATAACTATTCTGCAAATGTTCATTTAAATCGTTCCAGAATAGCTTCATATAGATCTATATGAGTATACACGAACCCACTTTTGATATTTTGCCAAGAACTAATTGATCGAATAAATTCTCTAGTTTGATCTACTTATTTGAATCATGGCAATGGTAATAGTATGCGTGCATAGAAACGTTAATCAGGGACTTGTGCGAACTTTATATATGTTAATGACTCAGCTAATTTTTCTCCTCTGAAATGTTTAAAGCATAATTATAGGTGAGTCGATTATATATGATAAATAGAACCAAATTCATGCATGACATCCAAGAAAACCTAACAACTTTCTTACATCCAGCAGCGGAACAACTTGATAACTGCCTGCGTTAATTGCTTGAAAAACATGCCCCAGCCACCAAATGCAGAGAATAAATACAAAAGTGTTCTCCATGGTATAGCAGTGTTAGGGACCAGCTTCGCACTGCTAAAAGACATCGCCAAAAAGCAGAGAGGCTTTGGCTTTTCCCCAGAATCACTATTCATAAACAAATCTACAAAGACGCTAAGAAGAACGTCACAAACATAGTCCATTTAGACAAATCATCCCACTACAGTACTAAGATCACGGAGAGTTCCAGCTGCAAAGAGCACTTCGAGATAACTAACAAACTAATATCAAGGAACAATGTACATCACTTCCATCAACCTTCTCTTCACTAGACCTACCAGACCAATTTACAAATTTCTTCAACAACAAAGTACAAACCATTAGAGATTAGCTTGACAGCACAATTTCAACTGATCTTTACCAACTTTAACATTCCAGTATACTTGAATGATGAGGTGTCTTTTTACGGACCATAGAGTCCCAGAATGTGCCATGTGTAGTGTTCAGACTCATGGGTCAGCTCTTGATCGAATAAATTTGCAATAAATTCTTCCAATTTGCGCCAGAGTTATAATGTTCCGTATGGCTAAGCCGTCTCTCGCGTTGATTGTATGCTAAGTACCACTAGCACAGTTGTCAATACCATCCTGGTGGACAACCTCAAGCGCAGTCCTTGTTTGCCCGGGCGACGACCGATAAAGTATGGTAACTACAGATATGTCCAGCATTATCAGTGTCTTGGGCTAAAGTCGTCTGGCGGAGACCATCCCTCTCCAGTCCAAGGAGTTGCCACAAGGGGATGTAATACATCGTCGAGCTGTCTTAGGGTGTCAACTCGGCTTTTTTATAGGAATTACTCCTTTAGTAGTGGGCTAACCAAAACAGACATGCAAGGCGGCAGGAGACTCGTGTATGGGCGGGTGCTTCCATTTCCCATGCAGATAAAGCATATGCTACTGACCATATCACTGTGATAGGGAACAAATACAAGCATATATAATATATTCCATGATCGGAAAAAGCGTGGCTCATTATCGGCACGTGCTCGCTGCGGATATTTGTGATGTCGATCAATATTGTATTGAAGGCTATGAGCTAGCAGCGTCGATATTAGAGTGATCGAAATGTTTAAGGGTACGACGTTCGTTTACAGTTATCTCATCTTCCATATTTATCTCCAGTACATGTTCGATAGGTGTGAAAAAGCAGTTTTTCATTCGCAGTTATATTCTCCACAAGCACAAAACACACCATTACAGTTGTAAGGAACGGAAGGAAACACTGGTGGTCTGCTGATTGGAACAATCAGTCATGTAAGCGGATTGTGTATGTTTCCATTCTTTTAAAAGGAGGTTTTGAAAGTTAAGAATATTACACTATATGGTACCATTATCGCACAATGATTCTCGCTTTCTTTGACAGCAAATCAATACCATAAATTATGTTAATCATTTGCTGTCGCGGTTCTCAGTTTTAAAATTAAATATACGTTTAACAGCCTACAGGAAAAAGAACCGTTTTTCTTTGCCAAGGTCTGAATTTGTATGACATTGATGCAATGCCTCGCGTTATTTTGACGCAAAAGGGCATTCTGGTGAGTAAAATTTTGCTAATATCGTCAAATATATCGTGTGAGAAACTAAATAATTACATTTTAAACAACGTTGCAGATCTATGTAACAGTGACATTATAAATTATGCAATGTACTTAAAAGTGTAAATTTCTGTTCACGTCAGGGTTGAAGAGCATTAACACGTGTGCTAGATAACATAAATATATCCAAGTCTGACATTTACTGGGGTAATGTTCTCTTTTTACCTACTCGTTCAGTGTCTATAGAAGGATGTTGTGGCCTTACTATTTAGTTCCCATTGTGGTGTTGGACGGAATGTGTGGGTAATAGCCAGTAAGATGGTGTCATGTTACGTAGGTGAAGTGTTGGTCGATAAGACAATATGTTAGTCAGAAATGTGAGGTAAGGGGTCAAACCAGAAAGGCAGAGTCAGTAAGAGTCAGACTGGGAGATAAAACCTTCAGCTAATCCAATTATCCTAAATATTATTGCATCATTATCTACGTATCCGTAGTTAAAAATTACTGCTGCGGTAGTATGGTGTTTTCGTCACTGTCTGCATAGTTGGTCAGTGGAGGTGGGTTCATGTTGTTAACACCGTGAATGTGTTCATAAATCGGTAAATGATCAGTATAATCCATGTTGTGTGGTTTTTTGAAGAAGTAAAAAACAACAGATGATGTACCTCTCTCAAAATCTAACACCTTTTGTCACTCCACATTCTGAACTTGTTAGGCAAAGTATCAATGTCGTGCTTTCTTTTCACCATATGCTATCTTGTTAAATCAGTTCAACAGCAGAAATCGTATGCTTTAACAAATTTAAAGCACTTACAAACCTTATCTTGTATGACTGCTTCTATGTTGTTAATGTTGTTGCAACCAAAAATATCGTCTTAGTTACATAAACGTTGCCTCTAATAATTATATACTGATTTTATTTACGGCCAAAAGGGTTACATAAGAAAATGTGCTTAATCGGCCAGAACACGCCTTAGTGATGGAAAATGAAAGTCCAAAAAAGGATGAAAGCAATATAATTTTGAACCACATCGGAAAGCATGTTTTAAACAGTTGTTTAAAAAAAATTGAATCAGGTCTTTGTTTAAAATTCTCTCTTTTATATGAGACTTTCGCGTCTAACGTGCATATTATATAGCTAGCGATGTACCTAGTGACGATGATATGTACACTTACAGTTATTAATGAAATATATATCGACTATAAAGTTCTGTTGTTGTGAGAGATTTGGGTCTGAAACTGTTCCAGATCGTGTCGATGCTTGACTCTAGTGAATGCTAAACTATTTTATCAAGGTAAACCCACTGGTGCAAATTACATCATTATTGACTCATAAATAGAAAGAATGGTGATAGAGAAAAAAAATCAACATAAACATTTTGGGGTTACGTTCCTAGGCTGATAAGGGCATAATTATGATAAGACATGCATCGACCGAACGTTTTGCCAGTTCAAAATAACAGGAACGTGTATCATTTTTAAAACTTAGGGCAGTGTTCTAGAATATATATTCAAACCTGCAATGCACGTATATATATCATGTAAAGCTGTGGTCATTTATAACATTAGAATTCCATTTGTCCCTAGAAATTCTGTCAATAAGGCACTTGCAATATTCATTATTTTCATGTCGGCATTGCACCTCTGAATACAAAGTTAAATTTATGAACGATTTTGTATTCCTTGAAAATCTGAAAAGAATAGTCAGGTCTGTGAAAAGTTATTTTGTCATCGACTTGATGTCGTTTCTACGTGACAGAGTCCGAACACGCTGTGCGTGATCAAATTCGTAATTTATGTGTCATGTCAATACAAAGTATCTGCCCTAAAAATGGTTTCGTTATCAGGTCGTGTGCCGATGTATTGATGGGCTAATGCATGTATAGTTGTAATAGTTGATCGAAGCTGAAACAATGCTTAAGAATGCTTTTTTAAAATTGATTTGATATTTATACTGAAGTTTATTAGTTTGGGATATTTATTACAAATTATAATTCATAACAAATTAGCCATAAATGCAGCTTTGAAATGCGTACATTTTCCTTTTCCACTCAATGAAAAGTGGCATATCCGAAACGTAAGATACGCTAAATGTGCGCTAAATAAAATTGAGATCTTCTTTAGGATACATTTGAAATCCTTTATTTGATATTTATGCCGAAGTTTGTTTAATGGCATATTTATTACTAACTATAATTCATAGCAAATTAGCCACTAATGTAGTTCTAAAAGAAAACCAATGTTCGACTTGATGCCAATGAAAAATCTAAATGTAATCAATAGTTGAATGGGCAGCAAACAAACATCAACGTATAATGTAGCAACAGATAAATTACCGTAACCACAAACAATGTATACCTAATTTAGTAAAGAAATCATACTAGGATTCACATATGTCTTACATTTTCTGACCACGTTCCTATGACAGCTTTTGGAAGTAAAAAAAGACCCAACAAGGACGGAATAAATACTTCTTTGAACCACATCGCATAATTACGTTGGTTTAAATTCGGTTTAAGTTCTAACTTAATGTATGCAGTATGCGTCTAATGTTTATGCTCTAGGACTAGGTCTGTCGCTGGTGACGATGATACGTACACATTTAAAGTTCTGAGTAAAATTCATTGATATCAGCTAGGAAGTTATGTTGTTTCATGAGAAAGACTGAAAATTTTTAGACAAGCATGTACCTATGTCATGCCAGGTCTAGTGATCGACTCTTGGTTACATACAAATTACACCGGTTTCGTTTGTTCCAAAGTAAACATATGCCTACAGCAAAATAAAGAAATCAACACGAGCAAGGCAAATAATGAACAAACAAAATACTGCTTATCTAGGAAATTTGGAAACATGGAACTTTAATTGGATACGTGGATAATGATACAATAATATTTAGGATATTGGATTAGCTGAAGGGTTTAGATTCCAGTGTGAAATTTGCACGATTAAAACTAGGTAAATAGGGCCATTTTCAGATGCATGTATAAACATCCGGTACAAGGTGTATTACTTGACTAGTAGGTTTTACAATGGAGGTTAGGATAATAATCGTTGCATGACTTTTTTCGGAAATCTGATTTCTTCTATCATCTCAAATAAGAACAGAGACAAGTAGTTTTTGTTACCATAGATAAAGTATTGGTACTATTATAGCGATCGGGGGACAAACACTTTTTAAGGTTTTTATATTTAAACAGCTGTCTGGAAGTTTGTATTCACCTCTGATGTTCAAATCGTACAATAAATGAAGAAACGAAACTTATGAATGGTACTAGCGGCTGGTCATCCTTCATCGTGTTAATGTCACTGGATTGGACATCATGCTACATGTATCGATATCACTCTAAACTGCCACATTGCAGAAATTGTAGCTCGTAGAATTTATCTGAATAATTTATATCTAGAAGAATGATATTCTGTCAATTTGTTGCGAAAGGTTGATGACAATATATAATAACCTGCATATGCCGTTTAACGAGAGTCTTATACTTAAATCAAGTGATCTATACTTCGGGAAATTCAGCATAAAATAGTATAACATATTTATTTGTCTTTATCTTTCATTTGCATATATGTATATAGTATTATCGATGATGTATATGGAGCCAAACAGCGACACGCCATACAAAATGTTTTTTATATCAGTGATCAGGCAATAGATTAGACATCACATAAAATAAATCGAATGGGCGATTAGTGAAACTCTCCATTAACTGCGACTACGCATGCGCTCAAACGCTAGAGGTTTATAGGCTTTGTAATGGGAAGCAATGTTTTTCTGCATTTGTCCAATATAAAAAAAAACAAATTCAGTGAAAAAAGATGATATAAATACACCTAAGCAATTTTGTTGCATTTCTACTCTTTTACAATATACTGCTACAAGTTAACAGTACAATTTAACCTAAGTTTATAAACAATTGTGCGGAGTAGTTTTGAAACAAATGGCTGCCACTTAACTTAGCACGATCTTTTATCCACGCGCACATTAAATGAAACACTGCAAGATCACACTGAAATTCTGATTCCATCTCGATCTGCTGTAATCATCTCTAGCCTACATGCTTGGAAGCATAGTCGATACATTCTCAGTGATTTTCGGTTAGAGCTATCTTTCATTTTGACATCTTCCACGCACAATACAAATGGTCATTCTTACTTTTCTGAATTTGTCTGCTTCTACATAACTATCAAAACAAGCAGTGACTTATGTATTATTTAAAAACGATTTTGCTGATTGCTTAATCAACAAAGCTAAGTACTACATGTAACTCATGGGTCGATGGTTCTTCCCGGGAATTTTTCTTCCACCAGTTATACTGGCCGCCATGTATAGCCTTCATGGTGCTGAAAATGACGTTAGGACCCTACTACTACAACAATACAAAATCAAAATTACGTCTGACATTTTATTAGCATAATAACTTAATATCGTCGGTTCTTAACACATCACAGTAGCAAGCCCGAACCAAAGTGGGTTTTTTTTTAAAATTCATATTTCAGCTTTTCTTTAATTATATCCATTTTAAATAAATTGAAACTCAAAATACGTACTCTCAGAAATAACTCTTAAATGATTCAGTCAATTGATCAAAGTAATTACTTCCATCAAAACGTGTTGCTTCCAACACGTACAAAACCTCCTACAAACAAACTTTTAACAAACGCAGCCACAGTATATTCCAAGAATTACTAATGTCTCAAATACATATAGAAAACTAGTAATTGTTACGTCATTTGTATTCATCTGTTATAAATGTGCACAAGAAACCACGGTAATGCCCGTAGAAAAGCAGAACAAATTATGCCTTAAAATAATACAAGAAAAAAGACTAAATTTATTAAATGAACAATTGAAAAACAAAGGTTTTGTTTGTATGGTACAACCTTTTTTATAGAGACATTCTGTACATATTCCGTTTGCTTATGCCACCGTTTATCTGACAGAACTTGAATTTGTGATTAACCACTTCAAATTTCTTAAGGCATAATATTATCATTTCAGTGAGACTAAATACAAAACTTATTTTAACCGAGTACTTCCGTATTGTTAAGTAGGTTTATATTACTTCGGTTGTGTTGTTGTCGTCAACGTGGGCTACATGTTTTGTCAATACATTTCAGTATGATAAATACAAATATCTCCTGTACACGGGATAATTATTAATTTACATGTTTTGTATTCCAACAAGTTGGTAACAAAATGGCACGAATCTGAGGATAGTCTGCAATGTTTTGCATGCAACCACGAGGGTCACAAAGTTACCAATGTTTTGTGTTTGACGGACAGTGATATATGCCACCGTTCTCAACCGTGTGCACTAGTAGTACCGTCTTCGTCGAATGAGAACATTGCAAATTGGCAATTACCCTGTGCAAGAGATATGTATTACTTTTAAGCATGATGTAACTGTTATCATCGTTCTCTTTATTACGCTGTGGAAGGGTGCTCCCTATATTAATTAAGTTATTACTGCAGAACCACACTGGCTCGTTTTTGTCAGAAATTGAAATAGTGAAGGAGAGATGCAAAGCTCCGAGACCCACGTCAGCGTTGCCAACAGTTAAATTACTTAATTAACAAACTGTGAAATTCAAATGAAAAACAATTAGTATCATTCAATAACAGTCATTTCTCATATAAACTTCACATTTAAACCCTATCACTCGTCTTTCACTCTACCAAGTGACAGCCTAATTTATCATCTGACTTAGTGTGATAGATTTTCTTTTCATTCTGTCTTCCTACTCATCTGTATGACCTTTCTCTGGATTGACAATCCATTTCTATCCAGTCCGTTTAACTTCTGTCTCCGTTCTTCCTTTTATTTGTCTCCCTGAGACTTGGGCTAACTGCATTAGCGTATTTCCATCTGTCTCTTTTAGTTAATCTGGTCCCTAACATATTCCTTTACTGAAGCACCTTGTCATTCTCAGAATATCAAATTTCCCGCCAATTTCGAGTGCCGTCAGAATAGCTCATTTTCCCTTATAATTTCCGAAAGCTGGTATAGCGACTACGGATGTTTAGTTCTCAAGATAATAGATTTGAGCTTGCAATTCTAATATTGGCCACGACTTTCTCAATTCCGAATGGATGTTGATTCATATAATTATTAGATACACACCCCTCCCAACAGTCTGTTAAGGATGATTTACGCCCCCCACTTGATGTTCCTTTGTTCCGAACACAGAATTCTACCATTTCCTTGTGATAGATGTGATGACAAGTATTATTTAACTGGAATGCCTTAAAAAAACGCCAGTCATGAATTTTAAAACCATGTTAAGTAATTGGATTCACACCTCATTGTTCACCGAATTGACCATACATATTTAAGGCGCCAAATTATTATCCTGATGGTGTGACATATACATACTGCAATCTGGTTAATCCTTCCAACGTGATAACAACCCCCTTCCAGGCTTGAGAATAAAATCGGGATTTTATTCTCACACATTTGCTCCAAATGCAAATTTGCGTTACCCACGCAATAAACCAACAATCATAGCGAAGCCACACGCTGACTACGGACACGAATATACACAAGATATAGGGTTATTTACAGAGCGATCTATGTCATTTCAACTCTCCTACTCATAAAATTAGCACCTACCTCCTTTCACGTATCTGATATGCATGTGATACTGCTGTAAGAACAGCGACCATTGCATATAAAGTGTCCATTCGACAATTTCGCCTGCGTCTCAGATAGGCGTGGGGTTGGTGGTCAGTTTTTAATTTGAACTTGCGCCCATACAAGTACCACTAGAACCGTGATATTCTGAACACGATTCCGATGCATTTCCTCTCCAATACGGATTAGTTATTCTCGGCAGGAAAAAGCGTCCCCTCGTGTTCTTGTAAAAGTACTGCTCGTTTTTCTGTATCGCATGTTTCGTTTTCAGTGAAATGCTCGGACACTTGTCACAGGAGAGTCAGAACTGCTTGATATCTCCCTGGAACCCTGGCCAGTAAAATTCTTTAAAAGGACGGTCATGCTCGTTGGCAATTCCCATGTGTCCTCCCATGAGACTTTTGTGTGCGAGTTTTAACATTTCGCTTCGCTTCTCATTCGGCACGACGACTTGTTTAAAGTGTTCGCTGCCTTTTCTGGCGTTGAGAAATAATATCCCCTCTTGTACGTGAACTTCACGAAACGATTCGGAGTTTCTTTCTCCGTTCCCTCTTCAGCGTATAGTTGCATCCTCCTGCTGATGCTTCCTCTATTTGTACAGAAGTTATTTACTTACCGGTGTCGATGTAATGTCCATCGACGTCGGTTTCGTCTGATGACGTTTGGATCTGGATTCCACAGCTCTCACCGGCATCGGTGTACAGGTTTTGAAGTTCGGTTTTGGCAGAACAAAAAGACATACTAGTAGGACGTTATGTAACAGTCCAACAAGCACGCAGCTTCAATTTTCCTCTTCACGTACGGTGAATTGAGGTCAATTTAAACCACTGGCAACGAGCAACGCGTGCTGTTCGTGTATTGGACTTCAATTACCTCGCCTGTTTAGTCACCAGACCTAACATATTTCTTGACGACAATCGCTGGAACGCTACACACAGTGTCGTACAAGATCGTGACACCTTCTCCGTTGACAGTAGAGCATCTATGTCATTGATTCGCGGGATACGTATCTGTATTATTCGTTGGCAGATGAGTGGTCGTACGCTTCCCACAGGGAACGTACTGGAATCGTTCCTATCGTTAGCCGTAGCTCCTACCATTAACGTATCCATTTCGAGAGCTTGAACATGCTCTCGTTCATTTGTAACAACGGATATCTGGGCCAGCTCTAGCACCTTCTGCGTTTTATTTTTCTCTCTCGGTGTCTTTTTCAGCCTTCTATTCTTGTATGCGTTCTTCTATAAACGCTGGTGCACACTCTACTTCGCAGCCGATATATCCCTCACCCATGGCACGGTACTCCATAACCATCTGCCTTTCAGTAGCCTTGTTATTATTATACTAACAATAAGTGATATCTTGTCTTGATTTTCTTAATAATTAACATATTTTAACGTTTCTAACACAATACTTACTTGTCGACCCCTACCTTCGCACAGATAAATATTTGCTCCATATTTGCTTCACAATTACTGCAAGTAATCAAAAGTCTACTAAGCATGCAAATATCAGAATACAGCATAAACAAGATGAAAAATCGAACAAATTCTACTGCACGGGACGAAAAATGACTCACACTATTCACAACTACTTCCTAAAAAATAACTTTAGATCGTAAAGAAAATATTTGTCTAATTCATATCCTGGACGAAAGCGTCCATGTCAAGGTTTTCCTTTATTTAGGATGGGGTGGCTGCTCCCAATATTATTTAAATTTTACAGAAGGCCCACCCCGGCTCGTTGGTGTCCGAAATTGAAATAGTGAAGGAAAGATGCAAAGCTCCGAGCCCCCATTCAACTTTGCGGACAGTTAAATTAATGTATGTATGTATGTATGTATGTATGTATGTATGTATGTATGTATGTATGTATGTATGTATGTATGTATGTATATATATATATATATATATATATATATATATATATATATATATATATATATATATATATATATATATATATATAACACTCTTATTTTGGTAGCAATTATCTTGACATGACACACTTCTAAATATATCGCTCTTATGACTTAGTGGTTAGAGCGTCCTTCAGCGATGCTTCAGATCGCGGCTTCGATCTCGGGCCGAGTCTTAGCAAATACTAATAAAAATCTTACTACCAGCTAGCTGCCTTTGGAGCGATCGGTCTGGTTTCAGGATAATATGACGCGGTTGGACATCATGCTACATCATCATGCCTATCGCTTGCTGAAAAATGGCGTTAAACCCTACAACAACAACAACAACAACAACAGCAACATGTTACATGTCTGCGGCATGATGTCCTAGTGCTAGACATTACTATAAGCTGCCACACTATAGACAATTTAACGGTATGACTGAAACTTGTTAAGCTAAGTTAAATCCAAATCACAGACACAATCATTTTGCAATACATCAAAATGGGGCTTACTTCGCTATCCTCAACCCTCCGACTTAATAATCCATTCAACAACTTACAATAAACTGTATATATAATGATGTACTAAACCTGCTGTGTAGATAAGGGAAGCCACTGATTAATACAGTTTCCCATTTCACTCGTGAAATATGTCCCCTTATATCTCCTGAAAGATATCTTTTGTTAAACTAAAGGTGACACTACCGTGTTGTTGTGTTAACATGACAATATCATTGTTTTGATCTGCAGTCAGCACGCAACACTGCCTACAATGCGCAGCGTATGAAGGAACTCTTTCACACGGTAATCAGTCATGTAATTTAAATTTCTTGAAGGAGATTAAGATATGTTCAATGAGATATTTCGTTTTTGCGGACTTATTCGTTCGATAATAAAATCAACCGATCCTGTTTTAACTTGTGCATTTATCGGGTACAATTGGACGTTATGTATAAGAACATCACAAACATAGTCCATTTAGCAAAATTATCCCATTACAGTACTAAGATCACAAAGAGTTTCAGCTGCAAAGAGCTCTTCGACATAACTGACAAATTAATGTCAAGGAACAAATATACATCAGATCCAACTACCTTCACTCCAGTCGACCTTACGGACCTATTTACAATTTCGTTTTCGTGAAAAAGTACAAACCTCGAGAGATTCTCTTGACAACGCAATTTCAATTGACTCGGCACTATACAGATATGATACAGAATTTCAGCGACAACCGTTAGAAGTATTTTAACCTGTCTCTACTGATTAATTACGGTCAATCGTGATGAAGAGTGCACCAAAGTCGTGTGACCTTGATCCAATTCTGACATCACTGCTACTTGAGTGAAAGGACCCAATATTGCCTTCACTAACGGATGTTATTAATATCTCTCTCATCGGGGGAATTCCCTTAATTTTTCAAAACTGTCATCGTAAAGCCACTGCTGAAGAAACCAACACTTGACCAGAACAATTTAAAAAACTACCGCCCAGTTTATAATCTCCCATTCATATCAACAAAATCTTAGAAAACGTTGTTCTAACCTAACTTGTAACTCATTTGAATTCAAACAGTCTTTTTAACAATGTACAGTCTGCATATCGCCCTTGCCACAGTACTGAAACTACTCTTCTGAAAGTATTTAATGACATTCTCTCTGCTTTTGATATTGGAAAGATTTCAGTTCTCACCCTCCTTGATTTGTCTTCAGTATTTAACACCATAGATCATCACCGAATCCAGCATGTATTTGGCATTTAGAATATAGCCTTACAGTGGTTCAAATCCTACTTAGTCAATATCACACAAATTGTATCTTTAAATGGAATATATTCCAGACCAGTTGTTGTGGTGTTCCGCAGGGTTTGTTATATGTTCTCTTCAATCTATACACTCAGCCACTCTGAAGTGTTATAGATCATCACCCTTTGTCTCACCAACTGTACGCTGATGACACCCAATTATACAAGTCTAGCCACCCAACTGAAATGATGCAACCATCCATGGAGTACAGATGTGCATTTCTGATGTGACATCATGGATGACATGTAACAAGCTGCAGATGAATGATGATAAAACTGAGGCTATTCTGATCACAACACAAATACTTTCTCATTCAAATGCTTTATTTCAGACATTAAATATCAGCAGGACCAGCATTAAATACACAGTCAGTACGAAACCTAGGTGTTACTCTAGACGGTACTCTCACATTGCACCAACTTGTCATGAACATTTGTAAGGCTGCTTATTTTGAGCTGAGACGCATCAGTTCCAATGTCAAATATCTTTCAGTTGATGCCACTAAAACACTTGTGTGTTCATTAGTACTTTCAAGACTGGACTATTATAACTCTATTATGTCTGGTTCGTCACAATATCTACTCCAGAAACTGCAAAAAGTTCAAAACACAGCTGCTTGGACAATCTTTAGAGTACTTCGATCAGAGCACACCTCACCAATGCTCTGTACCCTACACTGGCTATCAATTCGATACAGAATTAAATACAAAATTTGTTCTCTGCGCTACGTTTCAGTGACACATTCCAGTCCAACATACATATCTGTCCTCACCAATGTGTATACACCAGGAAGATACATACGCTCCTCTTCTGACAATTGTAAACTCATTTATTCCCACTACAAAAAAGAAGTAAAAAAGGACAACGTTATTTTGCATACCAGAGCCAGCCGATGTGGAACGAAATTCCCATTGAAATTAGACACAAAGACACAGTGGTCCTTTTTAAGAGTGCTCTGAAAACAAACCTATTTCGACTGCACGAACAAACTTAGAGACCTAATATTGTTTTTTATCTTATATGTTTTCAGCATGTTTTTATGTTTTCTAATTTCATGTCTTTTGTTATTTGTTAATCTGTAGTGTAGTCATATCATTATAGAACATGTAGAGCGCTTAGAGCTTCCAAAGATTAGGCACTATTCAAAATCCTCATTATTATATACTCATTATTATTATTATTATTATTATTATTATTATTATTATTATTATTATTATTATCATAAGATAGATATATATATAGATAGGTATATAGATAGATAGATAGATAGATAGATAGATAGATAGATAGATAGATAGATAGATAGGTAGGTAGGTAGGTAGATAGTTAGATAGATAGATAGATAGATAGACAGACAGACAGACAGACAGACAGATAGATAGATAGATAGATAGATAGATAGATAGATAGATAGATAGATATATATATATAGATAGATAGATAGATAGATAGATAGATAGATAGATAGATAGATAGATAGATAGATAGATATTGTCTTTGCATATAATGCATAACAATGAAGCTTTCAAAATGTATGCAGTGCCTACTTTTAGGGTGTTTTGAAAGCTGCATGACTGCATCTTGTTGTTCTCTTTTCCTTATATATATTGTTGTGTAGGTACATTCTCATATGAAAGCTATATAGTAATGGTCGCACAGTCCTTAATAATGGAGCAAATACATTTCGTCGGTATATATTTATGTTGACACACGTCTTTCTGTTTGTGTTTGTCTAATATTTATACATATGACTATCCTTGTTTCGTATATACATTCTAAGAGAGGGTTCAGATTCCGTTTGTACTTACTTTCCATTTGTAACTCTTAAAGTGTGAAGTCGACGTAGATGGTGAAAAGGTCAGTATTTTGCTCAGTCATTTATCTTGTAGCTGCCTTGTAGCAAACACCATGTCGATGGTCGCACGTTCTTTTCGGAATATACTATGGCTTTCTGACAGTAGTCCCTGGTCAAAGTGTGTAGTGAGAAGGATCATTAGGATTCTGGCGAGTTTATTTTCTGCAATTGAGACTAAAGATATACTACGGTTTTTGTCGCAGGTCTGGCGGTTAATTTTGTGCTTATACCGGTGGATTATCGAGCATCTTTGAATTCATAGGGACCGTCTCTTGATGCCACATCAGTAAAAGCAGTTTGTGGAGCCTTTCTCTCAGGGCTGTATCCCCTTCCTTGTCCGCTTCAACTTGGATGGAGTCTAAACCAGGTGCTTCCCACTGGAGAGCAGACGTATAGCTTTAGGTGTTTCCAGCAAAGTTGGAGGGTCATCCAGTGCTTTATTGATGGGTAATTGGGGGAGACGACTTCATCGGTGGTGGATGAAGCGCGATTCATGACGCTCTCAAAGTGTTTAGCACATCGTTAAAGATTCCTCTCTTTGCCATTAATTATTGTGTTTCCGTTTGCGCTGAGAAGGGGGATGATCCAGAGGATATAAATCCATACACTGCTTTCAGGCCATTGTAGAAATTATTCATATCATGCTGGTATGCGTAGCAATGAATCTCATCAGCTTTGTTGCTGAACCATGCATTTCGCATCTGACAAAGCTTCTGCAGTTCAGTTCCGCGAATGTTGTTGTACGCATCTTTCCATGAGGTGGACTTGGGTAGTCTAGTAAGAAAGCCATTTGAAAGAATAACTGATTGAAATTTAGCGTTATATAACGGTATAAATTAACACATTTGAAACTTCGTTCGGAATATCTTGCAACAGAGGCGATTTAATATAGAACTCTTAACATATTTGTATTAACTGCTGGAAAACTGTTGAATCAATACACTCTAGCTTTGTGCCTTTACTTGTGACGTGCATGCTTCTTCAAATAAGTGTTATACTTTGTACAGCTTCTGACGATATATTAGTTCTTATTTCTTTAGAATCTTGATAGTTTAAAAAAACAAACATATTTACGTTCTTCAAAATATATGAGGTAGCAATGGATTAGTGAATATCAAACTCAACTTTGAAAGGTCAAAAGCTCTTTCACAAGGACATTAAAGCACATAAATATTGGTCTTGGTCTGATGCATTGAAAATCCTAGATAAACGACATACGCATTGATTCTACATATGTGTCTCTATGAAGATTCAACATAACTAGAAAATCAGATTTTTTACAATGTTTTCAGTTTTATTGTCAGTCATGTGCAGCAAACAGATTTTTCTTACACTCGCATTCATTTGTGATGCTGAGGTGAATCCATTGAGCTGCACGTGGCCTTGATCTTCCCGTATAAGTTTAAAACCGATTTTATCAACACCTCTCTTTTAACCATCAGCTACAACGCGACAGTAAAAAATATTGCATATAATTTATAATTAATTATTATAATTATCAGTTATATGATCTATATTAAACTACAATTCTCAATATTTTTTTCAAATAATCAGAGCAAATATTTTCACATCTTTACAAGTATTTAGAATTCTGATGCATTTAAACCATGACCATCGATGTAATTTATAAGAAAGCACAAAACAAACATATAGCGTACACCCACACCAACAGACAGTGACACACACACAAAATATAGATTAAAAGTATACATCCATGCTGACGATTGTATGCAGCTTGAAATAAATTAACCATATATATAGGTCCTGATTGTACGGTTCTAGTACGCAATGACTGAATCGTTCTTCACCTGGGTGATGGGAAATCAAATTGAACTTCTGTTTTATCACTAATAATATTTCCGAGAACGTCATGGACTCTAACCCAAATTCTTGTAATTCTTTCGTCGCTAAGGGTGATATTATTGTTTAATCCGCTCCTGTAGAACCAAAGGTAATTGGGTACCTCCGTTCCCTCTGACAAACTCATGACTGCCTTGAAACAGAAAAATCCGTGATTGTTCAGTCTCTTGTCGGTAGTTATCTGACCATCGCTGCCGTTCAAGCCAGGTAAAACGTATTTATGCAGTACACACACACACACACACATATATATATATATATATATATATATATATATATATATATATATATATATATATATATATATATATGCATGTGTGTGTATATGCATGTATATGTTTGTGTGTGTATATGCATGTATATATATATGTATATGTATGCATGCAAGGATTTGCATGCATGTTTATATGTAATATATGGATCGATGGATGTATATGTATGTATGTATGTATGTATGTATGTATGTATGTATGTATGTATGTATGTATGTATGTATGTATGTATGTATGTATGTATGTATGCATGTATGTATGTGTGTGTGTGTGTGTGTGTGTATGTATGTATGTATGTATGTATGTATCTATGTATGTATATGGGTCGGTGGGTAGGTAGCTTGATGGATGGATGGACGGGAGGACGGTCAGGTAGGCAGACAAGCAGACGGACGGACGGACGGACGGACAGACAGACAGACAGACAGACAGACAGACAGATAGATAGATAGATAGATAGATAGATAGATAGATAGATAGATAGATAGGTAGGTATATAGATAGATCAAAGAGACACAATATATTAAAAAAATAACATGAATGAAACTCGTTTAAGTCCCGACAATTGAAAGCGATGAGGTGTTTGTGATGTGTGATTTGGATTTTCAACGTATTTTTAACAGTTTAAGTCATATTTCAACGATGTCTGCAATGTGGCAATTTATAGTGTTGTCTAATAATTGGGCATCATGCCGCAGACATGTATCATAATGTCCCACCCAGTCACATTATTCTGACACCAGGCCGACCAAATCCTAACACTAACTTCTTAATGTTGAACGCCCAGCGTAGCAACCGTTAGTATCATTTTATAAGTCTTTGGTATGACTCTTCCGGGGATCGAACACATGACCTAACGCATCCAAGTCGTAAGCACTAGGCCACCGAAGCGGTCATGATGAGTCTGTTATAGCCTAACAATTACTGATGTGACAACAGTCTGTTGTTGAATGCAAAATATATTATTCCAGGTCTGAATTCAGTGTAAATTCTAGTAAATGTCATTATCCAAGAATTGCATCAGAGCAAAAAAAAAAAAAAATTCAGTCCAAACTGGTCACAACCTAAGACAATTTAAGGAGCTAGATTTATCACCATGACAAGATAATATAGTTATCAGTCCTCAAGTCACAATTAGCAATGTTTAGAAACAACCTTTATCGAAATAATGGTTATAACCTTCTAGAATAATCGAATGCGTCTTATTTACTTACAATACACTCCCCTACACAATTCACTTATTAATCTGAAAATCCCTGACTTAAGATAGTATTAGTTGTTTACATCAATTAAATTTAAAACAATTCTAAATTTAAATCATATCGAGGAGAAATAAATTCAATTTGGGATATGGTCAAGTCCAGCAAACAATGCTGCATTTCAATAACATGTAATAAAATAATTTAAAAAATAACACAAACAAACTATTAAGTTAAATTACACTAGTTGTTTTACCAAAATCTCCAGGTCTATTAAGGTAAACTGAATGTATGTCTAGCTATGGGATCATACACTGATTGTGCAGATGATAGCTTTAATGTCTGCGATTTTCTGCAATATATATGTCTGATATCAACATCAGCAGATTAAAAATAATCCAGTATATTTATTGTTTTATTTTCCATTCGCCCCGTGTTGCATAAGTGTCGATATCTAATTTTTCCACAATCCTGATATATTATTTATTAATATTAAACGAATCCGTAGCGACTCTGACAGCAAACTTAGAAACTATATTTATCATCGATAATTAGTTTATCGAAACGTATGCGAGTATTGAATCTCTTAAATGGAAAAATTGTGGGTATCGCTATCCATATAAATACCAATTGTACCTAATTTAGTTCCATTTGGCATGAAAGAAACCTCTCGATTAGTACATGTATTTTTCTAGGTTGTATCAGCAATTATAAATGTAATTCAGCATCATCTTTAACCAATCTTGTACAATGCCGTTTATGATCATATAATTCTTCTTGGATATATTTACCGATTATTTTTCTGGAAAGATATTTTGCGATTTTAAATTCGTAATCGGTTTTATCAGGAATTTTATAATCAGAATATTTATTTTGTTGTGGTAACCAGACTTCTTTCTATGAACGATTTCATTTTATTGTCAAATGTATCAGTATTTTTACATCGAGAATATATCGTAATAATACTGATGATGCCCATATCTTTTCTGACAAGTGATTGGCAATCCAAATACAGCAGATTCGAATGATTCAGTACAGGCCAATTCAGTCAGGTCAAGATCTGGTAATGGTCCATCCATCGATACTCTTTGACATTTCGTGTGTCGGATCCCCGAATTGTTTTAAATATGCAGAACGCTTTCCCATTCCAAAACGTCCCTGATAACATGTAACCATATCAACCGATATAATATCTCATGGATCGTATTTAGTATTTCATATTCCACCATGTTCTTATTCGACACAACCCGATATTATATCATTCAAAGAAAAATTGCTTCCGCAAGTTGTTTTCTCTAGGAAAATGAGCCGTAAATAACGGAACTACAATTACTGAGTTTATTGTTCATCAGCATAGGTATTTTTAAACGCAAGATCTTTCATTTTTGCACGAAGAGAATATGTACGCTAAATAACGTCATTAGGTCCTAATAATATATCAAATTTACTTTTATCGTCGATACAGATATTTCCATCTGGTCTAATAAATTCATCGTTATTTTCAGAACTCTGAAACAGCCATACTGATACATAATCGTTTTTACTTATTTTAATAATATTATCAAATGTATCTCCTTAGCAAAATTTGATAAAGTCAGAGCCTGCTATCATAGACATATTGCCTCGGTATACTGCGGTTACAAAAATGAGACGATGTTGAAACTGTTATTGCATCAACCTATGTCATGATCTCAAGCTGGTTACAGGATAAAAGCCCAATGTTTACTACTGAAATTACAGCCATATTGAACGCTTTGAACGACGTTGAAATCCCTCAAATTAACTTTTATCATCGTCTGGTTCTCTTTCCGTGCGTAAAGCTTTGTGAAATCATAAACCGAACCACCCGTTCATATTCGAATTATAACAGAAACACGATAGTACATGTATTATCCACTGTTGGCTGCCTAGTCATACGTAAAAAGGTCACAAAGGAAGAGTTGAAGCAATGCTGTCCTGCTATCATCTGTTTCCTAATGGACGATTCCAAATATAGTTTTCACACAATTATATATTTCAGCATGTGTGTCATAGTTGGTAAAATGTGTGGAACGACAACCAAACAAGTAATCCTAATAACATCAACCCACTTGAGAGATCAAACGTAGACATTCCTGACCCTTGCATGCCTCATGAAGTGTGGACCTGGGCCTCCTGAATCGTGAAAGACATATACCCAAATGTGTATCTAAAATTGTGTGTAATAAAAAAGAAGCTAACAAACACCGAACTGTTCAATAATTATGTCATCACGTGACTAAGAATGTTGTTTAGTATGTTCTTGAGTGATTCATACTGTTAAAACCTATATAAGTTTTCAACATTAAATTACTCCACTTCCATCCCAAAGTGCCGTCCTAATATTAATTGTATCGATATTTGTAACAATCGTTTCCTTGTTGCCCTATAACAACCGATTCAAACATTTCCAGACAGTGGCATTTTTTTTCCATCCCGTCTAAAGTGCACAAAGGAGTTTGTATTGAGAAATTTTATTTTGTAACTTAAATAATAAAATTGTTTGTATAATTTTGATTTAATTGCTGGAAATGCTTTTGTTATTAATTAGTTTAAGACCATAGAGTCGTAAATCCAACGGTGAATTGAATATTTATTTCCAAGCTATACGCTTAACCGCATCCTTACCTAGATGGATGAATAGAACTCTGACATGTTGCCAAGAAAAAAAATAATGACGTTATATATCTGGTTATTTGTGTCTGACCATTTGTTTAATTACCTCCCTTGGTATCATGAGAATGGAGATGAGTAACAAATGAATTCATGTTATCACATACTATAAATTAAACACGTCACTAAAATATTCCTTGTAAATAATTTATAATAAAAATAATAATAATGATAATAAGTAATATGTTACTATTATTATTAATATTCTTCTTCTTTTTCTTCTTCTTCTTCTTCTTCTTCTTCTTCTTCTTCTTCTTCTTCTTCTTCTTCTTCTTCTCATTATTATTATTACTACTACTACTACTACTAATAATAATAATATTATTATTAATATGAACATTATTATTTAATAATAATAATAATATTCTTAGTAATAATAATCATAATAATAATAATAATAATAATAATAATAATAATAGTAATAATAATAAAACTAGCCTTGTATCAACTTTGTTTAACAAAAACTGGCATAAAATGAAACATTTCAACGAGAAAAATGTAAAATTTAAAACAAAACTATATGCACATACGTTTTTGGACGGTCATTAAGATGCTAGCAGACCAGTCACGTGTACGAGAAAACATCGCTAGATACAGCTATAAGTGCTGAGTGTGCAAACACCGTGTAGTCCTGGTAATAGGCCCAAAAGTATTATTTACTTTCTAAACTATCCAATTTTATCGGTGTTACGTTTGATAATCTTCTCTGTTTGCTAGATTACATAATTGTTTTTCTCATACTTTTTTCTTCTCCATTTCAATTAAAACAGTCCTGTACTTTTGCAATGTAGTTAGCACATTCAATGCACCTACATATTCATTGCTGTTAAAACTGGTGTCAGGATAATGCCAATGGGTGGGACTTGATGCTGCATATGCATTAATATGAATATATAAATTAGTGCAGTGGGGTGAATTGTCGACCATAAATATACAAGAGTTACTCATGAATACAAAGAAACAAAGACATGATCTTAATAATATGGTATCACATTTAATCGATAGATGTTATATGACAATTTAACAAAATAGTATTTTTGATTAGGGTAAATTTTAACGAACACAAATTATAATTTAGAAATGTTCTGTGGTATTCATTGATATGGTAATCGGTACATAGCTCTAGCTACGTGTTTGAGGAATGCAGTGCAATTTGTATACGTTGTACTATCCATGATCTGTGTCACTGTCATTTATCACTCATTTTGATATTGATATCACAATTACCATAATTTATTCAGACCAATCAAAATTAATACCCAGTTTATTTAGACCAATCAAACGTATTACCCATTTTATTTAGACCAATCAAACTCATACCCATTTTATTTAGACCAATCAAGCTTCATACCCATTTTATTTAGACCAATCAAACTCAATACCCAGTTTATACCCGATAAATGTCTTGGAAACATTGGCTGTCCTGGAAATAAGTATTGATATTACTAATGCAATAATACATGAAACTCTTCATAGTGATTACAAAGATTGAAAAAACAGGTTTGACCTTACGTGTGTATAGTTTTTGCAAACTTTGCTGTAGTTGAGGAAATTCGGATTTAGTTGGCCAGTGATATGCATATTCGGTATCTGAATAATTTGTTTTGTACGATTCTGGCAAACCGTTTGTCACACTGAGTTTTTGTAATATGTGCAGAATACAATTTGAGCCAGTTTGTTTCACTTTCGTTTATCATTAAGGTACTTAGATTTCTTGCCCTGACTAGTGCCCTTAAAAATCAAATACATACTTGGGCGAGAGGTATCGACTTGGGTTACAAGGGTAAGGGATAATGTTTGGTCCAATCCCAACACATTGTGACGCAGAGCTTTTGTTCTTATACAATTTGTTGATACAATACAGCTGTCTTTAAATATGAGGTTAAAAACATTCTCTGTTTTTCATTGATTGTTTTCTTACGTCATCTCATATTCTTGACTTTTTCATTAAATTTAGTCCTCAATCTTGCTTTGAAGGGATGACTCCACACTTGACGACTCCTTCTTCACCTCTAAGTGCCACATATTGGTAAACTATAAAGTGTTTACAAGGCTGATGGTGTTTTGGGGCCCAAGAGCGAAGATTCAAACAGTTTATGTGTATGTATATGATGATTGCTGTTGTCTTTAACAAATCTGGCCTATATTTTTTCACTTTCAATTAGAAAATTCATATAACTCAGTTTGTGTGTGTGTGTGTGTGTGTTGTTTATTGTTTTCTCAAATATGAGACATTTTAATTTGCTTGAAGTTCTTTTAAGTTATATCTCTGCTTTTTGTTTTTGAATTTTAAATTATTGTCAGAGTAGAAGACAATACGAGTTTTGTCCCTTGAAACTTATTCCTAGCGTGGAAGCTATCCCTAAGGTCTAATTGGTTGCCCATATAAAAATTTAATGAAACTATTAACCACCGCCAGTTAGCAGTGGCTTTACAAAGCATATAAATAATAGTGAAACTGCGTTTGTCTGAAATGAAGCTTGTGCGAATTATGTATACCGACATTCAAATGAAGATCATCATTACAAATTTTTAAAAAAAACAGAGAGTTGAGTCCATCTCTCTCAACATTTCCGATCTGATTGCAGGAGTGATGTACATTGATAAATTCAGTATGGTGTATGAAAAGAACAATCTTATTATCAGCTTATCGTCGACCATGAGAACTCGTAGAAGCTCTTTCTGACTTAATATATCCTAGTATAGTATAGACTCGTAACCCCATCGCTCCTAACTTGCCAGCTATTATTTGAGCTAAATTTCTATATCTTTTGACAACTCGCATGTTGATTTCTTTATACCATCTGTGAAGCCTCGAAAATTTGGAATACCAGATGTGTCCAAACTTGCAGATGTTAACTTTGAATTTGCAAATGTTTTAATAACAAACTGCTCTAAGCTAATATATTAAGGTCTAAATATGATCATTCAATCAACCCTATTGTGACAATGCTTAAACAAGCGCTGCTATAAAAAAGTCGTTACTTTTTCACATTAGAACGTTTAAAAATGACGCAAAATAATTGAATTGATGTCAATATAAATTGCATTTTTTCGTTCTTTAACAACTAGTTTAAAAAGCATGCTGCATTCATACAATATGATAAACCTGACCTCGACGACAGATAAACTTTTGATTCTTGTGACGCATATTTAGCTTTCACCTTACTGCAAATGCGTATTGAAATCCAGTGCTACTTCATCTGCTATTGTTTATTCATTGACTAGATAAGAATATCCTTTTAAGTGTTTTTAATTTTAAGTTGTATTAGTTTTAAGTTTATTACTTTTAAGTTTAATTACTTTAAGTTTTATTACTTTTAAGTCTCAGAAACCCATAAAACATCTGGACTAAAAGGACCTGTCATTTACTTGGCGAAGAACAATTCAAGTTTTGATACAAATCTTTCTTGCTGATATTTGCACATCACATGCGGTAGTCATGAGTGAATACTTTGATTAACTTATCTACGCTTTGATTTATGTATGTAACGTTGCTTTAACAATATTTTGCTTTCTATCGCTACAATATCTGTATTGTAGCAGTTTATGGTGATGTCTAGCACTACGGCATCAGGGCGCTGATATGCAGCATCAGTCACATTAATTATCCTGACACCAGGCCGACCAGTTCTAAGAGCAACTTCGTAATGTTGAGTGGCAAACAAGGCTGCTGTTTATTACTACTTTAAAAGTATTTGGTATGACTCGATTGGGGTTCGAACCTGCAACCTTCCGTATCCGAGGCGGACTCTCTAACCATTAGGCAGCGGTCCGCTTATATTTATGTAAATATATGTTGTTTTAAGGTTTGTTAGTGTTAGTACTAGTTTTGTTAGGTGGGAACAGTTGTCACATCGAGGAGTTCTAGAACGGATAGTTCTGATTGGGAGCCTTATCTCCTTGCTTAAGTTAATCTTAAACATTTATCGCATGACAATCCCGCACTCGTTGTCTGAAACAGAGGAATAGGGTTCAAGGATTGTCTGACTGTATATACAAGACCTATATTTTATTAACCAGCAATATGTAAATGTACTTATAAATACATATATATATATATATATATATATATATATATATATATATATATATATATATATATATATATATATAATGTAGACGAAATGTGTCTGATTTGATCCACGTTGATGACATAGGTTTAGTTGCTTGAAATATCATAATTAATCTCGTATCTCTCATCAGACTAATGACAAATTCATCTAAATCGTTAGTTTATTACACAGTTCTAATTCAGTTCAAATCCAAAACAAATTTAATTACGTCAAAAAACAACCAACGCGGGCAACGGGATAACCGTGCTCCTCTAACCGTGAAGTTATACTGGGAGCAACAAGAATCAATTATGCCCCAAGCCACGCTAACTAATTTACGATAAAGATAGTAATGACGTATGGTAAACTTCCATACGGTTCTCAAGATACAATTGTATTTTGTTACTCACTTTTATTATATATTTTATATTTTTAACTATATGCAAGTTTAAAGCTATGGGACAGACATACTGTTTTATACAGTCCAGCAAAAAGATACAAAAATTATATTTATTTGCAATGGCTCATCAATGAAAACTTCAGGTTATTTCTATTCAGAGGGATCATACAGCACGTAAACTTCCTCTGCCATGGAAATCTGTCAACAGTCAACTCTTATCAGTAACATGTAAGTAGCTACGAAAATGTATGGCAAGACCGTATTTGAACATTACACTTACATTAAGAAACCTTTTTTTTATACTAAATAGGTACTCTTTCTCTGGCATCTGTCTTTTTTCTATTACCACGACATAAGGTTAAAGTATTTGTTGCAAATACGGATGATAAGGCTTCCTTGATTTATACAAATAATGGCACTAAAGCAAATAACTCTAAAGATTCAACAGTGTATGTACATAGTGACCCAAAATCAATTGAATATAATATGAAATAGGATTTATTTGTTTCGTTATATACAATATGTGATATCAAGCATATATAAGAGTCCAATTTGTTTTTCAATAGCTGCATGCATTAATACAATTTGTAAATACATCTAACACAAGTACAATAATAAAGGTATTGATGATATAGATTATCTAAACTACACCAAAACAATGCGATATTCGATCAAGCTGAAATGTTTATACAATGAAAAACCAATAATATGAATTTTTACTAAGAAACCTTGGTAGAGCAATTTTAAAGAAAATATAAGCAACATATTTTTATAATTCAATTTACCTACGATAAGAAAAACACTTGAAACGTTGTTCATTCAAGTTTGCCTTCATACAAGAAATACATGATGGACATCTCGTCTAAGGTTTAAAGTATTTCATTATCTTATGTTTCTTAACTTCTCTGTAAGGTTGAAGATATCATGGATATCAGACCTTTCTGCAATACAATTCCATCAAAGCTAAATAATTGTTTTCATCTAAGGCAGAAGTTATATCTCTAAAATGTTTGCCGAATTATTTGACTGCAGTCATAGGCTATATTCATTCCAGTATTTTTTAATTTTAGCTTGATCCACTCTCTAATGTGTCTGACATTAAGATAAATATATTTTTCATGTTATAATCAGTTAAGGAAAAGGAAAGAATATCATTTGTCTCCAAATTTCCAAACAGATAATTCACTCCTATGATTTCAAATATATCTCGTTTCAAAATTCTAGTGTTCTAAATTCGTCGGTGCTGTACCATCACAAAATTAAGATAATGGTTTCATAGTATTTGACCTTTCGATGTTATAGCATCTATTACTATTTTCGTTTATTTCCATAAATGTAAATTCCGGTAAAGTGTCTTAGACGTTAGCAATTGTCCAACTTTTTTTTTAGATATATTGTCTGTTACGGGACCTACATAAACATGTATAGTATAATATATTTCCATCATTCATTATTTAACTACTAGCCACGTTTTTTACCTAAAACGTTCAGTATGCACTTTCCTATCATAAGATATGAATAAATGACATAAGATATAGTTGTCATTTCTGGTTAATTAACACACTTCTAATGCATACATAAAACGTGGAACATGATATGATCTTCCTAATTTCAATACAAGCATTATATTAATTGGAGTCAAAATATAGAAATTGAAATATGCAAATACATTCTAAAAAATTAATTTATAATATGTTAAACAATAGTATTCTTCTTTAATTAATAAATTCTTGAACAATTTAAAATAAGAACACTTTGCATGCGATAAAAAAATAATAATCTACATTATGTATATAGGTAATCTCACACGAAGACTTGTTGCAAGTGAAGTGAGGACGTGGGTTATTACTATATGTATTCAATGCAATAATATGAGTTAAGAGTCTAAATAACTCGGAACCCAATGTATACTTGTGTGAATGCCTTGCATAATTTAAAGTTAGCCAATACATAATGTGTCTTTTCTATCTTAATATGTTATACCAATCGTGTCACTATAAAATTATTCCATCGCTGAACTGGATTTATGTAATGCGATGGTTTTTGAAATTATCTCTTATAGTAGTAATTGTCATCTCCGGAAGTGACAAACATCTGGTCCAGCTCGTCTCGGATTTCAGTGAATGTTGGTCGTTTCTTGGGGTCATAGTTCCAGATCCTCTTCATCACGTTGTACCATCTAATAAAATTAATAATGCTTATTTGAATGGTAATATCGAACCCTCTAAACACTTAAAAAGTATAAATGAAATTTAAATCTCATAATGAAATACATTTGTCGAGATCTTTATATAACATTCAGGATAGTTAACACGTTCATTCATTAAACTAATTTCAACGTATGCGTCAAAATTTTCTTTTTCTAAGGTAGGTATTGTTGACTCACATATTCCATTTTCGATGAAATTGAATGTCTTTATTCGGGGATCTTTGTTGTTTCAGTCTAGCTATAAAACTACAGCTTATCTAATTATGATGCCATTTTTAAAGTTGGAGGAATGTCTATAAACTATTAAGACAGTAAAAAGTGCTTCTCTTATTTGACACTATCTAGTACAGATATATAAAACTTTAACTTTACACAAAGTGCGCTGAAAATCTTGTGCACAAAGTTTGAATTGAGTACACGTCAATAAAAGTGCTCAGTCAGTTAACCAATCAATCGTACTAAATTTTCAAGGGTGAAATAAAACTTAGATTTACATGCAAAAAGCTAGATCATTAGGTAGAGGTCAATATTCGTTGCGCTGACAGTAACATTTCTCTTCTGTAAATAACAGTAACCGCTTACATGTATTTACCAAATTGATTCAAATAAATGCAGTGTTCAATGGAATGTTAGGTAAGATGATTTTCTCTAATTTTACTAACGTGTCATCACACTGTTCAGGTTTTGGCAGTCTCTCTCCTTTTTTCAGGCGACCAGGTAGATCTCTGCTTCGGATGTTTGTGTAGGGAGTTTCCCCTGTGTAAGGAGAGTTACAACACTAATATTACGCTTATACTGGCTAAAGAAAAGGTACAGAAAAGAGCTAAAATTAAACAACTTTGCACACTTCAACAACTAGTTTGTTTCCTTTGAATATAACGTGTAAATATAACAAGAACTTGCAAAATTGTAAAGTAAATTCCGAATAGTACAAAACGTTCTTTAAAAACCAATCTTTGTGAATGACGTTCTAAGCTAACTCCACTAGTGTTGCAAACAATCTTCAAATCAGAATATGTTGATGAGCCTGTGTAGGCCTGTGAAAAGGAGATGTGAAAACAGTATTTTGATGAATCACAAAATTATAATCTAAAACTTTCGTATCTAAATTCACTATCTATCATTCCATGTTAATGTTCCAGTCCAAGAATAGTATCGATGAGCACTTTGTATTTGTGGTAAATAATAATTTGAATAATTCCAACCAAATGAAATACTGAACACAACAATACGAATGATTCTGTCTAAGATGCTAGATGAAATAATGAATATTGTCTCAATTAAAGAATATTATAAATTTAAACTAAGACACAAAGGTAGAAACGGAATGAGGGTCAAAGTTCATTTCTTGAATATGATGTGTTGTCAACAAGATACAATCTGGCTCTAAAGTTATAATAAATAACGTGGTAAACATCAGTAGATCAGATTATTCTGCGGGGAAACTCTTTTGGGGGAATTCCAATGTCCTACACTCAGATTCAAATAATAATCTGAATAAATAATCCACTGTAATGGGAACAAAATTAGCTGTGCATTCTGTTGTCACATAAAACAAATGTTAATGTCAGGTCCAACATGAACTTGATTTTTGATTGGGTCAGGTCGAAAATACAATTATACATAACATGAAATCATGGAGACAAAATTACAATCTATTTCTTGGCATGCACTATCTGTGCCATTCAATATGTTGGCGAACGTATAGAGTTCAGAAAGCGAATGAATAATCAAAAAAGCCACATTTGCAACAAAATAAACACAAATTTCGACAATAACTACAACTAGAATGAACATCCAGTTGAGTCCCTCTAGATCTTACCGACTGAATCTAACCTGGACTGGACAGACATATAATGCTCATGTAAGTAGCGATACTGGATTCAACAATCAGAAACTCTTGAGAATTTTGACAATGAAAATTTCGAAGTTTCCTTTTGAACTCTTATTATAACTAAAGCCAGTCATCAGCTTTGCACTGCATGCAAATGTGGTCCTAATATATACCCAAGTGATCAAAATTGTACAATTTTATTATTATTATTAGTAGTAGTAGTAGTAGTAGTAGTAGTAGTAGTAGTAGTAGTAGTAGTAGTATTGTTGTTGTTGTTGTCGTTATTATTATTCGTTATACCGACACATAAATATCATATCATCTTTCTTACAAACCTTCCTTGCATAACACTAGCGGGATGGCATTAATCTCGTGCTACGCTGATTTTTTCCGACCTTTGTTCCCAAAATGTTAATATGTTAACACAACTATTTTGTTGTAAATTGCACCTAGTAATGCTAACTTGTAGAAGTCGTGTTAAACGTTTATACCGTATGTGTAAGTTGTTCAACAACAACGAAGTGCTTGTTAAACTCGAAACGTCGGGAATATCTCTCCCTCTCTCTCTCTCTCTCACTCGCTCTCTCTCTCTCTCTCTCTCTCTCTCTCTCTCTCTCTCTCTCTCTCTCTCTCTCTCTCTCAGATAGTCTGTAGTTAATATATAACAACATAATCATTAATCAAAGAAAAACAACCCCGATCACATAATTGAATAAATAATATATTATGTAAAATAGAATATGTGTTATTATGTTGACTGAAACGTATGAACATGACCTTTATTTATTGTTAATAAGGAATGTATACATAGACTCACCGAGACTAAATATCTCCCATAGAACAACTGCATATGACCACACATCACTCTTCTGTGTCGCTCCAGCTGTGCTTTCCATGCACTCTGGCGCCATCCACTTGATCGGAATTCTTTCCTGCAAAATTGTGTGTTGGAAACCACTGACATCAGTGATGGAGACTATCAACGTTATTCATTTCAAAGTACAATATCACTCAAGTCAGGAGACTGCATTTTGAGATACTATAAGTAAAGCGATCGTATTTGTAAGAGAAAGTCGTATAGCGAAAATCAAATTCATTCAAATGGTTAGAATTGTTTGGAATCAACTGGTGTCACTTCACCACTTCATGACAACCATTTGTATTTCGACTTGATTTGTTATTCAGAAAAAAAGACAATCTTTGTCTACATGGAAGACAAACGTTTACACATGATATGGTTTTGAAATGCAGGATAATGTTATCAAAATGGCGTTGTCCTTCAATATAACACACGTGTGAATATTTTCTTGTTAAGTATTTAACATTTAGCATTTCTTTTCCACTGGAAATTTAGGTGGTCATCGTCATTCATTGTCATATCATATTCATTATGCAACTTATGTGATACTCGTTCTACACTTCATGACATATTTGTCATACAGTATATACCAAATTTTGAAACTGATATGCAAAGATGAAAATGTTGCATTCGCTGTCGCGCTGCACTGCACACCACATCAAAGATACATACGATCGAGCACTAAGTAAGGTTTGTGGGAACAGGTCTAAATAAATGCAATGCCATAGCATCATTCAGCTTTCAGCTTTATATAACACATGCCTAAATAAAGAATTAATCGTCAAGTAAATAATCAGCTTCAATGATGATCAATTCCAATTTATGCTGCATGCATTTTTATTGCTTTTTAGTCGCATGATGAAGATATCGATGAGGGTTTTAGGTTCGGCGGATAGCGGTGGTAATAATTATTTGTAAATGCTTTCTTTTTCTTGGTGAGGTTAGAGTAAGGGGTTTTGTTTGAATATTGCAAAGCCAACATGTTTAGCTTTATGAAACCACTCTTTCTAACTGACAGTCCAGTAGTGAATGTGCTCCTATCGGTACAAATAAGGTTAAAACGGCCTGGAATTAGAACGTATTATGAAGTTTAAGTTGGATGTACTATACTGTTAGCATCGCAGAGAAATTATACACGTTAACAAATCATCAAACACAGGGCTGTTAACTCTATTGTTATAGATATTGGATATTTTTTAAATATACTAGAAATTATTTTTAGCAATACTTCATAAAGAGAATCATGACATCACAATCGGCTAATCGTGTTATATCGTCGGTATAACTGCTGCAAGTGTTGACGTTCAACAAATATAATGAATTTTACACTGAAGGTGAACGCATGCTACAAAACTAGAAATGGACTTTTCTGACCTTCTTTTCAGAAGGTCCAACCTCGGCATCGCCGTCATCAGTAGTTGCATTCGGCTGAGGTCCAAAGCCAGTTATCTTCACCTCATTCAGGAAGTTCAAAAGAACGTTTCTGGCTGCCAGTCGCCGATGAACGATCTATTATAAGAACAGAGAAACTATAAACTATTGAAGCCTTAATACCGCCTCAATCAGAATCATTCGGAACAAGTAAACATTTTCGATATTTCCTTACCTGATATTTCATTTTATCACAAATTTAGTTTACATTCGCATTTACGATGATGAGTAAAATGGATAAAGGAACATAGATAGATAGATAGATAGATAGATAGATAGATAGATAGATAGATAGATAGATATATATATAGATAGATGCTAAAATGGAAACATAATTATTGATATACTAACGTCCTTCTTTGCCAGAAACTCCATTCCCTTCGCTATATCCAGTCCAAAGCGGTACAACATTTCTTGTAGCTCCACGGTTACGTTGTTCTTGTTCTTCTCAAGGTATTCCTTCAATGTGCCGTTCTCGCAATATTCATGAACGATGAACGGTCCGACTGAATAATAATAATAATAATAATAATAATAATAATAATGATATTAAGGAAAATAATAAGAAGAAGAATAAGAAGTCAAAAACAACCAAAATGTAGTAGTGAGATCAAGTAATCATATCAACAAGCCATGTCTCTTCTTAAAACACGATCCTGTAATACTTACACAACGGATATAATAAATTGTCAAAAATTCTATATATTTGAATTATATATGTTTTTAACAAATTACTCCCACAATCACCTCACATATTTTATCCGCCTTTGAAGAGCGTTTGCTAATAAAGCGTAATGCAAACACTATCAGCTACGGAATGGGGTAACTATTAAGACATAATATTTAGTAAAAGAATTATAATTCACATTTTCACTAAATTTTATTAAAGTAATTTTTCACTAATTTATATTATAGCAATTTTAAAACATATATTAAGATTAATTTCATTTATTTCTGAACCACAACTATATATTAATGTAATAAAAGTGAATGCTAAAATGCATTGTACATTACGCGCTGTATTGCTAACTCAGCAAGAAATATATAACTTCAGAAAGCTATAAGATTCCAAGATTATACATTGGCAGATTTCCAATATGTTGACTAAGACACTAAAGCTAACGTTTTCTCGAATGACGTAAAAACAATATGAATGTTCTTAGTGGAAATAAGACCGGTATACCTAGGGATGGCCATATTTAGTCATGCCGTTGCGCATCGATTACATATAAAAAAACAGCAAAAGACCGCCTATACCAGTTCCTTCATTCTGAAGCTAGAAAATATTTGTCGCTCTAATTATACATTCCATACTTCATCTGCAGACGTAGCTGTATCTCATCATCGTAGTAGCAACTCTTTTAAGGAATCTACTATTTATTCTCTCTCTCTCTCTCTCTCATTATGGACATCATCGCGTACATTGTAGATTTTAGTCAGTTGGATTCAAAGCCTCGATGTTAGTGACAAATAATAGAATTTGCTATATAATAAATATTTTCATTTACACGATGCCACGAGTAATTTGTATAACTGCTATATACAATTACAGCAACTCTACAAAACCTTCTTTAAAGCGTTTGGATCCGAATAACTATAGTTTATTCTGTTTAAAAGGTCTTTGTATCTTTGGTGCTTTTGTCTTTAGTCTGTGATTAAACAAATTGTGTAAAGACTAGATTAATGTATGTCTCAGCTAGAATAATATTTGCTTTGTTTTTCTTTATTGTATTACTTTACAAAATATATACAAATAATGTCTAAAGAATGTTATCAAGTGACCATTCAACTGCATTTTATATAATAAGCTTCCCATAAATGAGTAGGGACAAAATAGGTAATATATGTTCTTGCCCTTTGTACATACTTGTGTCATCACTCAGCACGGCCCCAACGAATTTCAAGATGTTAGGATGGCTTCCGACCTTGGTACCAAGAAAATTTATCTTTGCCTTCATCAGCTGCAGGTCAGTATCAGTGTGGGTTTCTGTTTATATAAAATTATAAATTAAAAATGATATCATTTTCAGAGTATAAAAGCAATGCAATAGTTATAATACTCTAATCTAACCGTATCAATGGTTAATTTGGGCCGTCCAGAAAAATACTTCAAAATACTCTAAATGTACTATTCTCCCGTACTGGGAATGTATTTCATTCCTTTATTTGGGGTTTGCTATATCAAATTTAGAGACTCTGCGAAGGATGAAAAAGTCAGTACTCCATGACGGGTTGTGTATTTGATTTGTGCGCTTTTTCCGATGTCGTATTCGCTCACTTTGGCGTTCAATGGGAATATTTACACCTATTACATGTTTCTAACTAAGAGAGCCATTCCTCCATATTATGATTTGACTGCAGTGTCTTAAAAGACAGAAATGTGCAATAACAACAGAATCTAAAATTAAGTATACATGTGATGTTTGAACCAAATATCATGATAAGTACCACTTGATCACAAACTCTTAATGCTGAAACCTGTTAATTGTCTTAAAAATAAACTTTTTTTAAGATCTCGTGGTTTATTTCTTCCATGTGAGTGAGTGCAGACTGAAAGACAACGTATATCGAGATGTCGGGGTTGGGGGCTAAACTTGATTACGATTCTGATAATTCATCCGCAAAATCTTGCTCTGATAATAAAGTTAATGGATGTTCCTCTGATATGTACCAAATTTAGTTTAGCCACAATATGGATCCCTGTCCAATACCGTCAGGGATAAACTTTGTTTCTTATACTGCTAAATGAACATGAGGAATGTGTTTCTAGCGTAAAGATTTTAAACAATTACCATTTATACAGTAACGGTTCATTTTGATAAAATGGTTTCGCACCACAACTATGCAAACAACATCCTATTGCTTTCAAAGAAATGTTAAATTTCATTCAAATGGAATGTCTATTGATGAATAATGATATTTTCAAATAAATTGGCAAACCCCGAAATGTTTAAAATTGCTTCAACATAGATCACTAAATACGATCTTGTCAATTCACTCAAGAGCCATATAAATCTATAATTAGAAAGAGTTCGTCTGCCTTCATTTGTGAATATGCGTATGGTAGTTGCAATTTGCCAGACGGGGAAGGAAATGTATTTTGAAACCAGTAACTCCTCTGACTGTGACATTTTTAAGCTATACAGTATCATAAAAGATGCACATACCCTTTAATGTTTTGGCCACAACATATTCTTGTGTCTTTAACCCATGCTGCATTGTGGCCTTGTATATATTTGCAAAGTGACCTTGTTTGATGAGACTTTCAAACGTGATGTCGTCCCTCGATAAGTACCAAGCCTGCTTGTTTTCAAAGGACATCCCTCCATACAGGTACAACTCTGACATAGCTCGATTCTGTAAAGATGAAACATGGGTTATTTATTTTAGTTGTAACATTAGACTTCAAGAATGTATTACATATCAGCAATTTTAGCTCATTATTATTTGACGTACTTAGAGCTGTTCTAATAATAATAATAATAATAACAATAATAACAGTAATAGTAATACTACTACTAATAATAATAAAGCAGCAGAGAGGGTGAATCCTACAACCTTTTTTTACTTTTTTGATTATACCCTAGACCCTTCTCGCGAACCAGAAAAAAAAATGACAGTGATTGTATTCGCGTTTTCGTTGATGAATCATAAATGTCGCAACGTCGTTGTCACTCACCCTCTCTGCTGCTATGGGTTACGGTGATTTTAACCGAATATTTGATCAAGTCCTATACGATATCGTGTCCTCGGGTCTGCTAAATTTATTGTCACAAATCCGTGTGGTTTTGACTGAGCGTGACTAAAGAAATTTCTAAACTGATTATGATTCATATCACCGCTGCACCAAGTCTGATGAATATTTCGTAGTGTATGAGTATCAACGCCGTTAAATACACACAACACATTGCAATTATCTCTGATCACTTTTGGTATTTGTGTGTACCGTTGAGTGACATAGATCACATCAGTGTTTTTATGCCTGCCTCGGGAAAATATTCTAGCAGGATTTTTTTGATTATCTAACATGATATCATCGTATACCACTAAATTGTTAATACTTCCATCGATGTCTTCCACGGAAGGGGCTTCCTCTATATCAGTAATAAATTCAATAATATCATCATCGATTTGAAATTCTTTTGCTTTCTCGTTAAAATCCTTTAGCACTTCATAGCATCGCTGATCGTCTACACTCGGGGCTATTAAATACAATTTGTTCCATTTCATCCATCTCGTTATCAAATTAAGTAGCAGTTGTGTCTTTCCGCTTCCAGATGGTCCGATTATAATCATTCTAATTGAATTCGGCAACATTTCATGATGTTTAATAGGTTCCCGTCGTCGGGTAGCTGAATAATCAATTATATTCATGCCGTTATATATAAATTATGGATCTATATTGTGTGAAGTGTAAAAAACGTACTGGCACAGATGACTTGACGACGATTACAACTAAAAATAACCGATCAGCGCTTTCTGGTAAATGCGTACAATGTAGTACAAAGAAATTTAGATTTGTTTCTAAACCCAAGGAACCCAAGGAACCTTTAAAAAAAAACGAGGAGGTGATATCGCAGCCAAATTAGCAAAACTCCCTGGAACCCCATGGGCAAAGTATCCAGGAGAAAAACACCTTCCAGGGCATAGTTATTGTGGACCCGGAACACGATTAGATATCAGACTCAATGATCAAAATCAGCCCCGACCCGGTGAAGAACCAATAAATGCCATTGATAAGGCCTGTCACCTTCATGATGTTGCTTATAAAAGCAGCAATCTGCAGCACAGGCATCTAGCAGATGTGAAATTAATTCATGCGTTTAATGCTATTCCTGATAAATCTTTCAAAGAAAAATTGGCTTCCTTTTTGATAAAATCGGCTATGAAAAGTAAATTGATGTTAGGTGCTGGTAATTAATAACAACATGGAATCTATTTATTATTCTCCAAAAGGATACTGGAGAGGCAAGGCAGCAATCCATAAACTCGCTAGCGCTGCAAAAGTGAAAAAAACCACTGCGGCTCATTGGTTATCTAAACAGGCACTATGGCAAATTTATCTACCACCGCCTAAACAAATTCAATTCTCGCATTTTGATGTAACCGGACCCAATGAAGTTCATCAGGCTGATATATTATTTCTGCCACATGATCGTGGTTACAAATATGCATTAACCGTAGTTGATATTGCAAGTCGATACAAAGAAGCAGAACCGTTAAAAACAAAATCAGCCACTGAAGTGGCTTCTGCATTTGAAAGGATTTATCGACGAGGTCCTCTGCACTGGCCAAATCTGTTACAAGTTGATCCTGGCAAGGAATTTCAGGGTGCAGTGTTATCAATAATGAAAAATCATAATGTCACTATCAGACGAGGACATACTGCGCTACATCGTGATCAGGCAATTGTTGAACGGTTTAATAAAACCCTTGCTGAGCGGTTATTTGGATATCAATACGCAAAAGAATTCATCCAAGAAAAAAGATCCCGTGAATGGGTTAAAAGGTTACCAGCTGTGATTACTGCACTGAATAACGAGATTACTAGAACAATTAATTTGAAACCTATCAATGCGATTAAAAAGAAGTCAATACCTGAAATGGAAATTCAAAAAGATTCTAGCGTTTCCCAACCAATTCTTGGTAGTAATGTCATTGTGAGGTATTTATACGAACCAGGAGAGCTTGAAGGGGGCAGAAAAAGGGCTACTGATCCTATTTGGAGTATTACTGCACATAAGATATCTAGTATAACACGATCTACGGGTAGACCTCCAATCTATAAACTGGATTCAACTGCCCCTCAACGAGGATTTACTAGACAGCAATTACAAGTGATACCTGAGGATACTCAATTACCACCGCATGGGCTTAACTAGCACCGTTGCGTCTATTGCACTCAAGACAAGTCAACATCACATTGTTTCTAACATGACCGAGATTATTATTTTTTCTGTCAACGGTAAATTGGCGAGGATCTTTATCCGAATACTGCCAACGCATTATACAATTGCAACTTGCGCAGTGATTATTCTGTTGTTTCTTCAAAGTGATTATTAATTTAGCATCAATGTCAAATTCTCGTTGTTTTTTTTTGTCCTGTTGTTTGTAACCGGAGAGTTTTTTATCAATAATATCATCTATTGTGGTGTCATTATCATCGCCAATGATTTCATCATCGAGGACAATTCTTCTAAGTTGATTTATTTTTCGTACTCTGGATACTGAAAGATAGACTAAATTCGACCATTCTATGCGATTATCTACCATCCAAACAATTGTATCCGATATAGTCAATCCCTGTGAAGAGTGTATTGTTGCTGCGTATCCTAGCGTCCATGGGGATTTATTAGCACGCAATGCATCTTCAACGACATTGATATCAACCAGCACAATATCATTTAATACGAGAATCTGCTTTTCACTCTGTCCTGGAATATCAACTTTAATGTTCTGTTTTCTTGTATCTGATGGCCTATAACAGAGGGGCACTGGAAGTGTTGCAAATTTTTGTTTATGCAATTCAAATAACTTCATCTGAAGTGTGTCCCTGACTATTTTTCTACTTGCAATGATCAAATCATTTGGTCTCCATGCTTCCCAGAAATCATTCATGGGAGTTTCCGAAATTATTGCACGGGCTATTTCACATTGGATTCTATCCGGTTGTAATCTAATTAATTTCTTAAATTCTTTTAATTCATTATCAAGTGATCTATGATCGGTATCAATTTCTTCATAATAGTCTACAAAACCCTTTAGCCATTCATGTGGGGAAGCACCGACAAATGGTGGTGGTTGCCCGTGATCACCGCACATGACGATTTTTGTATTCTTCAATAACAACCACTCAAGAAATATTTTTAATACATCTAATGGCACTGTGTCTATTTCATCCCAAATGATAATTTCAGGAATAAATTTCTCTCCCATGCGCTCAGGAGTCCATTTATCTCCCTTCCATCGGAAAAAACTATGATAGGTGCAAGCATTAACCCCTCTCTGTATCATTTCTCTTGCAAGTCTATGAGTTGGTGTTAGTACAATCATTTTTGTGAAATCCGTAGGATTTTTCCCACGATATAACTCAATTGCCCGGGTTGTTTTTCCTGACCCACCACAGCCGTTTGAATAAACTGTTTTATATCTACAGATTGGATCAGAAATCGGTGGTGCACTAGAAAATTCTGAACACTGATTGCTTTCTAAGTAATTATTTTCAATGGTAACATCTGCTGATTGAATATAATCATGAATCATTTCCTTCTTAATTCTCCATGACCCCCAATTCTCGTTGCCAGTAGCCTTAAAATCAGCCATTTTGGTATTTATGTAAAATGAGTCAGTGGCGACTCTAACTGCGGTGGTAGGAAATCTATTGATCATTGAAAATAAATTAATAGAAGCATAACCAAGCATAGAAGCTCTCAAGTGTGTGTACTGCGGATTGTATCCATCATTGTAGGTAACAATTGTACCCAATTTGGTTCCATCGGACATAAATGCGTCCTTACGATTGACATATAGACCTTTATTCGTTAAATCCGCGATTACAAAATCGTATTCAGCATTGTCTATAATCAATCGTGAAGAATATCTCGTATTATCGTATTTACCACCCTGAGTGAATTTACCGATTATTCTTCGTCCAAGATCTTTTGCTTCATTGTTTCTGATTTCAAATAACTGTTTGGACCAATCCATGATTTGTTGTTCATTAAAATCAGGAAACAGTTTTCGCTCTTCGCTAATTATTTTTTCTAGATCAGGTTGTGGTAACCAGACTGATTTCTGTGCTCGATAGGATATAATTGCTTCACTGACAATTAATGATTTTAACATCTTACAATCAAGCATTTACCGTAATAACACTATTGGCATCCAGTGTTTTTCAGACATGTGTTTACCAATCCAAATATAACTACACGGATGAAGTCCTTCAGCCAATTCAAATGATACCACACAAGCGAATCCGGTTAAATCGAAATGTGGCAGTGGTCCATTAATAGCAACACGGGTCATTTCGTGTGTAGGGTGTCCAAATCGTTTGAAATATTTCTCGCATTCTCCATACCCGAGAAAACTTCCTGGATAACATGCAATCATATCAACTGAAATAACGGTATCAGGGTCGTATTTTGTATTCCATAATCCTCCATGGCTGTATTCAAGACAGGACAATTTGACATCTGATAAGAACTCACTTCGTGTTGGTTTCCACGCGTTTTTCTTTCTAGCAAAATGTGCTGCAATTGATGGTACTGTAAAACAGTTTGCTAATAATTGATCTTCGATTTCCTCCCCAGAAAACTCACTAGCTAGTTGTTTCATTTGATTATGCAGTTCTTCGGTACGATATAATTCTCCGTTGGGCCTTACAAACTGATCAAATCTACATTCTTCGTCTGAAGCACTATGAAATAGCCACATTGACACAGGATCGTTTTTACTCAAATGGTAAATAGCATCAAATAATTTCTGCTCGGTAAAACATTCTTCAGGTCCCAACCCTGTTTGGAAAATATATTTTACGGTTCTATCCCGTGGGAATATTGTTACTGCAGATGACCACGCGTGTTCATTATGATCAATAATTTCAATTGGGGCTCCATTTTTATTATATTTCGATTCGTATAATACTTCACCGGTGATTGTCCTTACCGTTATTGGAAATCTCAATGATGTTTCTAATTTAGCTATATCCTGAATTGTTGCCCCATGCTGTTTCACTGTCAGTTCCCATTCGGTTATTTTTTTTCGTCTTAGATCAGTTAGTTTATTTCCCCGGGACGCATTTGTGAAGTGTTCCATTATTCTTGTTGCTACACAATTGAGCCTTGACGAAGAATATTTCATGGGTGCTAGTTTTGCAATATCAGGTTTTTCATTGAGCGGATATATCCCGTAAACAACTGCTGTGACAGGGTAAGATCTTTCGTAGTAGGGTTTGTCAATTCCAGTCAAAATTCCTGGTTTTGAATCTTGATTCACAGTGACAGTTTTTTTGTCCTTAAGAATAGGCTCGTATTTGTCCCTAATGATCCATTTTCCATTATCACGGATAAGGAATTTTATTCGAAAAAAATTTCTTTCTTCCCCAAGATTTGAGATTATCACTGCTGCTTTTTCATCATTCAGGGTAGCGTCAACAACACCATCAATTCGAAATGTTGACCAACAATGAGCTGCTCCATCACGCTTGAATTCATTAAAACAGTCTCTGATTTTACTAATCAAGGTTCTATCAAGAATTTTATTCTTTGGTGTATCAGAAACTCTATCAAGATTGAATTGAACACTTTTCCAAGGCGCAATTTTCGATAATCTCTCAAACTCCTCCATACTATAATTAAAACAAGCATTTAAATGAAAGAATTAAGTATAATGAATCATTGCAAATGGCTTATGATTGGATCAGTGACACCGTGTAACAAATCATGCAGAAATGAATTCTGTGGGTATCATATGCAAAGCTTTCGTCGTGGAAGCCTTGGTCCGTTACCCTGTATTCGATGTGGAGTTGGGGTTAGGGGAAAATCGCAATTATGTTTCAGGTGTGGTGGCAAACGATACAGGGAACTAAAACGCTATTATGATAAACGAATAAAAAATGGACAATCAATCAGAAATTCTGACCCTGACTGTGTGCCTGACAAGGATAAAATCATAAGAACTCCTCAAGACTACATTGAAAGATTCTCCAGTGATGTTATTAATGAATTAGACAAACAATAGTTAGTATACAAATGAACCAAGAATTCAGACCACATCCCTTGATTACAAATTATGAAGCATCCAGTGATGGTGTTGTAAGAAACCGTAGGCTAAAGAAACCGGTCGGTTTTGTGAGTAATCAAGGGTATTTGAGGTTTACTGTTGGAAAGAAGATATATCATAATCATCGTTTCATATTTGAATATTTTAATGGATTGATCGAAGATGGTCTTGTTATTGATCACAAGGATTCTAATCCAAAGAATAATTCCTTATCAAATTTAGAAGCTGTTACACAGAGTGAGAATTTGAAACGAGGAAGGACTGGCACTTGCAAAACGGTTGGGAAGAGACCTGTGAAATCTTTGAATACGATAACTAACGAAGAGAAAATATTTTCATCTATGAATGAAGCCGGTAGGCATTTCAATATTTGTCGATCTTCTGTTCATTTCGTTGCAGAGGGGATTTATCTATCGGCCATTTCAAAAGAAACAGGACAAAAAATTCGATTTTCGTATGTCTAATAACACCAAGGGAGACAACTCTTTTATAACCCTTAAATATAACCAAGGGAGTTATCTCCCTTAGATTGTGATTTAGCGGCTGGGGCTATAATTAATTAGAAAAGAAATATATTCTTTTTTTTTTAGTGTTTAAGTCAAATATTCTGTCTCATTTAAATACTTTAAAACAGCAATAATAAGTAATTCAAGAAAATAAAGTAACACACCCTGTGGATTGCTGTATTAAGTAACCTTATATACTCTCTCCCTTAGATTGTGTTAACTTGTTTATGGGCAATTGTGATTCAGCGGCTGGGCATTGTTTTGTAAGAAAAGAAATGTTTTCAAACAATTATATTCTTTTTTTTAGTGTTTAAGTCAAATATCCAGTCTCATTTAAATACTGTAAAACACCATTAATAAGTAATTCAAGAAAATAAAATAACACACCCTGTGGATTGCTATATTAAGTAACCTTATATACTCTCTCCCTTAGATGGTGTCGGATTATTCCCCCTTAAATTGTGATTCAGCGGCTGGGCTATAATTAATCAAATATAAAATGTTTTCAAACGATTATATTCTTTTTTTTTAGTGCTTTATGCAAATATTCTGTCTCATTTAAATACTGTGAAGCACCATTAACAAGTAATTCAGGAAAATAAAATAACACACCCTGTGGATTGACGCTGCTGTATTAGTCACCTTATATACTAAATGAAAGGTTTAAAGCTGGGGCTTTCGAAAGCCAATCCGACCAGTCAAAAATAACCCACGCCATTGACACGTGTGTGTGGTTGACTTTTCTCAATCATGCAACCGGGTTTAATTTCATGGGTTGCTTTTAATTGGTCGGATGGCCGTAGAAAATCAGCCCCGTTGTGTGTGTGTGTGTTTGTGTGTGTGTGTGTTTCATCATCATTGAATTATAATCCATCCTTAATTAAGTTAATTAAGTATATGTATACCTACAATTTGCCACAACACTCGAGTGGAAATATATACGGTATTTGTGCTGTCCTTAATTAAGTATATGTATACCTACAATTTGCCACAACACTCGAGTGGAAATATATACGGTATTTGTGCTGTCCTTAATTAAGTATATGTTGTGACGTCACACCCCAAGCATATCTTCTGGGCGGTCTAAGATGGCGTTTGCCACGTTAGGCCTCCCTTCCGGAGATGTATGCTTCGGGTTTCCTTTGGGCTTACTTGGATGTGAAGGCAACCAAGGAGTTCCAAAGATGTGTTGTCGTATATATGTAACCTCTAGGTCATTTTCACGTAAACATACCCTCTTGTGATTCTAACCCGTTATTTGACGAGTTAGATTCACTCTTAGGGGAATATGTTTCCGGTGAATGTAAATATAAATGACCTAAAATAAATAACATCCATGGATGTAATTAGCTCTCCGTCACATTTGGGTAGCCCCGTATGGTGTTCAAAAATGAATTACCGGCCAAAAGAAACGGTCATAGGGTCAAATCGAGATTGAAGAAATCTCAGAAAAAAAAAATGGAAATTTGAGAAAAATACTCAAAGAAAGAACCCTATGAAAGACACAGTGGCCTATATCAAGGGGGTCAAATGACTGATAACCGCTCATCATGGTTGTTATTTATTTTGGTCTGCATTTATATTTATATATACAGAATTAATTTTAAAAAAATATATTTATATATACAGAATTAATTTTAAAAAATATTAACGGCTCTTTTATTTTTGAAAAATGAATTAGAAATATGTATTATCATATATGAATTCTGAAAATCTGAATAGCATTATAGTTGAAATTGCAAAATTGAAAAGCCAGGATATTAGATTGTCAGATGGGTTAAATCCTGATCAAATTATGTCAGATTTTCAGGATATAGAATACGGAGTAAACAACAATAAGTATATGTTACCAAAGAAATATGCACTCATCAAAAAAATTCAGAATTCTGTTCGAGACTCTCTTGCATTTTCCAGTGAAGTAGGTGTGTTTGTTCCGTTATATACTATCGTGGAAGGAATACGAAAAGAATTGGGTAACGAATATGAATTGAAAAAGGAAGTTAATTCTAAAGTTAGAAACCTACGAGCATTAATTCAAGAAAATGAACTATTTTGATTGACCGACCCTCAAAAGATTTTGTCTGACAGTAAAATCTCCTTGAGATTTTCATTTTTTTAGCATTTTTTGAAAAATATTTCACACTGCGAAAATAAAATAGAATCCTAACAGCTTTTCTCTATGGAAAATCCAATGCAAAATCGACTACTTGACCCTACGAGGTTTTTTACTAAAAATCGATGAAAAATGACCAAACATCACTGAAAACAGGCAAAAATTGATGAAAAATGGCTAAAAATCATCAAAAATGAGTTTTAACAGCTTTTCCTTATGGAAAATCCCATGTAAAATCGACTACTTGACTGTAAAAATCTCAAAGAGATTACTACCAAAATTGCACCAAAACTGTCAAAAACAGGCAAAATCACTGAATAAAAAATAAAAATATTTCACAGCAATAAAAAATTGGACCGTTAGGGAAGGAATCATCGATGGGAAAAATTGTTTTGCAATTGAAAAATGGTTTCTAATTTCAAATAATGGTCAATGAAGCATTAACGACCCGATTGGCTCGTGAGCGACTAGATGCAATTAAGAAATTTATACCAATTCGCGACTCTGTCAGGAATAAACTGCAAGAACGACAGGGTCTTCAGACTGACTTTGCTGCGGGATCTGAAGAGTTGTTTAAACCAATAACTACAACAACGAAACAGATAGTGTCAACAACCTCTGAGCAAGGAAAAAAACAAGAAGAGACTTTTCTCCCTGTGTTAGAAAAAATAGCAAAAAGAACTAAACAAACAAAAAAGTCTTTAGAAACACTTCCAGTAGATATAGTAGCTACTTCACGGCAACAACAAAAAAAAGAGCAAGTACTAGAAGAACTAGGTGCTATTGCAAGAAAACAAGAAGAGGAAGAAGACGTTACTATAGAAAAAATGCATTCACCGCAAAGTATATTTACACAATATGCATACAGCATAATTAAAAATTTTAAAGATGACAATGATTTAATTAACTTTACCGCGCGGAATTTTTCACTCGATAAAAGAGAAATAGCTGTAAACAAAGGGTATAAAGAGTATATAAAAAACGACGAGAATTGGATAAAAAAAGTATACTTGGCAAACCGTGGTAGATTTAGAATCACAGAAAGTAACCGCAATAATTTTGAGAGTTTTAAAGACAAAGTATTGAGTAGAATAGATCAAATGAATATAGTAGTTAAAGAGGATGAAGAGGAGTCAACTGGAGATGAGTATTTAGGCAGCGGCATAGTTGAAAACACTAGCGTTACTTGTCCTGGTAACATTCTCAGTGATATATCACGGTTAGAAGTTCTCATCGGAGGAAAACGAGCCGGAAATAACTCTCCGGAAATAATTAATGAAGCAGCTGATATCTGTAGACGATTATTTGCCGGTGGTATCATGGACATTAATGTATATCGAGAATTCATTGCTGAGTTAGTTGAAAATCACAAAGATGCCCATGGTTATTACAGCGATTGATCACTAATTAAAAAACTACTAGTTTTATAACAAGATGATTATACACTACAATCATGATAAACCGACCCCCGTCTATGTGGTAAATTCACGGGTGCCAGTTTATAAAGCATACTATGGAGATGGTTTAGGTAATACCATTGCAGGTTTATTTACAAGAATGGCCCCAAAAGTGATGCCGTTAGCTAAACAATTAGGAATGAAAGCCATTGATGTTATTCGTGATAAGGGTATTGGTGCTGCTGGAGATCTTGCCGGGAAAGCGTTTTCTGCAGCAAAGGATAAAATAACATCATTAGTGAGACGAAAAAAGAAACCGGTACCATTGCCATCTACAGCAGAAATGCCTGCAAGTGTTAGTAAAATAATAAATAACGCAGTAGATGAAAAACTAGCATCATTGGTGAATCCAAGTGACCAAAATAACATGATAGCAAACATGATAGCAGGAAGTGGCTTTAAAAAACCACGACGAAAACGCTAGCGTTTTTCACGATGAAAATCACGATTTAGACTCTGATAAATAGAATAAAATGTTCAAAAGGTCACCTGATCCAGCGTTTGATATGGAGGCCCCAGTGCGTAAAGATGATTCTGTACGCGATTTTCAATTTTATTCTTATCACGCAGTACAACCAGATCTCCGATCACGAATTGAACTTCAAGTTCATGATACCAGTAAATACTTTTTGCCTTGTGAAGCGTTTATTGAAGTAGAAGGAGAACTTGTAACAAATGATGCAACTCATAATGATCCACCATACGACAATAACCCAACTCTCCGAGTTGGTTTTGTCAATAATGGCATAATGGCGTTATTTGAAAGTGCAAGATATCTCATTGATGGAAAAGAAATTGAATCCATTGACCGTGAAGTTGATGTGGCTACAACAATCATAGGGTTAGCGAGATATTCTGATGATTATACAAGATCAACGGGTCCATCTATGATGTTTTCTAAGGATATTACTGATCACCCTGAACACAACCAGTATTCTAGAGTCAAGGCAACACGAGCTACAGCAGTTGATCCAGCACCAGCCGGATATGTAAGACCAGCTGCTGAATTTGATGTCATAAATAATATTACTAACTACAACCTAGGGTTTGCAAACACGAGTAGCAACGTTGCAAGGACAGCGTCGACAATTTTCATGTGCAATTCCACTGCATCATATATTCGGATTCTGTAGAAACGTCCGAAAAGTTATTTATGGAGCTAAACACACAGTAGCGCTTGTACGAAAGGGTACTGATGATGATGCAATCTGGCGTGATGCTGCAGTTGCAGCCGGTAAAGTCATTTTAACAAAACTAGCATTGTGGATGCCAGTGTTAACTCCATCAATTACCGCAGAAGAAAAATTGTTATCATTTATGGACCAAGGAGGAAAGTCGTTGTTGAGTTGGTTATCAGTGACCACTGATATTAAACTGGATAATGTTGATGATATATTTACTTGGCATCTGGCATCAAAACAAGGTGTTTCAGCTCCACGTCATATATTTATTGCATTACAGAATAATGAACGAGTTGGTAATCAACAACGAAGTCATATGATATTTGATCAGTTAGGTGTTAGAGAGGTCTCACTGAGAATAAACGGACAGCAGGAACCATCTGAAGATGTACAACTTGATTACGGTCAAAATCATATTTCACGTGTCTATCATAACTTATTGTCGTTTATGGCACGTGATCTAAATGTGGATACTGGTTTGCAAATATCACAATTGGATTTCAAAAGCCTCTATCCGATTTATTACTTTTCATTGGAACATCTTGATTTGATGAGACAATCTGTTGTTGATATACACTTTAGAGCCCGTGTAACCCGTCCTGGTGGTATTGCTAATTATAGAGCGGTTGCTGTCATTCTCAGTGATAAATCAATGTTACTCGAAGGTGTTGGTGGACGAATGAGACTTATTGGTGCACCAGTGGAAAATCTTTGATTGAAAATCCGAAGGATTTTTCCATTAGAATCAATCTGTATTTGTATAATGTCGTATAGTAATATCAATGTGTCATTGACACCTGGTCAGTTAAAAAAATTGCAATCAAAATCCGCTAAACAATGTGGAACCACAATAACGCTGAAACCTAATCAAATGAATGGCGGGGCAAATAAATTGTCACTGACAACTCGTCAAGTAAAACATTTCAATGATGCTTTCAAGGATAAAAAAGGTGTTCAGATCACTCTCTCTGCGGCTGCTATCAAAAATATGATAAAAACAGGTGGTATATTTCCATTGTTAGCTGCAATACCAGCATTGGTTGCGGCAGCAGCCCCAGCAGTCGCAAAAGCGGCCGCATTGGGGGTAGTTGGAGGCTTGGGGACAAAAGCGGTACAGAGCATTGCTGAATCATATGAACCGAAGAAGGGACGAGGGTATAAAAAAAAGGGAAAGGGTCTAAGACTACCAGGAACCCCGTATTCATGGTACAGCGGAAAAGGTCTAAGACTACCAGGAACCCCGTATTCATGGTACAGCGGAAGATCCGTTCACGGATCAGGCCTGAGACTAGGACCGGTTTATTAATGGTTCCAATGTCCAATTTTGATTTAATGGATGCTGCTAAAAACCTAGCGATTAAAAATTTCAGAGGTGTTTTTATGAAAGATCAATTACCACATCAACCAAACAAAACTGAAACAGGTATTATTAATCTCGATAACAGCACCGGACCTGGAACTCACTGGGTTGCATACGCTATTGATCCACGTGGGATTGTCTATTTTGATTCATATGGATTAGCCCCGCCAAAAGAGTTTATGCGTTATATAAAAAAATTTCCAATGAAGATTTGGTTATTCTACGCTACCAACACAACAAATCAATGACCCACCAATATGCGGCAGTGAAGTATTAAATGTCCTTGACACTATTTCAACATCTAGAAAACCACCACACATTGTCGTAAATGACTACACCAGCAATCGCTTTTTAGAGAGAGAAAGAGTTTTACAATAAAATGATTGATATTTGGGGAAGACCTCTGAAACCCAAACCCGATGACACTGCAACGGGTGATATTAAAAAAAAAAATCAAAGATGAAATAGCTGAGACGTTGAATTTAGCAAGTGTTGATCCTAATGAAATAGTTGTATTTCAAGATCGTCAAGGTAAATTGAAAAGCAGTGATGTGTCATTGGATGATATTTTGGTTAAACAACAAAACGCAATCGAGAATACTATCGCGTTATTTTCCGATCAGGGTAAACTCAAACCAGGTGTACTCTTCTCAACGATTACAGATCGATTCACTGAATACAATAAAGAATTTGACGATCATTTGAAAAATTATAATAATTTCCGTAGAAATGTCATTCATAAGTTCTTTGGATCTCCGATTACAGTTACACCGTCTATCGCTGATATTAAAACGTTTATGGATGATCAAAAGGTCATCAATGACAGCAGAAATGAATTGTACGCGCTTAGTTTAAGATTTTTCAGCGATGAAAATTTAAAACCACTTAACCTTTTTGACATGATATGCACATTAAAAAGTATCGAACAAACGTTTGTAGAACTTCAAGATGCCCGCAGAGTAAAAATTCCGAATCACAACGATGACATTAATAATGTTGTGAACACGATAGCCAGTGGAATCTTCGATTGGGTTAAAGACGAACCACCGCTCAGTTATCATTTTCGTGTTTCGGGGTATATTGATAGAATTTATCGGTTTACAATCATAGCTAACGAACATTTTAATATAACATGTGTCGATTTAACCGATAAAATTTTAGGAACAGGTATTAACACAGTAATGTTTACATCTAATCCAATTGAAGTACTTTTTAAAATAAGTGTGGTTAGAGGTAGATCAGTTAGATTAACGATGCCGTGGGTGATAGAATATGTAGCAGAGGTACCCGCAATTCAATGATGAAGATTTTTAAATAATGATGGCATCAACGATTTCATCATCGCAATATCGCTATGATCAGGTCAGAGAATTTCAAACTAGACTCAAAACCCTGTCTGAGGAGTATGCAATGAAAATAAAAAAATATCGCAGGAGAATTACAGCAATTGATGTTACAGTGTATTCAGTGAGTGGTGTAATCACCGGAGCTGGTATTATACTGTCTTCAGTGACAATGATGGCCCCGATAGCTGTTCCAATTTGCATTTCTGCGGCAACAACAATCGCTGGAATTATTTCAATAATCACAAAAAAAATATCATCATGCAGCCAACGAAAACTGCAAGACTATGCGATTCAATTTCATGTTGTGTCTACTGCATACTCGCAATTATCCTCATTGATATCGTCGTCACTAGATGATACAATTATATCAGATAGTGAGTTCTCAGCGATGGTCAGTATATATGATTCTGCGATGTCAAAATTAGAAATACAAAAACATGAGTATAATAACAATGACAACACCGATGAAATCAGAAAAAACCAAAATGATCTCAATAACCTCAACGATATCAGATAGTGAGTTCTCAGTGATGGTACGTGTCTATGATTCCGCAGTATCAAAATTAGAAATACATCATGAGTATAGCAACGATGACAACACCGATGGAATTACTTCAACAAATAGTGGAGAACACGAACCCAGTACAAACCAGCATGATATCAATAACCCCAACGAATCCAGAATTCAGTGTGAATTTCCCCTCTCCGGTCCCAGTGAAGGAGATAGCGCTAGCAAAATTACGAGTGTATCATAGCTGGCCTAATATCAGATCAAAATCATTTGGTGGTCAACAACCCAATAATTCCCTGGTATTTGCAAATAAGAATAAACCAGACGGTACCCCAGACTGGAACGTTGTTTCCATACCAACAGGGTCATACCAAATTGAACAAATCAATAATGAATTCGCGCGTAGAATAAAATCGATTACTGGAAAAGAATCAAAAATAGCTATAACAGTTCATGAGCCAACACTGTCATCTGCCATTGAAATAAGCACAGAAGGATATGTCGTAGATATATATCAGAGTTCTATTAGAACCGTACTGGGATGGCCTGAATTACCACCCGGGGGAAAAACCGTTGATTTACCAGAACCACAAAAAACTGATTATGTCACAGACAGGATAAAATCTGATAATCCAATAAAGAGTTATAGAGATTATGATAAGTCGTATTTTTTCATTAGAGTAGAATATGATGAAAAAATACGACTTATTCATCATTTTGCTAACCGGGATAAAATCACTGAAAATTTCACAGCTTTCAATAACGATATTTCACTGTTGTTAATATCTCTTAAATCCGGTACTCTCACCCGAGATGAATTTATCAGCGTTGTAGAAACATGTAACAAAATCATCAATGACATGGAAACATTTCATTCACAAATTATTCAAGAGGTATTAGGTGACAGTAGTCCTAAAACAAGAGATTTATTTGCAATAGACTATAAGATCCGCATAGAAGACATTCCGACATTCAAACTACCAGGATATAACGTACCAGAACTAAAAAGACTTCTCAGTGATGCCATCGATGTTGGTTTTAAAATAATTCATGATACGTGGAAAAAAACAACATCACCGGAAATAAAAACCCTCAAACATAATAATGACCCAGATGGTGGCGGCAGGCATATTGCTCCGTTCAATGTGAATATTTCATCGGTGATAGCAATCAATTTAGTGTGTGATGTTATCGAAGGAAGCTATCAAATTAATCTCGAACGATCAAATCAAGCTCAGCAGGGATATATTCTTTATTCATTTGCACCAACAGCTCCTCCAGGGATTTTAATCATTGAGGATCCAACTAATCCAGTCTATATGCGATGTCATAATAATTCATTAACCAGAATTAATTTCAAACTCACTGACCAGTCCAATAATCTGATTGATTTACAAGGTGAGGTGTTAGCGATTAGTCTGTTTGGGAAATCCTGAAAGGATTTTCGTCGTAAAGACTTTCATCGTAAATTGCTTGCAATTTCAAAGGATTTTCATCCAAGGACCGGACTTGATCAAATATTCGGTTAAAATCACCGTAACCCATAGCAGCAGAGAGGGTGAGTGACAACGACGTTGCGACATTTATGATTCATCAACGAAAACGCGAATACAATCACTGTCATTTTTTTTTCTGGTTCGCGAGAAGGGTCTAGGGTATAATCAAAAAAGTAAAAAAAGGTTGTAGGATTCACCCTCTCTGCTGCTAATAATAATAACAATAATAATAATAAGTAGTAGTAGTAGTCTTTCTCGCATGAAGCAATTTTAACTTACACGAGTGCGCCTTTGTACTTTGAGCACTTAAGGCAAAACGAAAAGATGCACCTCCAGTTTTCTAAGACTAAATCGTCCCAAATAGGCAAGTGCGCAAGCGTTGAAATTAATTTGCTAACTGACTGTCAATATTGCTATGATGAATATGAGAATTTGTAACCTCAACTATTAACATAGGACGGCTTGATTCTCACACCATGTATCCAATCAAATCACAACTAAAGTTAACCTCACATGTTCTTTGCTATTAATGCTCGGTTGGGTTGAGATTTTGTAGTCTCATAATTGGGTATATGTAAACGCGCTTGTATTTTATCCTTCTCCGAATTTCATTTTAGTCAGTCTTCTCATCTGAATATTTGTGATACATCGTTAATAGTTAGTGATATTATAGACAAAGTAATAAGTTCTTGACTCTTCAAGTGTATTCTTGTATTTACGTTTCACACATTGTTTTTTTTTCATTTTATACATATATTTTAAATGTCTTGTACCATGAATATATGGAACTAACTCATCGTTTTGGTTTGCAAATTTTAGTTTTCAAAACAACTGCTATTTCGCCTATTGATCACGTATCACACTATCACACTCGTTATCCGCTGGAATCTGCAAAAACGGTTACTCTACGTCTAGGTACGGTACCTCAGAATAAACATTCTGATATAACGATACAAGATTTGGTAATTTTCAAAAAAACATTAATTCAAAAACCTAGAGACATGTCTTTTTTGTCTCTGATCTTCACTGAGTTACAAATAATGTTAATCATCCAGGTTAATATCCCAATCACCAGTATCACCCAGTTTATTATTATCTTCCTTCACATATATGGTTTATTATGATTCCCTTTATAACACCAGTCTAATCTAAAGTTCATTGGCATGTGAGATCTTTTATCACTATTATCGAATCCATTGTTTGTGAAAGTCACTCTTATGTGGCTATCACATACTTCAAAATACTTGTATCACTAATAATAATACCGACTTTAATGCTATTTAAAGACAAATGTTACAAATGTTAAACATTTCTACCAACGCAAAAACCGAAATTATTATATGTTGAAACACTCTTTCTTTTATGTTATGTTCTGTATCACAGAACACGATTGGAACGAAAAAAGGACTTAATTATACACAGGGTATTGTTCAATGAACTTTAAATATGGTCATAAAATTACCTGCATTCATCCCAACTTTGGCACTATACAACTAATAATGTTGTTCAACGGGCAAATGATGTAGGAAAATCACTTTATAAAACGGAAAATTATATATCAGGTTTACAAATACTAGGTTCTTTCGGAACAAATGGATATGAACTAAAGATATGTGCTAGAATGTTTTATGAATCCCGCCTGAAACTCCTCTATTATAGCATTCTTTCAGTCCATGAGTACGAACTTTCCATTATATCTCTGAATATTGGTATCCGAGTGTTTATATTGAAAGTTACATGTATACAATGTATATGACAAATACTTTTCGACCATTCATTTTTGGAATTCATCAGCGTAACACAGTTGACTAAATTTACGTAAAGGGTAATATAAAAGGAGTATATTTCGTAGAGTTAACTGATAACTAATTATAGTCACATAATTTGAAACTCATATTATATTTTTTCAAGAACGAATATATTTACCAAATTTGTCTTAAATTTCAGTAAATGCTTAAACAAAATTCAAACCAGAGACAATACTGTTACTTATCATGTACTTAAAAGTAAAATATAGATGCTAAGTGGCGATATATTTCTTTTTCTTTTTCATTCCTATATTTCACCTGTGAAGAAGATATCCTATATTTGTACATGTGAACATCATATCATTTTTTTTCACATGTAAAGATATAAGATTTCTTATCGTGCCATGCCAATATTGCCTACAACAACAAAAACGATTAATTTGTGAATTAGACCAAATAAATAGAAACTCTCTTGCATAGACAAAGAAATTATTGCTTGATTAATTAATCTTTCCAGACACGGTTCGCGTCCTTTTACAGTTATTTCCCCTTGACATCAATTACAAAACTGATGTGATGCATTGGTAAATCGGGCCTAAATTTTTTTTAACGTAAGGTCAAAGAGTTTAAAACAATGACAAAATGTAATTTACTGCGATAAATTAGATCAAATCAAATTTACCGCTTTCTTAAAGTTATACAGTAGGTAAAGCAAATATCCTTCATATATGCAATTTAACTTAATAAATACTACTTCAGCTCTTCTATTTATACCATTATTGTTGTTCGAACCCACAAAACTCAGTCCAGTCAGACAAAACCTAATAAATCAAAACATTCGTTGAAAATAATAACATCACAAAGTTTTTCCCGTGTATTTTAGTCTCTCGATATTCTAAGTTAACAACGCAATGCGCTTTGTTACAATCAAATGATTATTGTTACTATTCACTGTCCAATAGACTAAGCTTGATCCCCATTCTTTGTCGTCACCAGGATAAACCTAACTATCTGCACGATCTTCACCAGCTGCACAGTTTTGGAATCTCTCGTCTCGAACTTTTTCTGAAGCCGAAATCGCGTTCCACCAGCAAATCAAACTTTCTGCTTCTCAGTCATAAATATACATTCTTTCCCAGATTCAGTTTAGCTTATTTGTTTCTTCTTTCCAGTGTTCATCATTGCATTAAAGCTATTTTTATCGTTTTGTACATGTCTTAAATAGTCGTTCTCTTTGGCCAATCCATTTCTTGCCGTTAGTTGCACTTTGAACATTGGGCATAGTTCAGGACACTAGTTAACAAATACAAAATCATAAAATCTCTCTCTCTCTCTCTCTCTCTCTCTCTCTCTCTCTCTCTCTCTCTCTCTTCTCTCTCTCTCTCTCTCTCTCTCTCTCTCTCTCTCTCTCTCTCTCTCTCTATATATATATATATATATATATATATATATATATATATATATATATATATATATACATAAATAGCTAGCCCACAACAGTATCATCAACTGGGTCAATTTACTGACTTGCTCAGTATATCACCTTGATATAATGGACGTAAATTTTGCTCCTAATTAAGTTATCTTCAATGAAACGTGTTGGTTAAGTTGGAGAAAGAACAAATGGTCAATTGTTTTATAAAGAGAAAACATTAACATTTCGCATATAACATCCTGAGTAAGGTGTTTCACAACACTTGTTTATTGTGATTTTCTATGTTGATACTTACGTCCATACCGTAGCTTTGATTCGCGGCCATTGATCTCCTTTCCTTGCGTCTCACAGAAAATTCGTTAAACTTTTTCTGTATGGGTTGGGGGGCCTGACCTCGGCGTAATAAGATGACGATGATTCCAACCAATACGGCAATGATCAGCAGAAATCCTACGGAATGAAATACAGACATGATGATATTTACAATGATAGCCTGATAAGACATGTGAGACTTACAATGGTACCAGAATGAAGAAATGTACAATGATAATTTCCCAAGACATACCAGGATGACGGTACTTAAAATGATAGTTGCTAAAGATATACCAGGATGACGGTAATTACAATGATAGCTTTTCAAGACATACCAGTATGACGGTACTTACAACGGTACCACGATAAAGATTTTTAAAATGATGGCTTGTCAAGACATACCAGGATGACGGCATTGACAATGATAGCTTGTCAAGACATACCAGGAAGACGGTACTTACGATAGCGTTTCAAAACCTACCTTGATGACGGTACTTACATTGGTACCAGAATGAATGTATTTACAATGATGGCTTGTCAAGACATACCAGGATGACTTTACTTACAATGATAGCTTTCCAGGACATACCAGGATGACGATACTTACAATGGTACCACGATGAAGATATTTACAATGATGGCTTGTCAAGACATACCAGGATGACGGTACGTACAATAATAGCTTGTCAAAACATACCAGGATGACTGCACATACAACGTTAGGTTTTCAAGACTGACGGTACATAGAATGACACCAAGATGACGGTACTTATAATGATAGCTTGACAAGACATACCTACATGATGGTACAAACAATGATGGAATCAATATTTTAGACGAGTGGTACATAAAGAGTTACCAGTGTTATTATTTTAGAATGTGTGTTATATAATCTACATCACTCGGCTCAGTGCCTCTTCCGTTCAATTTGTATGACAAACACTTAAAATATATTAAATTACAGCAATATGACACATTAATAAATAAAACAATCAAACGTTTAAAAAAATCTGCATTTTGTTTGTAAATGCACTAAATGTTTCAAGTATCCAAATAAAACTTTCTCAAGAATGATCCTATTATCCATGCAACAAAACAACTCACCCAACTTTCACACATGCATCCCTATTTAACATAATATCAACATAATGCATAAATACATACATATATACACAAACACACACACAAACATATATATATATATATATATATATATATATATATATATATATATATATATATATATATATATATATATATATATATATATATATATATATATATATATACATGAGTGAATGGAAAGATTCAATAGGAATATTTCCTTGTACATACCTAGCACACCTCCGACTACTCCCCCTATCAATGCTGAATTATCTGTCTTTCCTGCAAAACAGAAAGTGAAATGCCTTCATACGACTTAATAATTATATTAATGAAATCAACTGTTTAGTATACCTTTAAACAATACAGAGCTTCGTCGTCACTGGTGACAAAGATATTTCACAAAAGAGTTTTAATTATTTAATGCGCCATATATCAAGCTCGAACGTTCTTTATATTCACAGAATTCGATTATTTTGGCATTCGTCTTCAAGCTCAATTATGTGCATGTTAACATTGATTCCGTTACACAAGCAGGACATTGAAATTCTTGCTTTACAGGGATATGTATAATAATGCTAATTCTCTGATATCCATATTCCATTCGTTGCAATATGTAGACATTTAAGAAAGGTGTTTTCTTTTTCTTAAACGTATTCCTTTTCATTCATTTGCTTACCCCAAAAAAGTAAATCTTGATGATAAAACATCTTTAAATTTGACAAGTAAAGAAATTTCTTTTGAATACTCATATTAAAACATATCGACTATTTGTGTTAAAAAACAAAAATATTTAATTATTCGTGTAATTACCACCAGAACATCCTGGACTTCGTGTAAGCAGTTTGATATCACACATCGTTAATTACCAACATAAGATTTTTACCTGTGAGTATCAGATCCCATAAAATTAAAAACTGCCAACTGTTTTGGATTAGCGTAGACATATAATGAAAAGCCTTGCAAAGAACAGTTTTCATAGAGTTTAATTCAGTAAAGTTTCTCATTTTACGCTTAAACTTACTCTGATGTTACTGACTAATTTAGTTAAGTCAGTGCATAAGTGAAAAGAGACTTTGTTTAGTTCGACTATGACGCTTACAAGGAAAGCAAGATGCTGTCTGGCGTGACTCGTTGGAGCATATATTTAATACATGAACATGTGAGAGCAGTAAAAACTGACAAGGTTCGTCAAAGTAGACTAAACTGAACCGGATATATGTTGTAGCCTCGAATTGGTATAATTTAAGAAAGATTTAATTGGACTTGAATATGCAAGTTGGCTTACTTGTTATAGCCGAAATAGCATCATCGTTATCCAATTAGTAAATATTTTTATATCCCAGTGAGGGAAGCTGAGTTTATGGAAGATAGAGGAGCCGATAATTTGATTTGGAAAATTTCATTGATTCTTCAAGGCGCAATAGGTAAATATATACCAAGAAATCACATAATGAATAATTCCCATTGCTCATCGATAGGGGAACCGAGTGCCGAGTGGTCTAAAGCGCTTTCCGTTATGGATCACGGCCAGCTTACCTCTGTCTGCGTGGGTTAGCATCTAAGATTCGGCTAATGTAGATATGTGAGAAAGCTGGCCAGTAGCTTCTCGTGGGTAGGCGGTTCTTTTTGGGGGTTTCCCGGCTTCTTCCTCCATTAATAATCCTGGCCGTCATATATAGCCTAGCGTGTGCTGAAAAATGGCGTTAAACCATACAACAACAACAAGAATGCCTATCTATGATTTTGATTTATTAGTACTTTAATGAACCCACTTCAAATGGTACCCATCCGATATAATACCAACAGTGACGGGAAGCACAAGCTCTAGTTTCTCAATCTAAAACTAATGTTCCTAACCTTATTAAATCTTGACATTGCAGCTGAAATATAATGATACATCAAAAAGTAAAAATGAGGGGAAAAAAACTACTATCAGCTGTCCAATTAATCGAAACCATTCTTAAAATACTCAGGCGGGAGTTTTTCTGCTTTGTATTAACTTTTCAGTCAGAGAATTGAATATACGCAATTTTATGTACTTTTAATTCGAAAATTAATTTTTACAAATTGAAAGTTGAAATGTTGAAATTGGAGGCATTAGGATTTTTTTTCGTCGTTTACCTGCCAGTTTGCATCTCAGATGTAAGACGACCTTACTGTGGTATCATCCTTTCTTTGAAGTTGGCTGAAATATTATCTTGACATCTTCTTTATGGTGTACAAACATTGAAGACAAGTGTTTGATGACCAGCTTATCGTTCCGAGACGTTTGGTACTTGAATACATACGAGCATATGAACCCATCATGTCAGATATTGTGATAATATGTTTTAGATGTGAACAATTCGTTATACAAGCCCTTAAACGTGATATGATCAACTTTTCATAAACACTAAGCATTAATATAGAATAATCATTTACCAGTTGTGAAAGTGAACTGCGCATTAATTCCAAGATCCTCGGATCGATACAGCATGCTAAATCTAGCTGTGTATGCCTTCCCTTCGTCCAGACCGATGACGTCGATAAAGTTGGATTCTTTAGTTACTCTGTATTTTGTACCAGTCTCGGCTATCTCTATGACAACGTCAGTTTCGCCATAGCAGGAATCGGGTAGTTCCCAGTTTAGACGAACCCCATTTGTTTGTACATTGGATGTCTTGATGTTCTTTGGCCCAGATGCTTGCATGTAAAAATCAAACATTCACCTTCTTTGTTATGTTAGATCTAACGGGCAGAGCTATTTAACTACTTTCATAATTTTTGTAATCAGATTTAACTTTTGATGGGTATCATATATTTCTGCAACAATGAATTAATATCAAAACCCATTAAAAACCGGAAATGCCTAATAATCTTCACATATTAACCACACCCGGAAATCATACAACTTACTGCTTAATATAAGAATGAGATTAGCTTCCATTTTCAGAGATTCAAAAGTAGTGTTTCAAAAGCAATGTTACTGATTGACCGAACTCATATTTGCTCTTGATTTTAAGTTTTGCAATTCAGACTTTTTTCAACACTTACATTCTGTCAATCCATTCAGTTTGTCTAAATCGGTGACCTGAGAAATAAAATATATAAATATATATATCTATATATATATATATATATATATATATATATATATATATATATATATATATATATATATATATATATATATATATATATATATAATAATACTAATAATAATAAGAAAAATATTTAACAGAGAAAAGATGGGAAATGAATATTTAGATACTATTAGATAAAGTAAAGAATAATCGATACAGTGGTTTCATCAAATAAATAAATACAAATTAGCGTCAGCACGAAATGCATGTACAGTATACATACATTCACTTTTGGTCACTGAATACTTCAATAAATTAGAGATTATTAGAGAATAGGCGAGAAACATAGTTGCAATACAATATAAAATCAAACATTGTCTCTCCTTGGCGAGATATTTGATGCTATATTTCATCAACTGAACAGTTTTGTTTTCTTTCTGATATCTCCATATCCGTTTTCTAAATCTACAATACATTAGACCTAAAATATTATTTATTCTCTTTTGTACTTATTCACATTATATTGACTTTTTAAATGCTTTAATTACCCTCTCAATTCTTACCTGCTCTGAAAAATTCCGTGACACCCCAGCCTGGTTTTGCACGAAGACTTGAACAGATACCGTTGCTGTTTTCAGTATATTATATTTGGTGAGAAACCAACAATTGTCGATATCCAGGATTTGGTTGACCTTAAAACACTTGTTATCCGTACAACTGCAGTCGGCGTCAATGTCACATAATGCGGGGTCCTGAGAAGAAAAAGATGATAGATGAGAAGTAATTTATAGGCATATTATAGAGAAACTCTTATGCATGTAAAGTGTACATGCTTTATGTTGAACATTATGTGTAGAAAAAAATCCAAGGTAACATTGACTCTAATCAAATATATCTCTAAAATTAATAAATAGGTTGGATTTCAAAACTTACTGACTGCATTACCGTCCATCACCAATCACACTTTCTTATGTTCTATTAAAGAATTGTGTTTTCATTGTATGGTTAAATGATGAATTGTGCTTAGTGTACAATCCCGATTCAAATTGTCAACAAATCCATGACAAGGGCTACATAAGTTGCATAATCTTCTGCTCTTCAATGCACAGTATATTTGTAATTCTTTTCGGCAAAGTATTAACATATTTTTGCGTTTTCTTTTTTTCTACCTGACAATAGCTATAGGAACATCATTGGTAGTTTCAATTTCTTTATTTCCTCAGGAACTTTCAGAACCTATCACAAACTGACTACACAATAATCTCTGACGGCGATGAGCTCTCTGTTATACTGATTGACCCCATGGGCGTGTATATCAGATGAGTGTGATGCATGCGCCAGATTTCTTTTGATGAATGTAATTATAATCGCACTTTTTGCAAACGATGCGCGGGAAGGGGGAAGGTGGTGGTGGTAGGGGCTCTTCCGGGAAGGGTATATCAAAGACATATATATAGGGGGTTCATGTATGTAATATTCAAAAATGTAATTAACCAGAAACCTTCATATCTGACCGTAACAATATTTACTTTGAAGCTGTAATGTTAAGTCACTTCCTATTATTTCCATCGTTTCAAAGTGTCATATTATCGAGTTTCGATGTTTGTCATTTGTAATTCATTCATCTTTCTACTCGACTTTAATTTTCCAATTGATTTATATCAATCATAGATGTATAACGAGATATAAAACTTTGATGTTGGTTTTAATGTCACTTTTACACATTCTTGGTTTCATCGTACCAACAAAATTGAAATTAAGTGCCATTCCCAAGACCTAGGCTTTGATTTAGTTGCACAGGTGGCTTACACAATATTGGTATTTTTTTGTCCGTTAGTATAACTGGACTGAATTTGAAGTAAAGTATGGCTAGGGCGTTTCAAAGCTAACGACATCCACAGGCTGGTTTTCCTGGATATTTTTTTCCTTTTCTGCGACCAGTAACTCTCAACATGACGATATGAGAAAAGTATTTTTATCTCGTCATCATTCGGTGCCATTGCAACTCTAGTACATTCACTCAGATTGGTTGATAATGTTGAATGCCTGTTGTTAATATTCCCACTCACCTGAAGGTCTTACATTCATGTCGATAGTCCCTTTTTAGGAACTCGACATGACACTATGTACATAAATGCCCGCGGGGATGTGGCACTATTCCTTACCCCACGGGAGTAATTAAAAAGTCAGCTATGCTGACATTAAACAGTGCTAAATTATTCTTAGTTATCCAAGCGCTATAATTCAAATTTCTTTCGTTCGTTCAGTTGAACGAGATAAAATTGGAGTGTGGGTCAAGTAGTCGAACAACTGAGTTAAAGCGAAATTACCACAATCTCTATGAAATCATTTTAATTTCAGAAACTGTGGGCTAGTATGTTTGCTTTTTCTTTTGTTTGGATATCTGCATATGTAGGTAAGACAAGAAGAAAACTAACTGGAATAAAATTTGCGAGACTCATTCCTGTATATTTAACTTCACCAGTGCTGTTCATGACAAGTTTGTACTGAAGTGTATGAACCCCACTTTGTTCATCCTTTGCAATGAACTTAAATCTGCAAATAGAAGAAATGGTGGCGAATGAACCAGTTGCAGTATTTCTCAATGGCGTTGCATTCATACCCAAATCTTTCATGTAGATACTTCAAGTATTATTCTTGGTGTAATAATAATAATATTAATAATAATAATAATAATAATACTATTAATAATGGTAATAATAAAACCAATATTATTAAAAGAATAACAAAAAGAATGGTAATAATGATAATAAAAGTCATAATATTACTACTACTACTAATTCTAATAATAATAATAATGATAATAATATTAATTATAGTAATACTTTTATTACTACTACTACTACTAATAATAATAACACTACTAATGATAGTATTAATAATATTAATACTAATAATTGTACTCCTACTGATAATAATTATATTAATACTAATAATAATATTAATAGTATTAATAATAATACATATTATAGTTGTTATAGTTATTATTAATATTATTATTATTATTATTATTATTTTCTTTAGTGTGATCTAATAATCACTAGGTGTCATAAAGCAAACATCTAGTTCAAATGTATAGTTCTGTTGTTGCCTATTTCGTTTAAAACTTTCCATGTCATATCTACCTAGATGGTATGCATTAATGTACCTTCTTCACGATCATCTTGAGTTCACTGTAAATATTCATTTATAGAAAGCTTAAACTCTTTGTGGCATAAACAGATGAAAACAAATGGTATTTAACTCGGCTAAATATTTTAATATTTAATGTACTGATCGTGTGTTTTTCTAAAGAATATTGGAATTATCAGACCCAAAGGTTCATTGTTCACAAGTTACACAAATATTACAAAAGTTTATATCCTCTAATATTAAATCATTTGAATAACATGCCTTACCTGCTGCAGTACTTATAGCTCCCGTTCAGATAGTTTCTCTGGAAAAACGGTTTACCAAGCACAGGAGGTGATGCATCAAACTTTACCTCTGCAACTCCGACTGCACTATGTCCCATAACATCGTGGGCTCGTACCCAAACTTTCAATTTCCTACCGTCAGATAATTTTCTTTGAAAGGTATAGTTCTCAGTTAACGGTGTTACATTTTCCCATCCTGATGTCGGCAACATATCACCATCTGTGAGATCTACATTAACCTCAAAGCGCACGATTCCATTGAAGTTTGTAATTTCATGAATTGATCGCATTCCTTCTTCGTCATCCAGTCCTTGAAAAACGTATCTGAAATGTATGTAATAAGTATTTGTTTATGTTTTCCCATACCAATGAGAGTTCATTTAGGAGGTATGAATTTGTGGCAAGATATATAAGCAGATGATTTTATGTCAGGTATGTAGTAATACCTTGTATTGTGCGTAGCTTACTTAGGAAAAGTTTTAGTTTTTAAGAATATATCATATCTTTGTACGTTATATGCATTGGTAACAGCTGAGAAAACTGTATCATAGATGATTATTCAATACATTTCTTTCCTTTGTTTCTCTATTATTTAAACCACGAGTATTAATATCTTTTAAAAGAATTTATGTCATAGGTGTAACCAAATGAGATTTAAAAGATGACTAACTTGCGAGAGCTTAAAATTCCATCCTCTTGTACTTTCTGAAACTGTATTGGGTATGCCAGTACTTGGTTTAGAAGTTTGTTTTCTCGATGAATCCTATTAAAGAAATGTCCACTCCATACAACAGTTATGGCATCAGAAGAGGCTTGCCATACATATTCACTGATATTAGTAGCCGTGGAGACATAGAGCTTGTGCTCCGTTGTGGTATCTATTTCAACTGTAGACACGTTGTCGTAGAGGCACAGTCGACGAGCGGTTTTGGAGTTATTAGCCTTGTCTCTAACTTCTAGCAAAACGGAATACATGCCTGGAGTTTTTGGAGTGTAGCTTGCATAATGCGACGCAGTCTCATTGATGAATTGGGTAAATATAGGGTTGAGCGGATCCATTTCAACTAGTCTCCCATACGGATCGGGAGACAGTGTAAATATTTCAAGGTAGTACTGCCACATACCAGCCAATTCATCCTTCCAGCCTCCCCAGTAAATTTCTATTGATTTCTTGAATAAAACGTAAGTATGATGTTCTAAGTTGCAATGTTACCAACGGTAAGATAACAACTGCTTTAAACTTATATTGATAATTATATATGCATGCTTATTTGCCGCATTGTACATAATATATTTATCTGTATCAATGGGTAACATTATTGTTTTCGCTCTGTTGATTCTGCACCGTGCTATCTGCAGATTGGTCTGTTTTATTTCATTTTGTTTAATTCATCTATTTTACTCATCGGATCAAGTAGTATACATATAAACAAATCTGAACCACTTGAATATATGTACTGATGGTACAAATATTAGCTTAGCTATATTCAAATAATTCAATATTTAAACGTAAGTACACAATAACAGCTAATCTAATTATTCTTACAGTGTGTTCATAACTTAGGCGGTATGATATATATGTACGTTTTGATTTGTGACAGCCGCGTGGCATAAATGTAAACCAAAATGAGTTGATACATTCGAGCCAGAGATGAAGTGTTGTGCTTTCGGACTACTAAGACAAAAAAGAACTACTAGAAACAGGATAAGGGAAAATTAAGAAGTAAATAAGAATATAGTTCAATAGCGAAAGAGATGTAACATTATTTAGAATCGCTCCGATGGCCTAGTTGTTAGGGCGTCCGCCGAGAAAGCGGGAGGTCATGTGTTCGATACCCGGCCGAGTCATACCAAAGACTTACAAAAAATGGTACTGACAGCTGCCTCGCTTGGCGCTGAGCATTAAGAGGTTAGTGTTAGGACCGGTCGGCCTGTTGTCAGGATAATGTGACTGGGTGGAACATCATGCTACATGTATGCGGCATGATGTCCCAGTGCTAGACATCACTATAACCTGCCTCAATGCATACATCATAGCGATGTTACTGACAAATTGTTCAAGCTACGTTAAAAATCCGAATCAAACAATCAAAGAACGAACCTGGATTGTCTCTGTGAGTGGCGATTTATGCAATCGAGTGGCAGACTCTGTGCACAAATAGGTGAGCGTTTTGTTGAAAATTATATTTAGGTCAAAGTTAAGATGTTAAGGATACACACCCATTTAAATTACATGTAATTAATTTGTTTTTCAATGTTACTGATACATTTTTCGAAATTGGCAACGGTTTATGACTTTTAAAAGCAATGTTATATATTGCACTTCCACCTGAATTGTATGGATGTTATAATTTACTTATGTTACAGTTGTCATTATGAAGTATATCGCTTAGATGCCAACGGAAACATTTGTAACCAGTAAAGACATTTACGTGTAACAGCTAATTATGCCCTGCGTAGAGCTAAATTGTCACATTTCTAGAATGTTATTCAAATACATTTAAATGACATCGGAAATTATTCAAATCTGGATTGTCCGCGGGAAAAAAAATGTGCATTTATCTTCAATGAGTATGTTCGCATGTTGATTTCTGGGTGAATTTAGACATTTCCCTTTAGAATGCTTCAGGCGAAAGAGCTATCGCTTTAATTCAAAACAAAGAAACTGATTTTTTTTCAGTATGCTACCAAACTATTTTATAATCAATCTAACTTAATTAAAAATTAGTCCCAACTTTCAAACCTCGTGGCTATAGAAACCAAACGACCGATCTACATTTGGCATATTCGACATTACAAACAGCATAAATTAGTGCATGAAATGCATGAGTCTGAGCCTCATATATAACAAATATCATTTCGTATCCAAACGCACATGTATACAGAAGGTTCAGAAAATGGAGACGAAGTTGAGTGGCCATGGTAGCAACCCATAGCACCATCTAAAGACGGTAACCTCATAGGCATTCAAATCTTACATCAGAAATTACAGTAATATTCCAAGTTTTAAACTGCCACGAAACATCACGAATGATAAGTTATATCTCTTATTTGGATCTATTTTGTTTTTAATTCTGAAACAAAATGTAGATAACAATTGAAAAGCAGAAGAAACAAATTCAGTCATATCGCTACGATGTCTGCAGTGAGGCAGTTTATATGTCTATCACTGGTGCATCATGTCGCAGACATGTTGCATGAAGTCCAACCCAGTCACATTATCCTAACACCAAGCCGACCAGTCCTAACACTAACATCTTAATCATTTTATTGCTGAGCGCCAAGCGAGGCAGCTGTTAGTACTATTTTTGTAAATCTTCGGTTAAGATTCAGCCTGGGAGCGAATCCAAAATCTCCCGCTTCCGCGGCGGACGCCCTAACTACTAGGCCACCTGAGCGGTCCGACACAGTGTGTGTGTGTGTGTGTGTGTGTGTGTGTGTGTGTGTGTGTAAGCCCATCGATATTTATGTAAGCACATTGATTTTTCAGTATTTCAGTTTTTAATTTTTCCAAAACCCCAAAATACTTCAAGTCATGAATTTTCTAAAGGACACTTAATCGTGTGCAACTAAAAAGCGGTCATTTAATGAACAAATAAATATGCACGTAGAAAAGAACGTTTTTGTTACAGATTAGTACTATACGTTGTTAGCTCGATGTTTGGAATTATTCCATCAGGGTATTAACTCATTCTTTTTGCATGTATGTACTTTTGTTTATATATAAGGTTTACTTGCAAATTCACACTTAAATATTAACCAAGTATCATGATATCCGTCTATTTCAACTTGTCAGAATTATAGGACACCATAACAAAGAAACAATATAAATAAGCAAATACCGAGGTTATGTCTTCTCTGATAGCCAGGGGCTTTTCTTCACATGTTCCATTTTTCTCTGAACAATGGATGGCGGCTTCAAAATCAAACCTAAACTCTACTCTCTTCCTGTCACTTTTTCCCATTACTATGTCATGGCTTAAAAACCCTCGCATGGCTGTATTAGATCTCGTTCTAAACCCACCATTCTCTGCTAGAAATGTGACTGTAAACCTTAACAAAGAGAAAAACAATGCTTAATTATTAGCTTGCAAATAAACTAAGTTAAAGTATTTGTAGTTATGTTACCTTTAGACATGTTTTAAGCTCTTTTAATTTACCATATCACTAATATAGTATTTTCTACTACCGAAAACTTGTTTTAAATATAGTACGTGAATACATGCAGTAAGGTTAGATGCGTACACCGAATATACAATACCTGCACGTATTAGGTTATCAATTTGAAAATAAACTTAGTAAAGAAATTTAACAGTTGTATGGACGTCAGAGGTCGCCCATGCAAGTAACGATCGATTGTGTTTCATTGAGGAAAATGTTCCGATATGAAATAGAAAACAAATTTTATAAATTCAAAGTTAAAATGTTCAGATAGTGTGTGACAATTCTGACAACTAATGAAACACTGTAGAAGGAAAGTTTGAATAAAATAACATTAATTATTCAGAACGTTAAGCAATTAAGAGGTGAACTGTTTGATTTACAGGTTGAAACTAATAAGATAAAGACAAAAATGGATGGTAGATGTTTTGATGCTGAGCAATAATCTAGAGTGACCAATGTTCGCAGAACGAAAAACTAAAATAATGCCGATCAAAAGTGATCAAGATATTTAGAATCATGATGGCGGTGACAGTTTCTATCTAAGACATAACAAATCACCCATTTTAAAGGCATATTAGATGTTGGTTAATCACAATGAATTATTTTTAAAATTACGCAAAAATGTCAATGATGACGGCGGAAATAAGAAATGGAAGAAAATTATAATATACCGTCAGCGCAACATCAGCAAAGGAATATGTTCACTTGCCGATAAGATATATAAACAGACTTTGTACAGTCAGTTTGGGTCTTTGAGTATAACGAGTGAGCTTAATTATTTAAATTATGAACAGGAATTACAGAATGCTCGGACTAAAGTGTCACAGAATTAGGCGAAAATTTAATTTATTTCTTGTTGAATTACAAACTAATTTCACTATTTTTTTTTGTTTCGTCGTACATGCGTTACCTGGGGTGAATAAGTGTTTTTTTAAGGTAAGCAACGTGTAACGATTTGCATGTGCCTGACTACAAATCACTAAATGTCAGGGACATTAGAATCACGGGGTGCACGGGAATTTCGCCGTGAATTCTGCTCATCTATTTGAGGATATATAAGGCAGAATAATTCTGATAAAATTACGAGTCCAGAAGTATCTTATCGCAGGAGAGATAGCTCGTCATTCTTTCTCCAGCCAAAGGGGTGAGTGTTAAATTTATATTTCGTTTTATTGTAAATTTTATACAGTTTATCATTTCATATAATGATGCCTTTATTACAATGCAGATTTAAATGTGGAATATTTAGAATTACTAGTCACTATTAAACTTTAAATGCAATAGCGTAATTTAAGTTTTAGATTATTTTAGAGACAACTATTATTAGTTTGGTTTCTTTATTGTAGCTGATTTGTAGCGGAACGTCTCTGATTTGCAGCGGAACGTCTCTGATTTGTAGCGGAACCTCTATGATTTGTAGCTGAACGTCTATGAACGTCTCTGAATTTTAGCTGAATGTGATTGATTGTACCGTGATTATGCTGTTTAATTGTGCGATCAAATTGAGGTATCTGACTGTCTGTCTGTCGGATTGTCTGTCCGTCTACATCTGTCGTGATGTGTACATATCCGGAAATCTAGAAGTCTAAACGTCCGAGTGTCGGCACTGTCTAGAGGTGTAAACATCCGGGGTGACATCTAAGTATTTGGGACTGTTGGTTCTAGTAGATGCTGTATGCTGTCTGTACGTATAACTGTGGTGGATCCGTCAAGGGCAAGTGACCGAGAAAAGTATTGAGTCAACCCTAGGTATTCGGAGAAGCTGGGCGGCGATTCAATAGTGGGTGAATCGTACGGTTGTACAGGGTCGAGACATTTGTGTGTGTTGCAATTGTAGTTACAATTGAATACATTGTTATATTTACACATAGTTACTTTGAATCACAGTATTATTTCAAGGGATTACATGAATCTCAATAACAGTTAGCAACTTGATTAAATACATGTAGATGTTTTTGCTAGATGTCGCAATCCATACGTGCGATAGTATAGTTTGATGTTTGTATTTCATATCGCAATTTATACTTGCGTTAATATAACTTTTGTAAAGGTTCCTTGGATCTGTGTATGGTCCAGGAGATTCCTTGGATCTGTGTTTATTTTGTATTAATATTTAATTTATTTTTGAATTGTGAATGGTTGTGGAATGTGATTGTGGCTTTAATGCATGAGTTATTGTGTTGATACATCATTATTTTTCATTAATAATTTATGTCATAAATATACATTATATTTCACATATTGTATTTGTGTTGTTCATTTAATCCACCATCCACTCGGTAATAATTCTGTTACATAAAGCATTAATTTATATATATATATATATATATATATATATATATATATATATATATGTGTGTGTGTGTGTGTGTGTGTGTGTGTGTCTCGCTATGCATATCTATATTGTGTAGTTCAATTTCGTCAATGAATATAGACTCCATGATATGACCACATTAATATGAAAATGCAATATCATAAACACACGTCAAGATTTAGATAATTGTTATGTATAAATTAGGTTTCTAACAGAAACTTTGTTCATATAAACAACAATAACCAAGATACAAAATACATACATACATACATACATACATACATACATACATACATACATACATCGATTTATATTCACATGTGATACAATCACGCATGTGTACGTAAATAGATATAGACATACTACAGAGTTATAAAATGTTTGTGGAAGATTAATAATAGGTGAAGATTAATCACGAAAATGAATCACCACAAATGTTTTTGATTAGAGGCCAAGATAAAGAGGATGATTCCCACTAAATTCATTCCTCATTAGATCGTTCGTTATTGCAGACCTACACACAATATTATATCCCCACAAATATGTCTAATTAGTTACTATACATACATGCATTAATTGAAAATAGATTACTTACCAGTCCCCATTCGAAATTGCCCTAGAGAACTGATCGTCTTCAATGTAACATTTCGCAGCAGTGTTAAGTATAGGTTTCATGTAAGAAAGTCCACTGCAATTATATGTTTGATCTAGATGCACATCTCTAATTGGGCCATCTAACATAAAGAGAAATAAAATGAAAAACAAATCATAATTGATAAACTAATTGACATTTAATATAAATCGTTATTTGTTGTAGAAGAATCGGTCAGGGGAGGTAAATGTTTGATCAACGCAACAAAAGAAAAGACAAAATACATCTAACAAAGCATGCACTAATGTGTATCAAATTCATGAAATCTAATAATTTTTTCCAAACACTTTTATTTGATTGGATACTTTGCTGAGTGAGATATCAGGAATTCAACCTTATTTAAAGTACACATCTTACTTGAACACACACAACGACCAAATTTCTTCAGTATGCTTTGCATATGTAATTCATGTATTTATAACAAATAATATAAATATAATTATATAACACCTGATACATGCATACGTTTGTCAGCCGCATGAAATAAACGTTATACGCTTGGCATTAATTTGTTCCATAATCTTTTAGAAAATATGGACGCACAGCAAAGATCGCTTTATTAAATTTATCTGATTTTACAAATTTATATCAAAATAAGTTTTTATTCAATATTGACATTATAAAGTCCAAAATCCACATACAGCTGTATCATTTCTACCTTACCTAGAATTATATAATGATAGAATGATTTTCTTTTCATATATTATTCTGCACCTGGACTATTTGGACCTCGTGTGAAATGAAATGAAAGCATTTTGTATTGGTTTATTAATACAGATAGCTGTAAATAGATGCGTATGGTGAATTCGTTTGTTTCTACATACCGTCACGGGGTATTTTCGTCAGATTGACATGTATGCTGCCTTTAACAATTCCAATGCCATAATCATGAACGTAAATTGGCCGATTGGCTGGGAAATCATTAGGATTCATGTAGATAGATTCAAATTCAAACGATAAAAGGTTGAATTGTTTCTGGTTGCTCCATATCATCTCAGTTTCGTTCTTGTTAGTTGCATCAGTGACAAACTCGAATTTTAATTCGTCTTTTGCATTTTGTATTCTCTTCAAATTCGCAAGTTTCGCTAAGACTCTGCCAAGTTGGGGCTTCTCGTCATCAGAAATTACTGCGAGACAATACAAAAGACGTTAAATTAAACATTGAATCTACAAGATACGAACTTTTGGATCAGTTAAAATGTGTTCCCTTTATATAAATTGAGTTTTAAAAATGTTCAATTGCAGGGCCGACAAGATTGGGAGACCAGGGATATTCCGGGGTCCAGACCCCTAACGAGTCCCCGGCGAACAAAACTTTTGAATTCTATAAACACAAACTTTTCTATGAATAAGAACTGGAAGAGTCCCCGGTCTTTCTTACCCCAGGGCCTGTGACCGCTCTCTACGTCTCTGATCAAATGTACACATTCTGTTCCAGTGTATAGTTTGCTTTGATGTATGAGCATCCTCCAGAGACCAAGAGGATGAGGGAGTTTAGATGGAGATGACAGCTTGTGGTCAAACGGCAGATGAAGTTTCAAACAAATGGTTCTGTATTTTTGAGGTGGGGTGGTATTCTTCAGAAAATATAGCTTTACACGTTTCAGCAACAATACGCATAGATTCACATAGACCTGAATTTAGCCACGAAAATATTTAATGGCTAGACACTTCGATAGCAGAATACTTACATTTGTTTAATAATTGCATTTGTATAATAAACATTTAACGAGCACTCTACGGCAAAGCAATAGTTTCTAATGATGTTTTTTGGCACACAGTAAACTTTCCACGCTAGTTGAAATAAGCAATTCTCGGAACAATAATTGGTCTTTTATTAGTAACAAAAGAGCCATTCGTTTTTCAGTAGTAGAAGCCAGTAAGCATTGCAAATTGTTTTAAGACTAATGTTATGATTATTTAATTTATTTGTTTTAATGTTTTGTTGCATTACATGATATTGTAAAATAAAATTGTTTACTGGATTTTACATTTTTCGGAACTGAGTTAAATTCTGTTTGACCTGAATGGGCGATTTCTTTGTATATTACATTAACGTAAACAAACTAATAATATAAATATTGTAACTAGTTGTTGACCTTGTTTCACAATCACTAAAAAGTTTGATAAACAACTTTTTGATCTTTCTCAAAGTAAGAATCATTAATTTGAGTCAAGGTATTATCTATATTACGTGCCACGTATTATACGTCTGTTGATGACAAACTCCTATTTGTTATAGAAGAATGAACTTTTGCAATTCAACTGGGAAATTGTTTTGTGTTTTATTCGTATAACTGATATTTTGATAAGAGATTTTCAGTTGGGCTAAAACCATTTGACATGTTAAGTTGTATTATATTGTGACCAGTTTGGGCTGAATTTTATTTGTCCTCAAATTATTGAATTCAAGTCATTTTTCTTAGAAATACAAAAGTGCTCTGACAAGCTTCTAGGACAAAGACAATCACTGGAATATATTCGGAATTAAAAGCTGGATTCATATTTTATAAGATTCAACTAAAGACTATTGACACATCTTCACTTCGTACGTTATAATAGATGTCATTGCCTTCATCTTGACTTTCATCGAGATTTGAACTGAGATTCACTGCGAACTTTTCATTGTTAAGACTTGTGTTTCAATTATTGGATTTGCCTTGGATTTAATTCGCATTACCTTATGTTTTATGTCTCATTCGTTTTTGGTGTGATTTAGAAACGTTTAGTTTACTTTTAGCGGGCAGAGGTGAAACTGTTATATAGATTCAACTTTGAATCAGTGCATTATACTATCAAACCTACTACGATGTTTGGCGTTTTCACAAAATAGACGCACATGAAATGCGTTCAGATAGCACAGTATCTGATATATCAATCAAGTTTGAAGTTTACACAAGTTATGTTTGGATGTATTGCTATCACAGTATATCGTCCAGGGTCTCGACATTATTGCGATATTTCAAAAATAATTTATTTAGCCAATGTAATATACATATGAAATCACCAACCCACCATTCACATAAATTATTGTCCAATAAATTGCAGTACAGAACACTCAGTCAGAGCAGTATATGCAAGTTAATCATCCGAGTCCTTTTCATTTGCATATTTCAGTTAATAATTGTTTGTCATCTATAAATAGCAATACTCTACAAGCAATAGTCTGGAATAAACTGAAATTCTCTGTCAGCTATAACATCGGTTCTTGCAAACCATCGGGTATATGTGTTTAGTATCTTAAAAAGTGGCAAAATTTCGATGAAACATTAGGCTGAAGATATATCATTATTTTGTGTAAAACTAGTATTTTCGTCTGATGCAAAAATAGCTATTACAATAACTGATTATGTCACGATAATTTTTTTCTTAATACATATAAGAACATTTGAAATTTTTTAACTTCACAAATATTAGTAAGATGTATTGCCCTCATTTAATTTTCTTTTGATACCCATGTATGAAAATTACTTTCTTAAATTGCCTAAATATAAGATATACTTCCCATGTTAATACAAGTTATAATTTATTGTGTGGTAAAACAAACGTGTATTTTTAAGAATGGTACAGTCGCCAATCAAAGTTTGCCACGTTTTATTTGTTTGGGGTTTGTTTTGTCTGTTTGTTTTATTTTTGTACCACGATATATATCTACCTTACAAAAACTATTTTAAACCTGCTAATGAATCGAAAGATACAATTCACACATCAACACAATATCCCATCCCATCAATTCAGTTTCAATTGTTTTCATTGACAAACTTAAACATGTCAGTTATTTGAAGCATAGCGAAGCTTATGATAACATATGCTGCTGCAATAAATTAAATGTTTCACATTTTGTAAGATACTTTACGCTTTCTGATCGCAGAAACAACTCAGATTGTATAATTTAGCACAAAGAATTTGAATGATTTTGTCAAATGGCATAGTTAAGTTGGAATGGGGGAGTATATATGCCTGAAAGGCAGTGCAGTCTTGATATTTGTTTAAACTCACAAAATACTCATTTCGTTTTTCTTGCTGCAAATATATAACATCTAGAGAAACACTTATTCAAGGGCCATCGTTCATTATGGCAAATTCCGGTTTGTCACATATGCAGCTTTAATAGTATAATTTTCATAATTGAAAATATAGTAATTAAAAATATAGAATATGGTTCCAATAATGTTTTGTTATGAATCGAATAAAACCAAACATTATTCCTGTTTGCCTTGTTGTAATACAAAATATTAAATTGCTGGTTTTGTCAAAATCCCAAAATGTTTTAATTTCATGAATCTTTTATTTCTTGAACAAACGTACATTTTTCTATATTTTTTTAATTTCGTCGATAAAATCTCGGTAGCTGTTTTTATTATTGTTAATTTAGCCTATATAAATTCAAAATGGTCTCTATCATAACGAAGTCAAATTACAAGTTAGCAGTTCTTTACTGAGATACGGAAAATTACTGATCTTACAAATTAAGGGGTGGGGGAGCACATATTTAGAGCTTTAGTTATGAATAATTTTTTTAAATATCGAAGATGAAAAAGGAAGATGTCATAAAAAGATGTGTTTGAGAGAAAAGGGTACAAACGCATTTTCCAAACCTAGAGGATTTGTTACCTTGTATAAAGAATTCATGGGAATTCATACGAAACATAACACAGCAAAAATGCATAATAAGATGATATTTGTAGCTTACTGTCTCTGCAACCATCGGTACCACCAAAACCTTTAAAACATGTGCAGTTGTTAGGTGCAGCACAATCTCCCGGATAACACGGATATTGATAGGAACACTGGGCTGAAAAAATGATGAACTGTATTATATTAGAAAAGATGTGAATATGGTACAAAAAAGAATTAACTTTAATAGAATATTCATGAGTAATTGGGACATACTATTCTCTGTTTTAATGATCATAATAGTTTGTCAGGAACTCAAAACTTTCGCCATTGTAATCAATTACAAATCTTTGAGGTGAATCTAAAGTTCATCCCTTAAACCACCATGAGACACGCATAGACTACTAAACAAGTCATTTGAAAAATATAGCTTGGCTTATGTCTAAGTGTTTCATGTCAGTAACGTAAACAAAATAAATATTAATAAAAAGATTCATGTGATAATCGGAAGTTTGAACAGACATACATTACTTATACAGCTTAATTTTCACAATCAAGCTAGAAAAGTGTTAAACATTTTTGTGATATTTTAACTACGTCCTACTTTTAAAAATGATAACCCTGATGATTCAGACAACCAGAAGTTGACTATGAGCTTTAGTTGTTTGACATTGATATGAGTGCATCAAATTACATGTTGTCAGTGTCACTGTTGTTCCTGTGTTAGTGATCATATGTATTTGTCTACCCAACTCTACCTTTTGTATGAAATTACTTAGCCATGCAGTTTTTAGCCAATGTTATAATCACTAAATCTCTATGGAATTATATTTGCAAAGTGGAAACAATGATGGTATGTTAACGTTATATCCAAACCGGTTCTAAGACAATCCAAATTACAACACCTTGCAACAACACAAAGTTTCATAATATATTAATAACTTCTGCAATCATACCTACAATTTAGCTAATGTATGGAAAAATATTGAGATTGATGAACTTCAAATTAATAAATTGTCTCGATCATATGCCAATGCATGTGTCTTCGCAAACCATTTCTTGGTCCATTCTCTGATATTGTCAGCCACTTTCTGTCTCTGTCTACCTCTCCTTAATCCACTTTGAACGCTGCCCTGCAGTACTATTGTGGATAGACTGTTGGCTCTAGTTAAATGGTCATACCATCTCAGCTTTCTCCTTTTGACAGTGGTGAATAGATCTTCATGAAGGCCTACTTTGAGCCTGATGGTGTTACGCTCTCCTTCATTAGTGGTAAGGTACATGTAAGATATGACAAGGATTGTTCTGTAGCATCTCGTTTCAGGTGATTCAATTCTTCGTTGTAATTCTTCTGTCAGGTTCCATGCCTCACATGAATACAAAATTATTCAGACGACTAATGCTCTCAATAGTCTGATGCTAGTTTTCAGACAGATGTCTCTCCATGTGGATCTTAGCTTTGACATATCTGCCGATATTTGTGCTGCTCGGTACCAAAGGTCTGTTTTTGATCCATCTTCAGCAATTATGAAACCAAGATATTTGAACTGCCCCACTGTTTGAAATTCCTTCCTCTGACATTAAGCATGGCTCAGATTTGTTTGACATTATATGTCATCAGCTTTGTTTTCTCAGCGTGTATCTCCATGTCACATCTGGAAGATGTTTCATCCAGGTTCTTTACTAGGGTGCAAGCTCATCTTCAGTCTGCCAGCCCATCAATGTCGTCTGCAAAGCTGAGGTTGGTAATGTTACGCTCTCCAATGCTCACTGTCCCACAGTGGTTTTGCTGCGATTCGTTCATGGTGCGCACTAAGAAGATGTTGAAAAGCTTGGGTGACAGGAGACAGCCTGGAGTACTCTAACTGTTGTCTTGATCCAGTCCCCCACAGAATCTTAAACAATTACTGCACTGGTAGTTTTGGAGTAAAGCTGCTTGATGGTATTGGTCAACTTTTGACCCATGTTGTGCTTCGTCATTGTGGCCCTAAATTTCTCATGCCACACTCTGTCACAAGCTCTTTTGACATCTTTAAAACATGATAGATATCGCGTTGAGGTTGCGAGTACGTTTCAAACAGAACGCTGAGATTGAATATCTGTTCTGTCCACTGGGGATCACTGCATGTTCTAGATGTAACAAGCTTTAAGTACAGATCGCGAATTTATGTGGTTCAGTTCTTTCCAGATATGAAACTTTATTACATTTATTAAAAAAACGATCTTTTGTTTATAGAGGCCATCACATAATACAACATGGAGAAAATACACCCGGGGATAAAACGTTAGACATGATTTGTGAGATTATGAAAAGGGGCTACATTACTTCTATAAATTACAAGCTATGTTAACAGAACATAGCAGGTACTCAGCTTTTACAAATTATGTGGGTTATTTGCTGGAGATAGTATAGCATGTGCGTATTAAATGTGAATGTGGCAGTCACAAAGTTAGTTACAAGTTCAAAAGGCATTGATTCAAATATCAGCAATACATGTGATGGTTTAAGAATCATAATTGGAAACAAAAGAGATATAAACACATGCGAGAAGTCTTGGTTACTAGCACTTTCGACATACATTTGTTTACCTAAGACCTAACAGACAACAAATATTGCGATACTAGTCTATTGCTGAGCAAGTACTTGTACCTCCATAACACCTGTTCTGTTTGCTCATTCATATCAATACTGCATTTTCTAAACCGTCATCGTATCATTTTATCATCATTTATTTTAGTAAGATTTCAAATAATAGAGTAATATAGTTGTTCGTTATATAACAATATTTTCTAATCGCACTAAACGTCAAATATACATTATATGAAATAACATCTAAATATCTCCTTTTGTAAATGATATCTTAGTGTTACCGCGGCAGTGAATATTGAATATTTTTACATTGTATTTGTGTTATATACATCTATCTGGTCCCTGGTGTGCTGCACTAGAACGTTGCGGCAAATATATGACCTGCAAATACTGAAATTTGAATTTCGGGTTTCGTGATATATTTGTATATTAACACGTAGGTAAATCTCAAGCAAATAAAAAACAAAATATAAAAATGCACTAATGATCCAGATAATTTAAAGTAAATAGTGCTACACGTGTCTTCTACACAATAACACCCATCAACATGATGCAATCATGTCCAATTCTCAACCATCGTTTTTCATATGACAATGATTAACTGGGTTTGATACAAACTAAATAATATGTATAATTACTTATTTCACATGTTGTACCAGCATACGCGTGGCGGCACTGACACACATTCGGACTGATACACGTTCCTCCGTTTTTGCATGTTGGATAGCATTTTGCTGTAATACAGAATAAAACATGACGCCAATTTGTGTCCAACATTTTGTAAAATGACTGAAATGATTTCGAAGCAACTTTAAAACTTAATACGACCAATGAAACTTAAAAGAGACAATTTTGGTAGCAAGCATACATTACTATTTCCAAAAGTGCCAGTCTATCCCAGAAATTTGCACAAAATCATGTATTTGAACAACAGAAAAATAAGTAATTTTTTACCTAAAAATCAGATTTCTGGGTGTCCTTCAACACTGCCTTTCCTTGCAAAACCCGAGTAGAGGTGAATATTTCTACAATCCATAGTTTCGTGTAAGTCTAGAGTTACTAATAATTTATTTACAATTATGCATCTTACCGATCAACTTAAATGAATTTGCTATTTAAAAATGGTTTGCTCTTGATAAAACTATAAATTGTATGTGTATATATTTTCTAGAAATTCAGCGTATGACCATGCTAGAAGCATAAATATTTAGATTGCAGTATAACTTGGACCTATGGTTGTCGTATTGAATGTGTGAACAAGTATGATTCTCTCAAAAATAAAAATATAGATTTACGTATTGTGCAGACTTGGTTTCCATTATGCGTCCAACCAAGGCAGCAATAGTATTCATAGTAATAATTCGGAACCCAGCTTCTCCTCCATGCAGAACAACCCCTATAAAATCCGCATATAAACAGCAATTAGAACTAAAGACCATCGACATATAATTGCACATTTTATTTTGCAATCAATTAAAATTTAATACTCCCACCACGTTTGAATTACATTTTCAACGCAACCAATAACAGAAGCTCTTTAATTTCTTAATTGTACATTTTGCAGGCTGATGCACCCTGGGTACTCTGTTTCTGAGCATCATTGAAAATGAAGTGACGTTAAAGGTTTCAGACACTAGTAATTTACAACAATTTACCAAACAAATCAATAGTTCTCGAAATGCAATAAGCGTACAAACTATACACTGCGAGACAAGTGCACTTGCATAGTTGAGAAAACATATATAGGTCAGTTAATGGTAGTATTTCAATTATCCGTCTACTGGCTCTACTACTGTTTGGGTTGTTAAGCTCAAATCAAGCATCACCTCAAAATTTTGAATCTGGTAAGAAACAATCGTGAGTAACGAAACACCGATAAATAGTTCGTGGTAGACTTTATCTAAACGTTCTCATATTTAACTGGGACCTGTTAAGTAACTAAAATATTTCTTCAGTGTTCAGTACAGATGTTCAACGCATACAGCAATACTGGTTCAATTAGTGTATATCCTCAAGTGTCATTTATTCTCTGTCTCTGTCTCTGTCTCTGTCTCTGTCTCTCTGTCTCTCTGTCTGTCTATCTCTCTCTCTTTATATATATATATATATATGTATATATATATACATATATATATATATATATATATATATATATATATATATATATATATATATATATATATATATATATATATTCTACCTGGACCAAAACGATTCATATTTCAGCATTTTAGTAATCAATGTAAAGAATATATTGCTATTTTTGGTAAGAACTGACTCTCACCTATTATTATCGCGTATCAAATAGGATCACTAAAAAATCTCTCTGTGTTGTTCAATCTTTGCATGCGTCAAATGCGTCAAATGCACTAAATATCTTTATGTCTCAGACTTCTGAGACGAATACTTTCCATGAGCTGTTATAAATATTGTACAATTAAGGAAACAACTTTGTGGATATTACTTGCCGATACCGATATTGAGCTATTAGATAACTATCTGATTAGACCTATGAAATTAATAGAGGGAGGATAGGCTATTTATGTCTGATATATATATATATTGTCAATATAGTTTAAATTTCATACACCTAACTGGGTAGATATTAGAGCATTTTATGTCAACAGCAACGTAAATTAACAAAGAATTACCTTTCTTATCAGAATATCAACAAATATGTATATCTACTATTCTTGTTTTCTCATCCCATATCAAAGTGTGTGTGTGTTTCAGCGTATGAAAAACAAGTTGGTACACAGAGAAAATGGAGTCCTATCTATATGGTCGAGAATCTTCTTTAACATAAGTGCATTTCAGAGATAGAAAAAGTGAATATGCAAACAAATTCGTAATATGCCTACACAGGTAGACAGATAACTTACCACCAAAAATTGTATATGCAATACTGACGGTTAACCCAGTTAATAGCCAGCCGTGTACAGACGTTTCTGTAAAATATGAAACACCTTGTATAAATGCATTTATAAACATGGGAAAAGAAACAAATACAATAATGTATTTATTTCGTAACTTACATTTATCATTCACAATTTAATTATTCATTGGTTTGAAATGTTTAACGTATTTAGCGAAAATGTGGTTGCTGGGCTTTTCTTACAAATTCTTTGCACATATATACTGTAAACAATTAGTTTTTATAATCTATTTTGTATCAAATGTTCTTAGTTGCATTTGCAGTATTTCGTTTACTGAGGCACTCATATGCGCAGTAAGAAATAAAGTGGCATGCTTCATACCATATAGGTTGATTACTTTACTAGCTTTTTGGGTTAACATTCAATAACCGCCATGAAATAGAGAAGTTTTTCTTCGGCATTAGGTTACGAAAATAGTGTTTGATTCACTCAAGTTTTTTAAAGCAAAAATATATAATTTTCATTTGGTTACATTATAATATTATATATTTGAACAAAAGCATTTACATCAGTTGTAAACTTCAAACCAAAGTTCACAATGTGTCTTAAGTATGAGTTCCAAAGTTACCTTTAAGAAACAAAGGAAGACGCTCGACTAACTAAGACACACTGCCCTACTTCAAACAGCAGTAAGTTTATTTAGCATAATACAAGACAAACTGATCGCTCCATTTTTAATACATATACTAATAGCTGGGTTTAAGATTTCCTTGAAAACGTCCTTTTCTAACCAGCATTGTACAATTGCTATCTAAATATCTTATTTACATATGGATATAAACGATGATGTAATAGGTAGCAAATTCCTCCGATATTGTTAATTGAGAATTCTCGGTGATTCTTACTTTTAAACTTAATGGTGAAACCTTGAATTTCACTTCAAAGGTTAAACGTTCAACTTTCGAACAAACCCTCAAGGCTGCATGTGCAACTAGTGATACTAAATGATTACAAGCATGATGTTTATTGCGTTTAAAGGTTGAACATTACTTGAGAATTCTCGGTGATTCTAACTTTTAAACTTAATGGTGAAACCTTGAATTTCACTTCAAAGGTTAAACGTTCTACTTTCGAACAAACCCTCAATGATACATGTACAACTAGTGATACTCAATGATTACAAGTATGATGTTTATTGCGTTTAAAAGTTAAACGTACTACAGAAGGTGAACAGGAGATGTCATATTCTCTGAAACATAAGTTTTAAGGGATTGTGTCGTAATAAAGTGAGGTTTGACGTTACATGAATATAACACTTACATTTGAAACATCGGAGGAGATACAATGTGATTGAAGATAAAGTGTTACTAGTAAGCAATATATTGCATTAGTTTCTGAAGGTTATGCGTCATTCATAAGACATATTCGCATGTAATTTATTCTTAAAGTAATCTGTATAGATTTAATTATTGTGTAAAAGAGCGTTAAATAATTGTATCTTTTTCATTATGAGTGGATATATTGTGATATATATATATATATATATATATATATATATATATATATATATATATATATATATATATGGATGTAATCATATTATTTAGTGCTATTAACATTTACTTTTTTTATAACTTATCGTTCATTGCTTGTTAATAAAAAAGATAGTATAATACACTTTCTGAACCAAGTATAATATCCCCTGAATTGAATCTATATTAGAAAACCAAACACGAATAAAAGAAAAGAATGGATGAATGGTGCTAAAGATTCCTAATGAAGGGATAGCATGGTAATTTGAGCCAACGGTTGACTGATGGCAGCAGTTTATGTGACAAAAATGTTCATTGTTTTGTTTATCAAACGGTTACGGGGAGAAGGAGAAATAGTAGTATAGTGTATTGTTCTTCTGACATTAAAAGGAGATGGGAATGTAATAAACGGAATGAGATTAACTATGAATATATCTTCATCTCTCATTCACGAGCCCAAGCTGCTCTGTTGATTCGTAAGTATTTTGTCTGCAGATTCGAGCTATTTGTGTGTGTCAAATGAAAGCATTTAAGTGTATTTTATTTAAATTAATGTGCAAATTTATACGGTTTAAACAATGCATGTATTAGTTACTTTGCTCAGTCGACTTTAGTCTGCTTTTGTAAACTAAGTCTTACTGCATACATGTTATTGACGTAATCAATATTTTATGACATCATGGATATGACATCACTTTTTACATAGAAATATGGTTCTGTCATTGCCTTTGCCAGACTATTTGGACATACCTTTACATGATTGTTATTTTTTATTAATAAATTTTAAAAACAGAACTCTTCTACATTCTGAATAATTGCAATAACAGTTTTGTGAAAAGAAGCAATAAAATCATCGAAACGTTTCTGAGATCTTTGGAACGCTTCAACAAATTTGGCATGAATCGGCTACGTTAGCTTTAACTAATCAATAAATATCACAGTCTATACATTTTACATACATCCTCTGCAGGCTGATATTTGTCATATTGCAACATGCTAATATATCACTTTATGTTATTCCAATTGGTCTAAATAAGCCCATGAAAGTCAATCGCAAATTTCTCTTTACTGATTGGCTACCCTGCCTTATGGAAACTTTGCAATATATTAATAATGTGACTATTTTAACGGCAATTTTTAGAATCGACTGACCAAAGGAAATTGCGAAAATTAAATGTCACGTCATTCTGAATATGGGGAGTTTACACCACTCCATTCACTCTGAAGGACAAAATATGTTTTTAAATTGTTTTGGTTAAAAAACTGCAAATAAAAAAAATGCTTGTAACTATTGTGTACACTCAATTTGAGGATTATTATTGTTGGATAGCGGATGGGTGTTCCCAAAATTTTATCTAAACTATTATGTTAGTCCCACCTGTCTCGATTTTGGTTGGGAGCGAAATAAATGAAGGATAGATGTACAGCTCAGAGCCCCCAGTCAGCAATGCCGACGATTAAATGATGGAATATACCAAAATGTGAAATTTAACGCAAACATGATAACCATTAAATACAAATGACTCAGATCATGCCAAAGTAGACTCCTTTCTCTCGACGTGTAACAGCCCAATTGCACCACTAGAATAGTAGTGTGAGATAGATTTCCACCTGTCCTTGTATTATACTAATCTGTGTATTCTTCTCTTCTATTAATTCTACTATTCACCGGACTTACTCCACATTCCGGATCCTCTTCGACCTCTTTTTACTCCTCCTGCTCCACTTTCCTCTAATCGACTCCTTTCCACTTCCTCCACCTCATATACATCTCCTCTCCACCGACTAGACTTTCATCGACTCCGACGGCTCTGCTAGCCTCACTTTCGTATCCACCTCTTGGAGACTCGGGACTCAACTGAATCTGAAGTTCTTCCCCTAAAAAGCTTCATTTTTTAAGCTTTGTCCTTGTTAGAATTTGTTTCTACGTGTTACCCCCAAATTATGAGTGGCTTTCTCGAAGTCATTCTGTTTGCTCAGCAATCTGTCTAGGAGACCAACCTTTAACTTGCGAGTTAAAAGGTTATAATTCGGATTTAAATTGTAATCACGCCATCTATCTAAATTACAAGTTTATACCGTTGTGAACCGATTCAATAAAACTTAGAGGACAATGTCCTTCTTGCTGTCTGTCCACGTGGTGACGGATGAGAACACTCCACGGGTTACTTTCTGATCACTGAACAAAACTTTAACATGTAGGTGTTATACGGCAAGCCTTTGTCCAGTTAGCATGATATATCGTCTATGTCTATTCGAGATTCCAATCTCTGGCGGGTCGCGGTAACCTTGCGTAAGAGATTAACTCCGGCTCACGGCAATATTTAGACATCAATTATACATCTCTTAATACCTGGGCTTAGCAAATGTGACCCACCAACAAGTGAAAGAAAATACATAAAATGAGTCTGAATAAACGAAATTATTGATTTTTCATTCTATATATTTCCATTACAATAAAATAAATTTTGTAAAAGACATAATCTCGAATGTGAAATTATTTTTTTTTAATTTATTTTAAATAAATCGTTGAATAATGTCCAAGGCTCGGAACAGATAGAGATTATTTAACTCGTTTCATAAATTCAGTATTATTCCATTACCCATTTGAAATACTCTATCGGTCTTCCTAAAGAAAATGATCACGAGGACACCGTTTCCTTTGCATATTTGATACAAGTGTCTATAGTCGTCGAGCTGTAAATTTGATTAACTAAAATACTAATTCAATATTCAGATTATAGTCATTTATTGACTTACGTATTTTATTTAATTTTCCTGAAAACCTAATTCTTTTACAGACTGATGACTGAAAATACGAGTGTAATAATATAGATAACCGAAGGCTGAACGATTTTAAGGAGTGATTTTGTTAACTCCCTTTACAGATTTCACAGCATGATGTAAAGGCAGTTCGTTCTAACTTGGGATGAACTATTAAACTAAGAACAACTCAGAAATAAATGCATACCAACCTGTACATTGTTTAATGATATTGAACTGCTTTATTAAAGGTTAAACACCCAAACATTAAGGAAGCCATATTCCTTAAATCCATGTAAGTACTCAGCGAATTCCTAGTTAAACGGGCACGTTCTTCATAATAGTATACCATACTGGAAAGGGAGTTAACAAAGGTTATTCATAAGGCTCTTTCCAGTTCCGGTTATCTCTTATTCAACTAGCAGTTAGAAGCAATACAAAAACTAAAGCCCCATAAAGAATCATTAAGCAACAATAACAGAGCTGATACAGCAAACCAATGAATATATTTATTCTTTTTAAATGCTGCGAACGAAAAAAAACCATCTCTTTCAATCTATCTCTCTCTAAATTTTTCTGACTATTCGTTGAAACATAATTATACCCCTCTTCCTAACTTTACAGAATTTTAACAGACGAAACTAAATCATAACAATTTACATGTAAATGACTTCGGCAACACCTAATCGTATACCAATCTTGACTGATATATGAAGTGTTCATTTAAAAATCTAATACAAACACGTGCTACAGATTTATGATTCAGAACTTACAAAGGTGTATCTTTCTTGAGATAAAGAAGCACCATCATTCTGTTATGTTGGTACTACCACGATCTGATAGTTACGGTATAGTACAATACGTGTACAGTCAGATTTGTGTTCTGATATCATCGTTTATCTAATGATCTTTGTTATCATGATCTACAAGTCAAGTTGGTGTAAAATTCATAAAACGAGAGTCGGTGCAAGTGACACAATTTGCGATATATTATTTCAAAATAGGATATTAGTGTTATAAATAATTAATTAAATAAAAGCTCCTTTCTAGATCATGCAAAATCTTAACTTTCTCATTTTGATTGTGGAATTTCAGTGTATTGAATTAACATCATTTGGAATATTTTCAATACGTCCTCTATACAAATGGAACAAATGGAACAAATGGAAACAAAATAAATTGAACGAACTTACCCGCTCCATGCCTTGCATTCCGGCACTAAGTAAATAAATAACAACAAGGTAAAGGAACCGCACACTTTCCAATCCATGATGTGTTTTCTAACTTCAGATCAAGAGACTTTCTATTCATAAATCATCCTGCCAGTGAAGATAAGACGGAAGTTTAGAATTATTTATACACTGCGTGATGACTCAATTTCCAAACTTCCCCCAATTAGGACAGCAACTATTTTTTTCCAATTAAGGTAAAAGGGGCGCATAAAGAGAAAATATGGTCAAAACATAAATAAATGTGTCTAATTCGAGATACAAAATTAAACAGATTTAGGAGAATGTGCTCCAAAATGATTTTAGTGTCCTTATTATGTTATCTTTACTAACTGCTAGTACACAAAACTTCCAATAGTATTAGTTTTTCAGACCTATAGCGGCCCTCATTTTTCATGAAGATGGCAATCAGGAAGATTTAAAGTTCAACGACTACAACAGACAAGTACTTAGACCCATTCAAATTATGTTTACACGATATAAATTAGTCATATTAAGATTATATGATGTATAGCTAAGTAATATTAAAAGAGCGCAAACCAAAAAGTTTTGTAAAATTCAAGAAATAATTTTTTTTCCAAGAATACAAAGAGAAAGATTAAAAAGAAGTTACAGTAATGCGAATAAAGTCCGAAATATGCAAGGTCTATTACATGTCCCAATGTATGATGGACTTTCGAATTGAATTCCAGTGGTATTCCAAAGAATTGCTATATTGAATGTGTTGATGTGCCTATAATATAAAATGTTCTAATATGCCAGTGGCCTGGATTGTAACGATGTGCTAACGGCCTTTTCGTGTATCACAGTAATATATTACAAAACTGTTCGAATTCACTATGATTACAAATTAATATTTCTGTCAAAGAATAGCAATGATCCGCACTTTATAATTCTAGTGAATATCAATTTGAATAAATGAATCCACCCAAATGAAAAAAAGACTGTTTCTGCTTCAGGATGTTAGAGCAAGTACGAGTAATTTCACAAGTAAACATATTATATTCAAGCTAACACACAATAAATAAGGCCGTTTGTAGGTCTTCTTTACAACATTCAAGGCTGTCAACATGTTTCCAAATTTCCTAGCGGAACTCGGGTGTGATAGAACCAAACCCAAGAAAAGACATGTACCTATATTTAATCCACATTAACAGAAAACAATTGTACCGGTGTATTGTGTTGTTTACAAAATAAATGTCCCTGTTCAGGTACATATTGGACTAGATATGGACAAGACCAGGTACAAGATACAAATATAGATAACAAATCATTTTGAAATCTGTAATAACTGTAATTATTACTAAACAGAAGGGGAGCCTAGACTACATTTAATCAACTGCATTTGATAAAACACATTTTATACTAACATATAATCAATATTTCTACATACAACCGATGATTTCAACATATTCTTTTAAAAGAGGACCCATTATGCACTTCATTACAGAAATAAGACTCTACTATTGTATTTGTTCAAAGGAGTAGCTATTTAACTAGCTTAAACAATCAAAATTATAATCAAAGGGGACTTTGGTTTATTATTGATCTCGCAGATTTAACATTAAGAATCGTACCTAATTATAGAAGTCGTACTGATCTAATAGTTAACTCGGAGGGCTTCCGACCAGAAAGGTTCCGGTTCCTATTCAGCCATGACTAGGCAGAGTCGGCGCCATTGTTTGACTGAGTAGGATTCTTTAGTCCAATCGCCTGGCTATGTCGCAGTATAACCTTTCATAAACTTATATCCGGACACCGGCAAAACCAATTACATTTATTACGATAGCCGATTCCAATTCGGCTCGAACAAAACCAATTGGGTAGAACAAACAACGTCACAACTATTATAAAATGACACAAAAGTAGGAAAACAACGCGGATAAAAGAACACAATTTCTCTAGTTTTGGCAAAAAGTAACGTCCTACTTAGGGCATAATAAAGAGCGTAAACAAAACCACACTTAGTGACAAGTTAACAACACTGAGTACTGACATTATATTACAAAACTATACAGAATGATGAAGATGACTAATCTAAAACAATCAATAATTCATGGACTATAAGTGATTAGACTGACAAACAGACAGACGCACATACACACACAGACACACACACAGACACATAGATAGATAGATAGATAGATAGATAGATAGATAGATAGATAGATAGATAGATAGATAGATAGATAGATAGATATATAGATAGATAGATAGATAGATAGAAAGAAAGATAGATAAATATATAGATAGATAGATAGATAGATAGATAGATAGATAGATATATAGATAGATAGAAAAACGAAGTTAAACACATGATGCGATAAAATGAAGTCGAATTAAATATATATATGTGTGTGTGTGTGTATTCTAGTAATTGTAAATGGATGTATTCTAGTAGTAATAATTATGTATTATCCTAGTACTAAATATATGTATTCCAGTATTAGTGATTTTCTGTTTTCTGTTTTCTAGTAGCAGTAAATGAATCCATTCTTGTATTAGTGAACGGATGTAATATAGTGGTCGTAACCTCATGCATTCCACTGGTAGTAAATGGAAGTGACCTAGTTGTATTCGTATATGGATATATTATACTAGTTGTAAATGGATGTGTGCTTCAATGGCGCAACATCAGAGGCTTTCCCAGTAATCAGCGGAGTCAAACAAGGCTGTGTGCTTGCGCCGACTCTCTTCGCCATATTCTTCTCCATGCTTCACCATTATGCCTTCAAGGGCTGCATCCATACCAGGGCTGACTTAATGCGGTTCAACATCGCCCGTCTCCGTGCTAAGATTAAAGTCACAAAGGTACTCATCCATGAATTGCTTTTTGCCGATGATGCAGCCCTGACATTCCACACAGAAGATGGACTGCAGCAGCTGGTATGCCGCCTCTTCAACGCTTGCAAGGAAATTGGACTGACCATCAGCTTGAAGAAAACAAACGTCATGACGCAAGGTGCAGACTCCCCTCCATCTGTCACCGTTGATGGATACAACTAGGAAGTTGTCGAGAACTTCACATACCTCGGGTCCAACATCTCTAGCTCACTCTCAATTGATTATGATGTGAATGGTAGGATTGCCAAGGCAGCTGCAGTGATGGCTAGACGTAACCAGAGGGTATGGAACAGCCCCAACCTCACCGAGAAGACCCAACTGCGTGTCAACCAAGCCTGCGTGCTCAGTTCACTCCTCTACAGCAGCGAAACATGGACGACTTATGCAAGTCACGAGAAAAAACTGAACAGCTTCCACCTAAGATGTCTGTGGCGCATTATACACATCAAGTGGCAGGACAATGTACCGAACACAGAGGTTATAGAACGCGCCAACATCAACAACATGCTCGCCATACTCAGTGAGAAGCGCCTTCGCTGGCTCGGCCATGTCAAGAGAATGGACCCAGGCCACATCCCTAAGGACATTTTATATGGGGAACTAGCAGAAGGTACACGACCAACTGGACGCCCACACCTGCGCTACAAAGACGTTTGCAAGAGAGACGTAAAGAAGGCCAACATCGATGTCAACAAATGAGAGAGCTTTGCTAATGACCGTCCCATCTGGCGCCTAGCTGTCAATCAAGGAGTTAGCAAAGCTTAGGATGACAGAAATAGGAAGCATGCTCAAAAGAGAGCCAGAAATAAGGAACAGCTGACTCTGGAGCTACGCCATCGTTTCAAGTAGACGGACGGATGCCAAGGAAGGAAGGTAAATGGATGTATTTCTCTAGTAGGAAATGGATGCATTCTAGTCGTAGTAATCGGATGTATTCCGCTCGTAGGAAATGGACGTTTTCTAGTAGTAGTAAATGGATGTATTCTAGTTGAACCAAATAGATGTATTCTAGTTGAAGTGAATGAATATATTGTAATAGTAGTAGTTAATGAATGTAGTCTTGTAGTGTAAATATGGATGTATTATAGCTGAAGTAAAGTATTTTAGTAGTAGTAAATGAATGAATTCTAGTTGAATTAAATGGACGTATGTTAGTCGTAGTAAAATAATGTATGTTGGTAGTAGTAAACAGATGTATTCTAGCTTACGAAAACAGACTTTTTCAAGCAGTAGTAAATGGATGTATTCTAGTTGAAGTAAATAGATGTATTTTTGTAGTAGTAAATTAATGTAGGCAACGTAGTAGTAAATGGATGTATTCAACTAGTGGGAAATGAATGTATTATAATAGTAGTAAACGGATGTATTCTTGTAGTAGTAAATGTAGGAGTAAATGGATGGATTCCTGTAGTAGGAAATGGATGAATTCTAAATGTAGGAAATTGAAGTATTTTAGTAGTACTAGATTAATTTACGCTAGTAGTAGTAAATGAATATATTCAATTAATGGTAAATGTATGTATTATAGTAGTAAAATGATGTATTCTAAAAGTAGTAAATGGATGCATTCCAATAGTATGAAATGGATGTATTATTGTAGTAGTAAATAGACGTATTCTAGTAGTAGTAAATGGATGTATTCTAGTAGTAGTAAATGTATGTATTCTAGTAGTAGTAAATGGATGTATTCTAGTAGAAGTAAATGGATGTATTCCAGGAGCAGTATATATATGTACATTAGTTGTACTTATAAATGGATGTGTTCTACTTCTGTCAAAGGGATAATTTCTAGTAGTAGTAAATGGATGTTTTCTAGTAGTATTAAATGGTTGTATTCTACTAATAGTAAATGAATGTATTCAACTACTGGTAAATGAATGTATTCTTTGTTATCTTTTTCCTGATATTGTTGTTTTGCTATTGGGCAATAATGACATACTAGTTGATACTGACCCCACTCATAATCATTCAACCTTATTTTGCAATGAAAACCTAAGTACTATGTCAAAACAAAATGTAATATACCAGCTGCTTCCACGTTTCATACTTAGTGGTAATGCACATATACTTTGTGCGACGTTGCTCGGTTGGTGAATAGTATTTTACGAACGGAAGTCACTTCATATCCATACATGAAATTCTAAGAGCACAATCGAAAATTTCCTTTTCCGGTCGAGAGAAAGAATTCTAGAAATACATTCCTGGCAGTCGTTGTGCGCTTGTTAAACAAAGTATAGTGGTATTTATTTAAATCAATTACGGGTGCAATCATGGCTGCTTGCAAGAAAATGCGTAAGTTAGATTAGAACACCGAAGCATTTAAACTGCGTTTTTCCGCATTAGTTTACTCTATTATTAACACATTACAGATTAATTACGGAGTTAATGTACGTTTTCTAGCATGTACGTAACAGTGTCTAGTTCAGGTATACATTTCTGTAGCGTCATATCTTTACTTTGGCACAGTCATACTCAATATTCTTACATGTCGACAAGTTTATATGACTAATTCCACTTTATTCTTGGAGTTTTCAAGTTCTGCGTGCATCGTATGTTTCTTTGCACATTGGATTTTGCAAAGATATGTCCGATTTTTGGTTATCAGTACAATGATCTGGCTTTGCTTCTTCCTTATTGGAGTGAAGAGACATTTAAGATGCAGATTGATGCAAGCTTCTCCCGAAATCAAACCGGTTCCTAGTCAGAAGAAAACTTATCTTTCTCTTAATCAGTGGTTCTTTGCTTGGAATAGGTTCATAGCAACGCTCGCAGAAAGTAAACCGTTTCTACTGCAGGTTTGACACAACACATGGAAACAGTAATGACTCTTTCTAACACAAGACGTTACTATGACGAACAGTTCCGTCAACTGGTCAGTCGCCATGAAGTCGAAGTGGGCACAACACAGTTAGAGTTGTATCTGCAGTACGTTGTAGACATGCAAGTAATTGCACAATCTCAACCTCAAACTTCCTCAAGAGGTACATTGTCAAGATGGGTCTGCTTCCCCTATCACAAAGGTAGAAAATGTAACATACCACAATATTTCCAAACGTTGGAATTACAAATTAGGCCTTTGCTTTTTCATCTGATTATAAATTCTGGAGCAAGCCACCCACCAAAAATGGTTTTGGAAGCGCCCCATCAGGCCCACCTAGACAACTCCGGTAAGGCGTTACCTATGCCAGTTGCACCACATTGCCTTCAAGTTTGGTTACAGAGGTTCTAACCCGACTCAGCACACTATCAAATCAAAGTTTTCACTAGGTGTTTTGACGTCGGTCATAGTGGGTCCATATCGACATCGTATTGTAACAACTTGCCATCGGTTGTAGCACAACCAGACGATGTGGATGCCAAAATCCAGAAAGAATTGACACTTGGAAAGATTGCGGGTCCCTTCCAGTCTCTACCAGTTTCAAAAATGCACATTTGTCCGTTTGGCCTAATTGAGAAAAAGACTCCAGGTACTTACCGTCTCATTCACCATTTGTCACATCCGCAGGGACACTCTGTCAATGATAATATTCATCCAGATAAGTCGTCAGTTCAGTATTCGTCGGTGGAAGATGATGTATCTTCAATCAAGCAGTTAGGAAAAGGGTGTTTGTTTGATGGTTAAAACTGATATAGCTTGTACTTTCGAATCCTGCCATCACGATATCCTTTGATCGGTTTTCAGTGGAAAAACAAATTCTATTTTGATAAATGTTTACCGATGAGCAGAAGTTCGAGCTATGATATTTTCGAAACGTTTACCAGGGCACTACACTGGATAGCTAAAACAAAACTGGGCGTTCATCATATGGTTCTTGTCTTGGATGATTTTCTCATATTAGTTACTACTAAGTAGGGATGTCTGCAGAAAGTCAAAGACTTGTTACGGCTCTGCGAAGACATTGTAAATCCAATAGCAGAGAAAAATCCTTCCTGCCTGCCCTTGTCATGACTTTCCTAGGTTATGAATTAAATGCAGAAATAATGGCAGTGTGTCTACCACTTGAAAAGCTTGCCACATATCATACACTCATGAAAAGATGCCTGCAGAAAGCAAAGATTATGCTTTATAACCTTCAGTCCATAATTGGTAGCCTCATTTTCGCTTGTGGCGTTGTACTCTAAGGGCGAGCATTCCTTCGTCGACTCATTAGTCTCAAAAGTGGGGTTTTACATTCCTAACACCACATTCGACTCATCAGGGCATTATAATAGGCATTTCAATGGTCGCTCGTTCTTCTTACTAGATCGCTTGTTGAACTCAGACACAGTGAATCTCTCTGCTGATGCTGCTAGTACCGTGCGATACTGAGCTGTTTTAGGATCTAGGCACTTTCATGAGTTTTGGAATGAAGCGTGGAAAGAGAAAAACATTACTTTACTTAAACCTTACCTTGTTATCATTGCTATTCAAAATATGAGGGTGTTTGCTTGTTAACATATGTATTCATATTAATACTTATAACATCGCCTAAGTTTACAACATCAATAATCAATCGTGCAGGGAAACCGACATCATGTATTTTATTCGGCGATTGGGTCTTACCTGTCTCCACTATAACATTTTGTTCCGTGCTCGTCATTTCCTTGATCTTCAAAACGATTTAGCGGACGCTCTTTATCACAAACATTTTGCAGAGGAAACCCCTTAATAGGTCAATGTTAGTACAAAGTGCTCTTTTTCCATCTTCATTAGAATCGCACCGGTACAGGTGGACACTTTACATAGCCTTTTCATCCGTTTCAGACCTATATAGCACTTTCCGGGTTTCAAGTACTAATTTGGCACCTTTTATCTCGTATTATTTTGCAAAACACTATGAACCATCAACTATATCTACATATGTTCCGACTATTGGCTATGTGCACAAAACATAACATATATCTGATCCAACCAACCCATTTCCTATTCACAAACTACTGAAAACTCTTCATAAACAATTACCACACACAGATGCAAGAGTAACAGTTGATAAATGTATGCTACAAATATCTCGTTTTAGTCCTTCTGACATCTACCCACAATGTTTTTCGTGCGGTTCTAATTAAGTCTGTTTCTTCTTGCATTTCACGCTTTTTGATGGTAGGAGAAATGACTGTTAGGCAACCTGGATGCAGCAATCCGAACCTGCTTCATCTCTCTCTTGTTTGGATCATTGATGATGGTGTAGTTGTCCAGTTTACACTTTACACTCTGATTGTACTCTGCATCGCCTTAATGTCGTGTGCGATAAGGAACGAGACAAGTGCACTGTCCACGCGCTGCGCCATTATTGACACAAACTACGCGGTTGTCAGGCGGGACTACTCCTCGTTTACATCTAGGTGTTGCCCATAACTAGGCAGGAGTTCAACAATGCCCTGTGTACAGCGCTTTTGAAATGCAGTTGTAACCCTCCAATTTTCGAACCTAATACTTTTAGGATAGAGGCAGCCACATAGGGTGCTAAGCTGGGTCTAACAGTCAGTCTTATCCGGGTCTTGGGTTGGTGGAGGTCAGATGCTTTCAAAAATTATATACTTCGGAGAGAACGAATTTTCAGTCTGTGATTTAATACAGCTTTCCGTTGTAGTACCCGTCATTATTGCACTTCCTACTGCCGTGTTTCGCTTTACAGTTCTTCTTCCAAGTCTCGTGGGTGCACAGATCGATAGAATCTTTTACATCCGACGGGCACTGCTCTTCATATGGTTTCATTGATGAGTATCCCACTTCACATGGGTTCATTTAAAATCTTCCCAAATTGGAAAAACATTTTTCGAATGGCCCTCTACAGAATGTAATACAACCTTTTTTGCAATAAGGTGTGCACAATTTGGCATTATCAATACATATGTTCGTTTATGCTTACAATGCTTTTATTTTATATTGTAACTTAGATGTATGGAATTCCGTTGTTGCAGACGTCAGCATAACACTCCCTACTACCATATTCCACTTTCAACATCTTCTTCCCCCTGATCTCGTGGGAGTACAGACCGATACGATTTGAATGATGCAGGTACCCCTACCCTTAACTGTTGGGATACACAGAAAACGAAAAAAGCGTCGGCCATCTCTGTGGTGGCGGTCGGAGCCCAATCTTTCAAGCACATGAGCTTCATTATGTATGCAAAGTAGGGCTAAAGCATGTAGGTTGTGTGCATGCATAAGATATGCCATTATAGCCGTAACTTTCATAGGCATTTGTACAACCTTTGACTTGAAGTATGTTTGATTTCTATATATATTCTATACCGAAGTCACTAAAAGTGGCCTACAACAACACTCATAGAGTATGTTATTATTTCTTCCCTGATGCTGAACTTTTGCAACAGTCAACTTGCATGGTCATTCTTGATTCAGTTATCTGTCTCCTCATTTGTACTGTCCAACGAGTTATAAACAAACACCTAATCATAAAAGTACTTACGTCTGCGTAAGTACATTTATGGGTTGTTGTAATTAGGTTCGGTCTACTTTATACCCTTCTTAGTTATGACAATGAGATTAGTCCGGAAGGGCCTTTTGGATTGTTCCGTAAGGTCACATTGGTTTCATTGACAAATTAGTTGTCAGGGCTTTCAAACACGCACAGTTACTTGAATTGTAATTAGCGTCACTGTAATCATACATGCGAAGGAGGAGAAACGCAATCCTTGTTTCAGACTAATTTGTGTGGAGCTTAAATACAGCCTCCGCCCCTACATAGATTCATTTTTTTTAAAAACAATAATTACATCTATTTCTTTGCTTGTTTGCATATGGACATGAATGCTAAATATATGAGTGCTTATGTGCATGTATGAATAATGTAATATTATCGGTCAATTGTCAATTTTTCTTCATCATTGTAAATATTTCATGTTGAACTTTTAAGGTAATATTGTGTGGTGGTAGGAGCCCAATATTTGAAGCACATGAGCTTCATCATGTATGTTAAGTGAGGCTAAAGCATGTAGGACGTGTGCTTAGATAAGATTTGCAGTTATAACCTTAAAGTTGATAGGCATTTGTAAAACCTTTGACTTGAAGTATGTTTGATTGCTATTTATTATCTATACTGAAGTCACTAAAAGTGGCCTCCAACAACACTGATGGAGAATGTCATTATTTCAACCCTGATTCTACACTCTTAAAATAGTCAATTTGCATTGTCATTCTTGATTTAATTACCTATCTCCTCATTCTTACTGTCCAACGGACTATCAACAAACACCTAGCCATAACAAAACGTATGTTTGCGAAAGTACATTCATAGGTGGTGTAATATGGTTGGGTCTCCTTTTTACCTTTCTTAGCTATGAGAATGACATGTGCCCGGACGATCCCATTGGATTACCTCGTCGGGTCACATGGGTCCATTGACCAAGAAGTTGTCAGGGTTTGCTATCGCGCACAGTTATTTGAATTGTAATTAGCGTCATTTTAAACTGAACTGCGAGCAGAGACGCAATCCTGGTTTCAGAATACTTTATGTCGAATTTAAATCCCATCTCCTCCCCAAAAGAACTTTATTGTTATTTTATAATAATTACATGTATTTATATGCTTGTGTGGATATGGACATGAATCCTACATATGTGTGTCTATATGTGTATGAACGAATAATATAATCTTCTCGGTCTATTGTATTTTTTTCTTCCTAATTGTGTATTTCGTGTTAAACCTTTACGTTTATATTGTCTGGCGGTCAGAGCCCAACAATTCAAGCACTTGACCTTCATTATGTATGTAACGTGAGGCTAAAGCATGTAGGTTGTGTGTTTAGATACGATTTGCCAATATAACCGTGACTTTGATAGGCATTTGTATAACCTTTGACTTGAAATATGTTTGAATTCTATTTATTATTTTTACCGAAGTCACTAAATGTGGCCTGCACCAACACTCTTGTAGTATGTTGTGATTTCTTCCCTTATGCTGAACTTTTGCAAACGTCAACTTGCATGGTCATTCTTGGTTCAATTACCTGTCTCCTCAATTTTACTGTCCAACGAGTTATAAACAAACACCTATCCATAAAACTACTTACGTCTGCGTAAGTACATTTATGGGTTGTTGTAATTAGGTTCGGTCTAGTTTATACCTTTCTTCCTTATGACAATGAGTTGAGTCCGGAAGGGCCCATTGGATTGCCCCGTAAGGTCGCATTGGTTTCATTGACAAATTAGTTGTCAGGGCTTTCGATCACTCACAGTTACTTGAATTATAACTAGCGTCACTTGAAAACAAAAACTGCTCAGGAGCAGAGGCGCAATCCTGGTTTCTGTATAATTTGTGTGGAACTTAAATTCCGCCTCCGCCCCTACAGAGCTTCATTTTTATTTTATAATAATAACATCTATTTCTTTCCTTGTGTGCATATGAACATGAGTGATACATATATGTGTGTCTATGTGTATGTATGAATAAAGTAATATTCTCAATCAATTTTCAATTTTTCTTCCTCATTGTGTATTCTATGTTTAACCTTTAAGGTTATACTGTGTGGCGGCTGGAGCCCAACATTTCAAGCACTTGATAATTATTATGTATGTAAAGTGAGGCTAAAGCATGTAAGGTGTGTGCTTAGATACTCATTTACCATTATAACCGTAACTTTCACAGGCATTTTGTATAACTTTTGACTTGAAGTATGTTTGATTTCTATGTTGTATCTATACTGAAGGCACTAAAAGTGACCTGCAACAACGCCCATGGAGTATGTTAATATTTCTTCCCTGATGCTAAACTTTTAAAACAGTCACCTTGCATGGTCATTCTTGATTTAATTACCTGTCTCCTCATTCTTACTGTCCCGCGGACTATAAACAAACACCTAACCATAAAACTACTTTTGTCTGGGAAAGTACATTTATGGGTGGTGTAATATGGTTGGGTCTCCTTTTTACCTTTCTTAGTTATGAGAATGACATGAGCCCGGAAGGTCCCATTGGATTACCCCGTCGGGTTACGTGGGTTCATTGACTAATTAGTTGTCAGGGTTTGCTATCGCGCACAGTTATTTGAATTGCAATTAGCGTCGCTTTAAACTGAACTGTGAAAGAATAGAGAGGCAATCCTGGTTTCAGAATACTTTATGTGGAATTTAAATCCCATCTCCTCCCCTACAGAGCTTTATTGTTATTTTATAATAATTACATGTATTTATATGCTTGTGTGCATATGGACATGAATGCTACATATATGTGTGTCTATGTGTATAAATGAATAATATAATCTTCTCGGTCTATTTAAATTTTCTTCCTCATTGTGTATTTCGTGTTAAACCTTTACGTTTATATTGTCTGGAGGTCAGAGCCTAACAATTCAAGCACTTGACCTTCATTATGTATGTAAAGTGAGGCTAAAGCATGTAGGTTGTGTGTTTAGATACGATTTGCCAATATAACCGTGACTTTGATAGGCATTTGTATAACCTTTGACTTGAAATATGTTTGAATTCTTTTTATTATCTTTACCAAAGTCACTAAATGTGGCCTGCACCAACACTCATGTAGTATGTTATGATTTCTTCCCTTATGCTGAACTTTTGCAAACGTCAACTTGCATGGTCATTCTTGATTCAATTACCTGTCTCCTTATTCTTACTGTCCCACGGACTATAAACAAACACCTAACCATAAAATTACTTTTGTCTGCGCAAGTACATTTATGGGTGGTGTATTATGGTTGGGTCTCCTTTTTACCTTTCTTAGCTATGAGAATGACATGAGCCCGGAAGGTCCCCCTGGATTCCCCGTCGGGTTACGTGGGTTCATTGACTAATTAGTTGTCAGGGTTTGCTATCGCGCACAGTTATTTGAATTGTAATTAGCGTCGCTTTAAACTGAACTGCGAAACAGTAGAGACGTAATCCTGGTTTCAGAATACTTTATGTGGAATTTAAATTCCACTTCGTCACCTACAGAGCTTTCTTGTTAATTTATAATAATTACAAATACATCCATGGTTGTGTGAATATGGACATGAATGCTACATATATGTGTGTCTATGTGTATGAACGAATAATATAATCTTTTCGGTCAATTGTAACTTTTTCATCCTCATTGTGTATTTCGTGTTAAACCTTTACGTGTATATTCCCTGGCGGTTGGAGCCCAACATTTCAAGCACTTGAGCTTCATTATGTATGTAAAGTGAGGCTAAAGCATGTAGGTTGTGTTCTTATATAAGATTTGCAATTATAGCCGTAACTTTGGTCGGCATTTATAAAACCTTTGACTTCAAATACTTTTGATTTCTATATATAATCTATACAGAAGTCACTCAAAGTGGCCTGCAACAACTCTCATGGAGAATGTAATTATTTATTTCGTGATTCTGAACTCTTACAAAAGTCACCTTGCATGGTCATTCTTGATTCAATTTCCTGTCTCCTCAGTTGTACTGTCCCGCGGTCTATAAAAAAACACCTAATCATAAAAATACTTACGTCTGCGTAAGTACATTTATGGGTTGTTGTAATTAGGTTCGGTCTACTTTATACCTTTCTTTGTTATGACAATGAGATGAGTCCCGAAAGGTCGCATTGGTTTCATTAACAAATTATTTGTCAGGGCTTTCGATCACGCACAATTACTTGAATTGTAATTACCGTCACTTTAAACTGCAGCGGAGGAGAAACGCAATCCTGGTTTCAAAGTAATTTGTGTGGAACTTAAATCCCGCCTCCGCCCCTACTTAGCATCATTTTTATTTTATAATAATTACATCTATTTCTTGGCTTGTTTGCATATGGGCTTGGATGCTACATATATGTGTGTCTATGTGCATGTATGAATAATGTAATATTCTCGGTCAATTGTCATTTGTTCTTCCTCATTGTGTATTTCATGTTTAACCTTTACGTTTATATTGTGTGGCGGTCGGAGCCCAACATTTCAAGCACTTGAGAATCATCATGTACGTAAAGTGAGGCTAAAGCATGTAGGTTGTGTGCTTAGATAAGATTTGCCATTTTAGCCGTATCTTTGATCGGCATTTATATAACCTTTGACTTGAAGTACTTTTGATTTCTATATATAATTTATACCGAAGTCACTAATGGTGGCCTGCAACAACTCTCATGGAGTGTGTAATTATTTCTTTCCTGATGCTGAACTCTTACAACAGTCACCTTGCATGGTCATTCTTGATTCAACTTTCTGTCTCCTCAGTCTTACTGTCCCGCGGTCTCTAAACAAACTCCTAACCATAAAACTACTCACGTCTGCGAAAGTACATTTATGGGTGGTGTAATTAGGTTGGGTCTACTTTTTACCATTCTTAGTTATGAAAATGAGATGATCCCGGAAGGTCCAATTGGATTGCCCCGTAGGGTCATATGGGTTTCATTGACTAATTAGTTCTCAGTGCATGCGATCGCGCACAGTAACTTAAATTGTATTTGCCGTCGCTTTAAACTGAACTGCGGAATAGCAGAGACGCAATCCTGTTTTCGGAATACTTTATGTGGAATTTAAATCCCGCCTCTGCCCCTACAGAGCTTCATTATTTTTAATAATAATTACATTTATTTCTATGCTTGTGTGCATATGGACATTAATGCTACATATATGTATGTATATGAATAATGTAATCTTCTCGGTCAATTGTCAATTTTAGTCCTCATTCTGTATTTCATTTTTATCTGTTATTTTTTTATGGTGGCGGGAGATCAACATTGCGAGCACTTGAGCTTTTTTATGTATGCAAAGAAAGTCTAAAACATATAGGTTGTGTACATATATACGATATGCCACTATAGCCGTAACTGTGATAGGCATTTGTATAACCTTTGACCTGAAGTATGTTTGATTTCGATATAATGCCTATATTGACGTCAGTGAAAGTGGCCTGCATCAACACTCATGGAGTATGTTATGATTTCTTTCCTAATGCTGAACTCTTAAAACAGTAACCTTGCATGGTCATTCTTGATTTAATTACCTGTCTCCTCACTCGTACTGTCCCTCGGGCTATAAACAAACACCTTACGAAAATTTATGTGTTCTGGCAGTGGTAAATAGATTTTTTCAGTGTAGTGTTAAATGGAGGTATTCGGGTAGAGGTAAATGAATGTATTGTACTAGTAGTCAATTGTTGTATTCTACTAGTATTAAATGTATGTATTCTTGTAATATTATTGGATGAATTCTAGAAGTAGTCAATGGGTATATTAGTATCAGACAATGGATGCATTCTAGTTTTTTATCGAAAAAATATGTATTTTTGTAGCAAATAGATATATTCTGGTAGTGGTAATATAATGTATTCGGGTAATGGATGAATTCTAGAAGCAGTCAATGAGTGTATTTTGGTAGCAGACAATTAATGGATTCTAGTTATCATAATTATATGTATTGTAGTAGTGAATGGTTTTGTTCTAGTGGTTATATATGGATGTTTTTATATGGATGTGTTTTATTAGTAGTAATGAATGTATTCTATTATGTACACAAGGATGTATTTTAGTGCAAGTAAATGGACTAATGAAGGTATTCTAGTAGTAGTTAAATGATGTATTCTAGTCGTAGTAAATGGATGTGTTCTAATATTAGTGAATGAATGTATTCTAATGGTAGTAAATGGATGTAATCTAGAAGTAGTAAATGGAAGTATTCTAATAGTAGTAAATGGATGTGCTCTAGTAGTAGTAAATGAATGTATACTAGTAGCAGTAAATGGATGTTTTCTAGTATTAAATGAATGTATTCTAGGATATAGTAAATGGATGTGTTCTTATAGTAGTAAATGGAAGTATTCTAGTTGAAGTATATGGTTGTGTTCCAGTTGTAGTAAATGGATGCGTTCTAGTAGTAGTAAGTGGATGTGTTCTAGTAGTAGTAAATGGATATGTTCTAGTAGTAGTAAGTGGATGTGTTCTAGTAGTAGTAAATGGAAGTATTATACTATTATTAATTGGATGTATTCTACTAGTAGTAAATGGATGTCATCTTGTAGTAGTACATGGTTGCATTCTAGTAGAAGTAATGGACGTATTCTATTATATATGTATTCTAGTAGAAGTAAATGGATATATTCTAGTAACAGTAAATGGATGTGTTCGTTTAGTAAAACTTGGATGCATTATAATTGTAGTAAATGAATTTGGTATTGTAGTAATACATGGATGTGATTCAGTAGTAGTAATTGGATGTACTTTTGTAGAAGTAATGGATTTAATATATTATTTGTAAATGCATGTATGATAGTAGTAGTAAATTATGTATTAGTAAACGGGTGTATCATTGTAGTAGTCAATAGATGTATCTTGGTATTAGTAAAGTATTGTACGCAAGTAGCAGTCAATGGATGTATCCTAGAAGTGGTGCATTGATGTGGTCTAGTGAATATATGTTTTCTAATTATTTTTAAGAAATTAATGTGTTCTTGTAATTGTAATTTAATATGTTCTGGTAGTACTTCGCATGTGTATTCCCTTAATTGGATGAAGACCAGATTAAAATTGTATTTGTGGTACTGGATTAATGGTACAACTGTCATTACAATAGTTGCTAATTTAGATTCTTCGGAGGTACATGTTACTTTAGTCAACGGTTTATGTTGGAATACTGATGTTGAAGTGTACAAGAAGAGTGGAAGCTTTTTTCTGATTTGATCATTGTAATATTGTTTTTGTAGAAGTGTTCAATTAACGAAATGAATCGTAACTTTGTCACTTTAGTTTCAGTTGCACATGTCATAGTTTGTATTCTCGACATTTATTGGCCAAGTGAAAATATATTTTAAATTGGGCGTTGAAGTAGCACACCAACAAACATCTACAAATGTAGTTGCACTAGACATTAACGGTTGTACCATAAATTATATCCAATTATCCATTTTAGTATCAACCTATTAAAAATTACTAACAAAAATTATCTTCCGTAATAAGTCTAAAGAACGAAACGGTAATGTAATCTGGCAAACGACTCGGATAAAGCTTTCTCCTCTGTATCTTGGAACCTTAGGGGAGGATGAACATTTGTGTTTAGTTTGACGTTTTTCATAATACAGTATTCGTTAGGATTCTATCACTTGTAAGACACAGATGACTGGAATACATGATATCTGTGTTAGTGTCCGATACTTAACCCAGTCAGTATACCATCAGCGTCCTTTAGGTCACATAGCAGCCTAACAGCAAAGTCTATGGTCTTCACTTAGACCTCGCGCAAGACGTTACGTAAACAAAGAACTTTTTCTATTTTCAAATAAACTCGGTATCAGCTCTCCTCTACCGTTACGTGACAATTGGTACAACCGTGATGAAATGGAAAGTCTGACCGTAACTATAATTGCACTTAACGGACCAGCTGATGCATCACTTTCCACATTGAAATATTCCTTAACGAGTTGACAAGTGAATTTGAGCAGAATCTGATATATCCATTATAATATTAATGTCTAGCGGGGAATACAATGTATCAAGGGTTGAATGAGCTGACCAAAGAGGTTCCACATTTATATCGTTTCCTATAATATCAAATATTTTATTACATCCAACACATTGTTGAAAGTTCTAAGCTTGGAAGACACAAATAGCAGCAATCCATTTCAGACATAGAGAACCGCATTTTTATTCAAGTAACTAGTTTATTAAATTGCCTATTAGTCTAGCCTATAGAAATGCACTGACCAATGAAATTTACGTTGAATGAACGTTTGATAGATAGTTTGGATTACACGGAGAAGTGACAGAATATAACGATGTACTACTCAAAGGCAGCACAATGGTGACACCAGAAACGATGCAGCACATAAAACTTGAAAGAATTTACGATGGTTGTCTTTACTGAATGTACATTTTCTGATGGTGGATCGGTTTGAGGAAAGAGCTTGAAGATGTAAAGTACTGCGCCGAGCATAAAGATGATCACACCGAATCACTGTTGCCTTCTGTATTTACCGAAAGACTATGTGAAATTGCAAACCACATGCATGTTTGAGTTAAACGACCTTATATATCTTCTTCACGAGACTATTGCGATTTGTTGAAATCGCGAAACAGAAGTATGCGCCTCACAATAGCTCACATAAAATCATATTTGAGAGACATAGCATAGCTGAAGTAGTTTAATCTCGCCATAATGCCATAATACACAATACAGCTACAACTTTTTCCAAATATAACCTAAGGGCAAATCGAAGCATTTCATCTAGCACTACATGTATTTACCTGTAAAATGGTGCGAGATGTTGTATACATAATTTCACTGTACATTTTGTCATAGTCAGTATGACACGTTCCCATTAAGTTTGACATATTGGCTTGTTCCACAATAAAATATTCACTCCAAGGGGGTGGAATCTGCTCCGCCTGGAGCATAAATTCAATTTTAATTAAGACCCACTTGGTTACCGGTTAGGAACAATTAGAGGGTCACGTTAACGCAAGGTCAATAGCATCACATAACAAAAGTTGAGTCAAAACAGGGACAATTTTAGGAAGTATTGAGACACATGAAAAAGGTATGATAAACTGACATTTTCTAGAATAGTTATAAATAAAGACGGATCAGAGAAGCAACGGGGGGGGGGGGGCCTTCTCTATAAAAGGTTGCGCAGCCTTTATTTTGTTAAAATAAAGGTTTCTAGAATGTTAACGATACAGCTGCTGTTTTGTCAATCTCTTAATTAATATCATACGTGTTAAAATATGGCAAATATCGGAGAAGCGCAGATTGCTAGATTGACCAGAGAAAGGTTAGCAGCTATTAAGAAATTTCTTCCGGTGACAGATTCTTTTAGGGATAATCTCCAAGCGAGACAACATCACCGACTTGATTTTACCGCCGATACTGAACAGTTATTTAAGCCGATAACTACGCCTATTGAAAAGGCTGTTACGGTTACTAAAATAATAGCAAAACAAACAAAATCATTTCCTATTAAAATTAAACAACTTCAACCAACACCACCTCAACCAGCGCAACCTGAACAACAAGATGAGATTGATAAACCTCTTGAGGAAACTATTATTTCCTTCAATGATAAATTTCTTCCAGATAAACTTGATGAACTAAAATATATAAAATTCAAAGATCTAACGGTTATGGCTAAATTTTTAGTTACGAGTTTTCATTATAGAAAAAAATTATGTACATCCTGATTATATCTCCATGGATATAAAAAACTTGAATAAACGGTTTATACCGTGTGATGACCGGTGCAGTTAGAGCATTGGATAAAGATACAAATTATAATGATCTTATAGATAAAATAAAAAAGGTTGAATCATCTTCAGCAAAGCAATCAGAACACATATTTCTCCAATTACCAGAAAGATCAAAACTGTTAGACATCGATAAACTTTCTTTGGGTGCAACTGGTAAAAGAAAGTTACGAGTGGATATTCTCCATCAATTGTTCATGGTGGTTGTATTTGTTCTCAAAGATTCCTCGATGCTATATCACGATTAAAAGTTCTCATCGGAGGAAAACGAGCTGGAAATAATTCCACGGAGATAATTAATATATCTGGCAGCGATTATTTCAAGGAGGTTTTGTGGATATTGGATTATATCGTGGTTTCATCGATGAATTAATTGACCATTATCATAGTGACTAATGTCACCGCATTAGATAGATATCATCTAAATAAAATGTATCGTAACAAACCAACCAGAGTTTACGTTATGATCTCGAGATTACCCGTGTATAAAGTTGATCACGAAGCAGATTAGGTAATGTCATCTCGGGACTATTCACTAGAATTGCTCCATAGATTATTCCCGTTGGAAAAGAACTATCGTCAAAAGCTATTGGTGCTATTGGTAGTAAGGTGATCGGAAACGTTAGTGATCTAGCTGGTAGCGCGTTTGATATCGTCAAAGAAAAACTTATGTCGTTATTTCGAGGAAAACGAAAACCGGTAAAATTACCGTCTACGGAATTAATGCCACCTCAAGTGCATAAAAAGGTAAATGAAATAGTAGCTCAAAAATTGGTTCCGTTGATACAATCAGATGATGATTCCCAAGGAAATATTGTTGCTAATTTTATCGCTGATTCTGGTCTTAGAAGATTATGATTTAGATCAACACGTATATAATAAAATGTTCCTGTCAATTCCCGATGATGCTTTTGATATAGATGCTCCACGATATGATTCTCTACGCGAAGCTTAATTTGTTTCATATAATTCGATGGATCCTGATGCTGAAACACGAATTGAATTTCGATTTGATGATTCTCTAAATACTTTTTACTGGGTGAAGCTTTTATCGAGGTAGAAGGACAACTAGTACAAGATGTTCGGGAAAATGCTCAATTTGATAATCTCTCAACGACTCCGATCGGTTTTGCTAACAATGATATAATGGCGTTATTTAGTGGTGCGCTGTATTTGATTAATTCTAGTAGGACAGAATCTATCTATAATGACGTTGATGTCTCAACCATGATATGAGGACACGCGAGATACTCCAATGATTTTATCAGATCCGCCGGTCATTCAAAAATGTTCGCGAAGGGTGTTACTAATAATCCTGATATTATTCCATTTGTATTAGAACCACCAAAAAAATAATACTGAACCGAATACTGATGCTGATGTTGCAGCTGTTGTTATAGGTAATAATCCAGATTTTAATCTAGGATTTCACGCTAGAAAAGCGATGTTAAACCACGAGGGAAAATTTTCAGGCGTGATTCCTCTTTCTCATACTTTTGGATTTTGTAGAGATGTTAGAAAAGTTATATTTGGTGCTAGTCATACCGTGGTGCTTATGAGTAAACTAAATGACGATGATGCTATTTGGCATGATGCTGGTACTCCAGATGGTAAAGTGATTCTATCTAAGATAGCGTTATGGATGCCAATAATGGCTCCGTCGTTAGCTATAGATACTCGTTTATTATCTTTTATGGATCATGGAGTAAAATCATTATTGTCATGGATGGATGTTACAACAGCTACTGCGTCAAATTCCACAGCTGGAACATTTATCTAGCAAGTCGCGTTAACAAAAAAGTGTTTTCCGCGCCTAGATTTATCTTTATCGCGTTGCAAGATAAAAATCGCGTGGATGGACACAATAAACAACAGCGTTGTCATATGATATTTGATCAACTAGGTGTCAGCGACATATCATTGGGAATAAGTAATCAACAGGAACCCGCTGAAAATCTTCTGATCGATTATCGTAATAATCAAATAGGTCGCGTGTATCATCGTTTATGGTCTTTTATGGGACGTGATCAAAATATTGATACTGGATTACAAATATCATAACGGGATTTTCAAAATTTCTATACGATCTATTATTTTTCATTACAACATCTCGATTTATCTAAAAACTCCTTCGTTGATATAAAATTTCAAGCTCGTGTAGGAGAACCTCCTGCCGGTGGTTCATATAGGGCAATTTCTGTTATTATTGTGTAGCTATTGTATTATAGCTTAGTGATAAGACAATGACACTAGAAGGTGGTGGTGGAAAAATGAGAGTAACTGATGCGCCGGTAGAAAACTTGTAACAATTAGATGTTCTATTATTTAAGTACAATCGAAAACTTCTTCTGCGTGCGGAACAAAGATAACTTCGAAATGAGAACAGATAATCAATGAAGGACCGAAGAAACTCTCTCTGACGAAAACTCATCTTAACCATGTTAATAATGATAAAATGGTTGATACAGGAGTACAATTAGAGTTTTTGTCTGCGGCATTTTCTAATATGATTAAATCCGGAGGATTTCAACATCTTCTCATTCCGCTCGCTACTGGTGCTCTTTCTGGTCTTGCTGGTTGGGGAGTAACTAAAGTTTTAGATAAAATTACTGGAAAGGGATACATAAAAGGGAAGAGGTTTCAGATTACCAGGCAGCCGATTCAGAAGATACTACGGAACCGTAAAACAATAACACCAATGCCAAATTTTGATTTAATTGACGCAGTAAAAAACTCTCCAGTAAAATATTTTAGGGGTGTTTTTATGAGAGATCAATGTACCTAAACAACCAAAAATACCAGAAACGGGTATAATTAGTCTCGATGATAATAATTTGCACCACTGTTACTTCTTAGTGCAGAGACCACAGTTATGGACACATTGATCGACACATTTAACATAGCAGTGACCCAAACAGTCAGTGAGATCCTTGGTAAACATCGACGACCAAATAAACATTGGGTTACAACTGACATACTTGATCTGTGTGACAAGCGTCGAGACCTAAAGATGAGGAAGACAGAATTAAAAGGAGCCAAACAATACATGAAAATCAACCAGACTATCAAGAAAAGCATGAAAAAGGCAAGGAAGACATGGATTGAAGACCAGTGTAAAGATATAGAAAACAATCTAACGAAAAATAATAGCAAAAAAGCATACCATCTGGTAAAATACCTGACCAGTGTAAAACAAGGACGCTCCTCCATCATTCAAGATAAGTGAGGGAAATGTCTTACAGAAGAACAAGACATTCTTAGGAGATGGACAGAATACTGCTCAGACCTGTACAGCCACAGACCTACAGGGGACCCAGACATACTCAACACCCCACCAGTGACCAACCCTGACAACTACCCGATCCTCCGAGAAGTAGAGGCTGCAGTGAAATTATTGAAAAAAGGGAAGTGAGCAGGAGTAGACAACATCGATGTAGAACTAGTCCAACAAGGGGGTGAATCCATGATAAGCGCCCTACTAACAATCTGGAACAAGATCTGGCAGACAGGGGAATGACCAACACCATGGACTCAGTCACTGATAGTAACTCTCCCAAAAAAGACAATTTGAAGCAATGTCAGAACTATCGTACGATCCGTCTTATATGCCACCCAAGAAAAGTCATGCTAAAAATCATATTAAACAGACTGAAGCCGCGGGCAGAGGAAATCATAGCTGAAGAACAGGCAGGCTTCAGACCAGAGAGAAGCACAACTGAACAGATTTTCAACCTGATAATACTATGTGTTAAATACCGCCAGCACCAATTAGACCTATATCATGTCTTTATAGGCTTTAATAAGGCGTTTGACAATGTATGGTATACAGCCCTTTGCTCCACCATGAAACTGTACAACATCAATGCTAACCTGATCAAAGTCATAGAAAGCCTTTACAGTAAGGCCATCAGCGCAGTATGCTTTAGTGGTCAAATAGGAGATTGGTTTAGGACAAATGTGGGAGTCAGACAGGGCTGCTTGCTTTCACCTACTCTCTTCAACATCTTTCTTGAAAGAATCTTGACAGATGCACTGGAAGACCTTGAAGGAACTATCAGTATTGGAGGCAGAATAATAACGAATCTGCGCTTTGATGATGATATCGATGGCCTTGCAAGAAATGAGGAGGCGCTAGCTCAGTTGGTGGACAAACTGGACAGGACAGCTGCTGCTTTTGGTATGGAAATCAGTGCAGAGAAGACCAAATTGATGACCAACAACACCAGTGGCATCAGCAATGACATCATGATTAGTGACCAAAAACTGGAAACAGTTAATAGATTCAAGTACTTAGGAGCCATCGTGGCAGACGAGGGATCAAAACCAGAAATATTGTCCAGGATTGTGCTGACAATAACAGCAATGGCAAGGCTGAAGACAGTTTGGACAGACAGAAACACCTCAGTCAGCTCAGAAATCAGACTGATGCGCTCCTTGGTTGCATCTGTATTCCTATATGCCTGTGAATCATGGACCCTCACAGCGGATCTCGAAAAGAGGATACAAGCTGTTGAAATGAGATGCTTTCGAAGGCTGCTTGGCATTACATATAGAGATCATGACAGGAATGAGGAAGTGGGAAACAGAATTAAGCAAGCCATTGAACCCTATGAAGAGTTATTGACCATTGTGAAGAAGTGCAAAATGAAATGGTATGGACATGTCACACGCTTTGGAAATATGATTACAAGAGAGGTTTCAAATGTAAAAACTAAAATCACAGATATTGAAACTTCCATCGACGAGATTAAAAATACTCACGAGGATATCAAAAATGATTTTCCGAGGATGATAACCGCAATTGAAAAAATAATTCCTCACGACCAAGAAAATATCAATAACGTGGTATACACGATTCAACACGGATTACTCGATTGAACCATGGAGAATGACGATCGCGGTGATGTTACTGTACAACAGTAGCAATGATGTTGTACAGTAACATCACCGCGATCGTCACTGGAATTTTATAGATTAACATTTGTTTTTCGGTATCATTTTGATATTTTTCTATACGGATATAATATCGGAAAAACTTTCGATAATATAATATCGAAGTTCATCAACAGCGGTGAAACTAAAACGTTTACGATTACACCTAACCGCGATAAAAACAAAGAAGAATTTTCTCGGTCGCCAATAAGATGGTACGTTGAACTCGCAACTGATTTGAATAACAACTAAATTGAAAGCATCATTGTTTAATAATGATGACATCGCAACAATACAGATACAATAGGTATTACAACTACAGACTAAACTCAAGCTGCTCTCCATGTAATATAAAAAAAAATAAAAAAAATATCGAGAAGGATTACCGCCGCTGATGTAACCATGGATTCGGTTTCAGGTGTAGTCAATGGAGCAGGAATAATACTCTCTTCGGTGATAATGATTACCCCGGTCGCTATTCCGATTTGTATAGCCGCGGCGACAACCATTGCGGGAACGATTTCCATAATAACAAAAAAATTATCTTGTAGTCAACGTAACCTCCAGGACTACATCGTTAAATTTCATACGGTATCAACCACGTGATCAAAATTATCCTCGATGATATCATCAAGTCTCGACGGCATAACGATGTCCGATAGTGAGTTCTCTGCGTTGATAAACATATATGATTCCGCAATGTCAAAATTAGAAAAGCAAGATAATAATAACAATGACACGGGAATTACTTCAACGAATACCCGAAAACACAACTCCGATGAAAACAACGATGAAATCGTTATCAAAAACCACGGAATTCACTGTTGAATTTCCAACTCAGATTCCAGCAAAAAAGAGCGCGTTGACTCATCTTCGAGTATATTATATCTGGCCGAATATTAGATCGGAGACATTCGGAATAAAAAATCCTAATAATAGTTTTGTGTTCTCGTATAAAAATAACCTGATGAAACTCCTGATTTGCAAACGATATATCTTCATAAGGGAGCCTATGATATCGAAGATATCAACGATGAAATTCGATACCTAATCACCGGTAAAAAGAAATCATCGAAGGTGAAACATTTCGTACGAGATAAACCATTATTATCAACTACCATTGAAATACACTCACCGGATTACGCCGTTAATATATATATATAACAGCTCAGTTAAAACTGTATTAGGATGGTCTGAAATTCTCCCTGATGATAATGGTCATCCGCGTTTATCTGAGCCCAAAAAAATCTGATTTAATCACCGATGAAAAATCACATTTCCACAATGATAACAATTATGACGATGGAGATTTTGTTCACGCGTCAAAAAAAGTACCGGATTTCACGGAAAGGTATACCGTTTATGATAACCCGGGAAGATATGAAGAGTTAACGCAAGGTAATATAGTATGGAGTTTCACGCTTCCTCCTCCTCAATGAAATTACATTATTACGTTAATAGATTTACAAGTAAAATTTGATAGAATCAAAAACTTATATCAAACAAGATTACAACAATTGCGAGATTGTTTTTAGTTATCTATCCTCGTCGATATAACAACTTCTCGCGATAAAGTTATTACATACGTGATTAAGTTAAATCAAATTACCGCCGACATGGATTATCTCAATTCGAGAATGCTTAATATGATAATCGCCGATAACGGTTCAAATTAAAATCATATATTTTTAATAATGTACACTTACGAACAGGTCTTCGTCTACGACAAGGATAAACTCGAGGATGCTATTAGAAAATCGTTCTCGGAAACCATCGTAGGTAACTTCAAATTCTAAGTAGACAGATTCGGTGATGTGGATTTTCTGCTGACGGATCATCAACTAAAACTGCTTCATCGCAATCCTATAGCGATGATTAGTTGTAGTTGCGATCAGATTATGAACTATGTTCACTCGTGTATGACCGTTGGTCGTCTTAAGGAAATATTGAACGCGGAAAATCTTTGTATTTCACTCGAGGATTAAAACTGAAAATCGAAGGTTTCAAAATCGAATAAAAGTCAAGGAATGACAAATCCTCGGATTTTTACACATTTTGTATAATTTCCGAGTATAATATCCGAGTATAATATTTGTATTCCCGTGATTTTTAATCTTGATTTCCGAGTATAATTTTCGATTATATTTTTTTTTGTTAAGAAATATCCACGTAGGTATGGGAGAACCAACTTACCTTACCACCTACGACGAAAAAAAATATTATCGTTGCGTGGACTTAAACATCCTCGTGAAGTGTTCCACAAAGATAAATTCGGATTATCACGGTTGTCTAAAATATGGTCAAAGAAGCCAATGTCAGCTACAACTAGTGGATCCGTCAAGGATTATCGTGGGGCGAAGAAACATCAGCGTGAACAACGACGAGAACACCGTGAGGAGAATTCTAAATTACGAGAGAAGATCGCGAAGTTAACTACGGAATGGAGTCAGCTTTTAGAGATGTCGTGGAAGATCTAACTAAGAAATTCGATAAAGAAAAAACAACTATTACACATCGACAACAAGATATCTCAAAATTAACCGTGTATAAAGAAAACGGCATAGCAGCTATCAAACAATTGATCGCGGAAAAGGATATATTAAACGCCGATTACAAAACCTTAATGGCAGAAAAAAACGAATATTAAAGTATCAAGGAAAAAAAATTAATTAAACAAATTATATCGAGTTTAAAAAAATAGGAATTATCCCGAAAATTAAAAAATCAAAATCTTCTACAATGAATTATTCTCGGTAAAAGCTCTGACTTTCATCGAAGATTTTCGTCAGAGATTTTTCCATTCAGATGATCTTCTTTGAACACTTCAGCGAGGGCTTTTAATAGCTTTGTTATCATCGCTGATACGGCAATGAGTTCTTGTACTGGAAAATCATCCGTGTAGATATTTTCATAAATGATACGATTTCGTTCCGGGAGAAGAAATTTTACTACGCGATATTCTGTCTTATACGTAGTAAAGTTTAATCGTTGAGCTGAAGTTATCTTTCAATATTTCTCGTTGACGTACTCGCTATTAAATATATTACTGCGGTGATATTGTCACATACGATCGAGTTCGTTTTTCAATTCGGCGATAGATTCGATGTTCATATATATATGTATATATATTACTTATATCTTTAAATCGCAAGCGATTTCATCGTTGAAATAATTTGGATTTTCAATCAATTTTCACGTCTTTGATACTCAATTGATTCCGCGCAATTGGAGGTTTATAAAATGTTCAGGAGCGTACATCTTATGACTGTTCCCATAAAACTTATATTTCCATGACGCGTTGGACTGTTTACCGTAGAAATAATCATCATCAGAGTCAAATTCGTCGTCGGCGGGATAATAATTGTAAATTTCTCCGTCGTCGAAAACCTCCAAAACTATATTTTCTTCGTAAAACCAAGCCGGATATTCTTCGTCTTCGTGGTAAAACAACGCGATATATTCGTCGATCGTCGATATATAATTCATATATAATATACGAAAAGATTTTTATTTACCTAATTGCAATTTTCAGAATTTAAAAAAAAATCGCGCGAAGGTAAATGAAACCTTGTCATCGAATCTTTTCGAATATACCGTTAAATATATACCAGATGCAGCTTTATTTACGGATGCATGTTGAATATTGTAATATTTAGCGGCGGAGCCTATCGACGGAAAATCTTTAATAGAACTATCGATGAAAGCTGTTATAGATTGTAGTTTATAATTTATATTCTTTCGACTCGTGTTTAGAATATTTTCACTGGGGATAACAACTCTTAAATTCTCTATTCGATTATCAAGAGGATTTCTATTGATATATGATCAATTACGGGACCATTACAAATCGCTCCGATAAAACATTCGACAATGAATCCATGTTTATAATACATTTTTATTTGTTTTCCTCGTACCACACCAATAATATATCTCCCATATTATTAACACTACCGAGTAGTACTCTTCGTTTACGATGTCGGACGATACGGATGTGAATAAACTATTCCCGATGACATATTCCAAAATCAATTGCGTCGCGGAACGAGTCATAGAACACTTTAATTATATCAAACGAGGAAACGGTTTAACCAAGTTCAGAAGATCAAAAATATTAACATGAGCGGAATCGGTTAAATCCACGCGAGAATCCGTAAACGATGTTATCACGGTGGAACGCGTATAAGGATTTCCGAGTACCGTGAAAACGTGCACCACGGGTATTTTACACGAAGCAAATATTAAAATGACGGTGCTCCCATTGAAATCTTCGATCATAATGGTCACGCGTGGAGCATTTCCGTGATAATCTTTCCGATGTCAAGAACGGTAAAAAAATATCATTTAGTCATATTCGACGCTATCCATGAAATGAGTAAAACCGATCCCGTTGGTATATGGTTGCTCAAGGATGAAACGGGAATTATGACCAATTTGTTAAACGCGATGGTGATTTATACCGAACAGAAGCTCTTCAAACGCAAATGAATAATCTCTCGTTGAGATATACTGATAATCTAGATGAAATTAACCAAAAATAGTTTTACGATACCAGACGTCGCGACTCATTTTGCCAGAAAAAAACTCTTGGAAACCACTCCGTGCCGATCTTCTCGAAGATGTTAAGGCAAGTTGCGTAGAAACCTCACACGGTGATTCTCTGATATCGCGGTTAGAGTAGTAACTGACTCGTTTTATTTCGATATAAAACATCGAGAAAGCGTCGATGAGTACACAAACGCTGAGGAACATAGTGGTACTTGGAGAATAAAGCGCGAGAAAATATACAATTACAATAAAGAACTCAATGATCCCATCGCAGATAATTACAGCGAGGATACCAACGACGATATATCGTCGTCGCCTTCCGTGTATGATCCGAGAACCAGACATAAAACTGTTTATTTGAACGGACCAGGAGGATGAGAAAAGACAAACAGGGTGATCGATTTATTTTGGAAAACCAAAGACATGATCGTGTTAACCCCAACTCATCGTCTTGCCTGCGAGATGAAATCCAGAGGGGTTAACGCGTGTACGATTCACAGCTTCTTTAGATACAACGGAACTACGTGGACTCCCAATCGCTTGGGAACAAAATACGTTCATAAGATAACCATGTGGGAAGAAAACTTGTACAGTAGCGTTGGATTTATTAAAAATATTTTTAGAATGGTTGTTAAAGAAAAATACTGCTGTGATGATGTGCGGGGTCATGGCCAACCACTGCCATTTTTCGGAGTAGTTCCTCACGAATGGCTACAAAAAAAAACGTAGATTACTACGTAGAGATCAACACGGATCGTTGATCACTCGACAATGAGTTGACCGCTTTAAAATCCGCGATACGATTACAACCGGATTATATACAATGTGAAATAACGCGTAAAATAATTCCTGAAATCACCATTGACGAGGTTTGGGACAACAAATATAGTTGTCGCTAGCAGAAGAAAAATACGAGATCGTCTTCAGGTAGAATTGTTTAACACGCAACGATCAAGTTCCATTGTGCTATAGACCTAAGGATACGCGACAACAAAATATATAAGTTGATATCCCAGGAATATCACAAAGACAAGAACTCGTGTTAAACGATATTGTACACCTTGATATCGCCGTAGATGAAGTCGTGTTACGAACTAATAAATGTCCGTGGGTTTTAGGATACGAAATGACGATACATTCATCGCAAGGATTAACCATCGAAGATACAATTATGTGGATCGTAGATGATTTCATAGAATGGTCAAATCTAGTATATCTCGCTTTGTCACGAGTACGAAGAATAAATCAACTTCGGAGAATTGCTATATCGCAGATTAGTCGGTGCTATTTGAGTATCATCCAGGATTACTCGTAATTGTCCCGAGTAAAACTCCGTTGTGGCGCGGTTGGATCGAGTTAGTAACGTGCTGGTCTATTTTTTGATGCTATCGTGGAAAATATTTTATGCGTAGTTATAATCCATATCGGATCAGTTGATCTTATACCACCACCTTCAAGTTCACCGGATTTGTATAAATATTTCACAGTGACATTACTAGGTAGGATTTGGGATGGAAATTCTCTTTGAAATCTTTGATATTGTTTGTTATCGCAATCGTCGCAATTGTTTCCTCGTCTTATTATGCTGTTATGCTGTTTCATCTTTGACAATACTTCACCTTGAAATTCCCTACCGGGATCAACCTAAAGGAGATTTGGCCATCGTAGAGGTCCTCGATATAAATCTTTTTGAACGCGGAGGCAACCTCAGATGATGATTTTGATGATAACGGCTCGGCATCCTTGTATCTACTCGCGACATAGGCGACCGTTAACACGTGTTTATATACATGTGTATTAACGTTATCATGCGGCAGATATAATATATCAGCATGATGAACTTCATTAGGGATATTAACATCGAATGACGCGTATTGCATTTTCGTTGGACGAGGTAAATAAATTTGCTATATAGCCTGCTTGGCTAACCAGTCCGCTGCTGTTTTATTTGTAACGTTAGTCGCGTTAGCTAATTTATCAATGGCGGATTTTCCCATTTAATATCCGGTAGGAGAATAATAAATCGATTTCCATGTTAAATACCTAAACCCGCGACTAAGTTACATTTCATTGTAGTTTTTGTTAACCAGGACGCTAATGTTTCTTTAAACGTTTTATCGGGAATTGAATTCAACGCGTGGATCATCTTTACATCCGCGAGATGGCGCTGTTCGAGATGTTTAGTTCAATACGCTCTATCATGAACACGACAAGATTCATCAATGGCGTTTATCGGATATTCACACAGATGAGGATTATCCTGATCATCTAGTCTGATATCTAATCGTGTTCCGGGACCACAATAATTATATCCTGGAAGGTGTTTTTCTCCTGGGTACTTAGCCTATGGAAACCCTGGGAGTTTTATTAACCCGGAGGAGATATCAGCGCCTCTATTTGTTTCATAAATCTGAATTTTTGTATACCACATGCTCACGTTTTATAGTTATTGCATCTCTGTTATTACGTGTTGTGGTAGGCGTTAGGTTAATCGTTGGAGTGTTAGCCTTACATTTCACACAATATAAATCCATAATATCAGTTAGTTATATCTAATGGAAATTACTGATTTTTCCGAGTTAAAGAAACACCAACGAGTCAAACATCATCCAATTCTATCTAACTCCGTCCGGATGATAATTATCGGACCATCGGGGAGCAGTAAAACACAACTGTCACTCAATTTGATTATCAAATGGATGGCATGGAGGAAATAATATTTGGTGGCACCAAGCGTTGACGATCAACATTGCTATCAGATGTTAAAAGATTAAAACGAAAAATCCTCGGAGATCACTAGAGACAATATCATCGAGTTTATCACAGACATCGATGAAGTGCCTTCCGTGCACGATATTTCCAGGGACATAAACAGCATGGTTGCATACGATGACAATATGTTGGACAAACAAAATAATCCCGCGAAGATATATTCAAGCGGCAGACATAAGAACACGATGTGATATACGTTACTCAACGATATACTCAAATTCCCAAAGTATTCAGAGATAACTGTAACGTGTTAGCGGTGTTTAACGGAGTTGACACTCATACACTCCGAAATATTTGGCAAACTTGGTGCTCAGATTATGATTTCAATAAATTTAAAAATTTCTTTATCGGTGCTCAGGGAACCTATCACGGATTTATAACGACAAATTTATCTGACCCAGTAACGCGATATTGAATTGGGTTGAATGGAATATACGGTTAATCTGCATTTCTCCGATATTTGTCATATATTAACACGTATGATATTAATTCAAGGATTGACAAAATAGCAGCTGCATCGTTAAACCGTTATTTTCTCAAAATAGCAGCTGCATCGTTAATATTCTAGAAGAAGTTATTTTAACAACATAAAGGCTGCACAACCCTTGTTGGGATCGTCCCCTAGAATTTTACAAATGTTCTTTTGACCAATTAACAGCTGTATCGTTAACATTCTAGAAACCGATGTTTTAACAGAATAAAGGCTGCACAACCATTTGTAGCCCCCCCCCCACCTGCTAGAGAGGATTATACAAGTTTTGCTTGTTAAAGAAATAATCGTGATTTGTTAGAACAGAATAATGGATGTTTTCTCCAAGCGAAATTGAATGGTTTAAGTATCAAAAAACGGGGAGAATGTCAAAGAGACTTCGAAGGAAGCCCATAATTAATTTCTCTCATTAAATAAAAAGTGCAATAAAGAGGGTCTGAAAAATTTGAAAGAACAGAACTAGATAAGAGACAGGGGAAATTATTTGATAACCAAGCAAGCTCTAAAGAAGACACAAAATAATTGTCTTTATTGCATACAAAATATTTTCATTGATGTAAATTTGTAAGTATTTGTTTAATTTATTAATTTGTAAATTTCTACTTGAATAATTGCTAGCGTGCATTTTGTGTAGATAGCCCATGTGTTCATCGAACGTTTTTGAGAAAATCTGGATATTGTCTATGCAAACGACGCATTTCTCCATTTTACGTTGAACGGCATTAAAATCGGATACTCAATGTGAGTGTTTATATGAGAAATGTGATTAAGTAATAATAGGTTAAGTGGCAGACAAGTGATTTAGATTAACAGCCATTCACATTAAGCAAAACATCTAGCTATTTCAACAAGTACGACGAATTACACGTTGTGAGTTGCTCCTAAATATTGTTACCATTTCTACAAGCACCTTAAGGGTGAATGGCTGATGTGCAACTTGAAATTAATTTGCGGACAAACTTTGGCTCGACCAACACTTTTTAAAATGGTCCGTAAACTAAATAAAGGCTTCCTACAAGACTGAACAAAGAATATAAAAATTTTATGAAATTAAATTTACTAACTAATGAGAGATTTTCCACATGGTTAGCAATTTTATTACCAATTTTCTTTCTTATCATTTATGTTTTCTCGAATAGTGATTTTTTTATTGCCATTGGAATCAGGTTTGATGTTGTATTCAGCCTCTCTGCTGCAATGATTATTCAAAACTTTTCTCAGGACCGAATTGATATCTGGATCTAGGGTCATATAAATTTCTTGTTATAAAACCATATGGCGCCAAAGTCTCACATACAACTGTTTTTTGTTTGTCTGATGATTAATTGTGGGGTGGCGAAAGTGCACAAAATATATAATTATAGTAATATATACACTTTTGCCATCATGACATTCAATCGCGGTGAGTTGTCAATGACCAATTTTTTTTTTTGTTCATACTTTAAAATAATTTATACCCGCGTTGTTTGATAAAATCATCGATTATGAGTGTTTCCTTTCCGGTTCTAACAAAATATTCAACTAATAACCGGTATCTACCTCCTCCAAAATCATAACATATTTCATATTTACCACGGATTCATTTTGTACATCCAACGCAGGGTTTTGGTCCCGTGGAATTTGTTTTTCTTAGTAATATACTAAGGTGCCCACAAAATTCACCGTAGCTATTTTTACCGCATATTTATAAGGATTCCTGTGGAAGCCATCTACATTTATTTGTTGGAATATTTAATTATAAATTATATTTAATTTGGATGAAAATTTTTTTTTCTAGAACATATCAATAAAATATTATATATAATGAAACGATAAAAAAACTAGATGAATCAAAATCCTGAATTACAAATCACCGATAACTTTGCTATATATAATCATACTTGTTTAAATAATATTCCAAATAACAAATTTGGTTTTGTTTGGAAAATTATTATTCTTACTCCACAAATATATTCGAAGAAAGCACCAAAGAGAATCTCGATGATATCTCTAAAAATAATTATTTTTTTCTTCGAGATTATTATTGTTTGATGAATATGTCTTCGTTACAAAGATCTATATTTGTTGGTAACAAATCTCAAGCAATAAAGTCGCTGAGAAGTGCAACTATGCTAGAATATCCTTGTGAAGAGTCTGTCCAAATATCCGGAGATAAGCTTAAGATGCGAATACAAACAATGTTGCACGATATAGATCAACTAGCCAAATATAACAATCTGATGAAAAACTGGTACAGCATATTTCCTGAAATTCAAATAAAATCACAGAAATTATCGGTCATACATATCATAGAAAAAGTCAAATCGATCTACAAAGGATTTAGTACAATATTAACATCAGATGATAAAAAAAATCCTGATAGATATGATTACACGCTTACATATCCTTAGCAGCAAAGAGGCTGAACAGACCGAAACTATTTCAGACAAACCGAAACTATTTCAAGCAAATCGAAACTATTTCAAGCAAATCGAAACTATTTCAGTAAAATCCTAAAGGATTTCAACCGAAGCTATTTTGCAGACGAAAAAAAAGAGAAATTGTTTCGGTCGAAAATCCTAAAGGATTTTACACTACAGACCCAACGCTGATTGCGTTTTGGAGACGAATTGTTTTAACCGAACATTTGATCAAGTCCGATACGATATCTTGATCTAGGGTCATGCAAATTTATGGTTACAAATCCATGTGGGATTGACTGAGCGTGAGTAAAGAAATTGCTAAAGAGATTATAATCCATATCTCTACTGCACCAGGTCTGGTGAATATTTCGTAGTGTATGTATGTCAACTGCATTAAATACAGCAAGAAAATTACAGTCTTCCCTGATCACTTTTGGTATTTGTGTATACTTCTGAGTAACATACATCACATCGGTATTTTTATGCCTACTTCTGGAAAATATCCTGGCAGGGTCTGCTTGTCTATCTAACATGACATCATCATATGCGACTAAATTGTTAATACTTCTATCAATATCATCAATATTTGGTGCTTCTTCGATATCAGTTATAAACTCAATAATATCTTCATCGATTTCCGATTTTGCTTTCTCGTTAAAATCCTTTAACACCTCGTAACATTGCTGATCGTCTACACTTGGGACTACTAAATATAGTTTATCCCATATCATCCATCTCGTTATCAAATTAAGTAACAACTCTGTCTTGCCACTTCCAGATGGTCAGATTATAATCATGCGAATAGAATTTGGTAGCGTTGCATGATGCTTAATGGGTTCTCGTTTTGTTCTCGCAGAAAAATCAATAACATTCATGTCATTATAAATAAATTCTGGATCTAATATATTGTGTGAAATGTAAAAAGCGTACTAGCACAAAGGACTTGACAACGATTACAACAAGCAATAACAGATCAGCATTTACTGGTAAGTATGTACAATGTGGTGCAAAAAATTTAGATTTATCTCAAAGGATTTTTTTTAAAAAAACGAGGAGGTGATATTGCATCCAAGTTAGTAAAATTACCGGGAACACCATGGGCAAAATATCCGGGAGAAAAACACTTTCCAGGGTAAGGTTATTGTGGACCGGGGAAGACATCAGACTCGATGATCAAAACCAACCCCGACCCGGTGAAAACCCAATAAATGCTATTGATAAGGCGTGTCATGCTGATGATTTTGGTTATAAAAGCAGCAATCTGCAACACAGACATATCGAAGATGTGAAATTAATTCATGCGTTGAATTCTATCACTGATAAATCCTTCAAAGAAAAGTTGGCTTCATGGTTGATAAAATCGGCGATGAAAGTAAATTGATCTTGGGTGCTGGTAATTAATAACATTATGGAATCTATTTTTTATTCTCCAAGAGGATATTGGAGGGGTAAATCAGCAATCAGTAAACTCGAAAAATACCACTGCAGCGGATTGGTTATCCAAACAGGCGATATGGAAAATTTATCTACCACCACCTAAACTAATTAACCTCTCGCATTTTGATGTCGGCGTCGTTAATGAGGTTCATCAGGCCGATATATTTTTTTGCCGCATGATGGTGTTTACAAATACGCGCTAACCGTAGTTGATGTTGCAAGTCGATACAAAAAGCAGAGCCGCTAAAGTCAAAATCATCAACTGAAGTTGCTTCTGCATTTGAAAGGATTTATCGACGAGGTCGCTGCAGTGGCCAAATCTATTACGAGTTGATCCTGGCAATGAATTTCAGGGTGTAGTGTTATCAACAATGAAAATATTAATGTCACCATCAGACGAGGACATATTGCACTACATCGCGATCAGGCGATTGTTGAACGATTTAATCATTGGACACTTGCTGAGCGGTTATTTCGATATCAATACGCAAAGGCATTTATTCATGATAAACGATCTCGTGAATTGGTCAAGAGATTACCAGTCGTAATTAAAAAGAAGTATATACCTATAGAAAAACCACAAAAGGACTTTTCACAACAACCAATACTAGGCAATGTCACTGTTCGATATTTATATGAACCAGGAGAGCTCGAAGGTGGCAAATAAGGAGCTACTGATCCTATTTCGATTGTCACTACGAATAAAATATCTAGCAACACGATTCACGAGTAGACCTCCAGTCTATAGATTAGATTCAACTGCTCCTTAGCGAGTATTTACGCGTGAACGATTACAAGTGATACCCGTGGATACTCAAATACCGCCGCGTGGTCTTAAATAGCACCTCTTTGTCTGTTACACTCAAGACAAGTCAGCATCACATTATCTCTTGTATGACATACGCTGCCATTTATTCTGTCTAAATTGGACGGGGTCTTTATCCGACCAACACCAACTCATTATACGATTACAACTCGCGCAGTGATTAGTTTGTTGTTGTTTCAGTGTAATTATAAATTCGGCATCAATGTCAAATTTTCTATTATTATTTTTTTCTGCAGTTTATAACCAGTGAGTTTTTTTCTGAGTATGTAATCACAGACAATATCATTGTTGCCGGTGTCATTATAATCTTAAAAAACTCTTCGAAGTGGATTTATTCTTCGTACTCTGGACGCTGCAAGATAAACTAAATTCAACCAAACGATGCGATTATCTATGATCCAAACAATTGTATCGGATATAGTCAACCATTGAGAAAAATGTATCATCGCTGCTTATTTTAGCTTCCATGGGGATTTATCAGGACGCAATGCATCTTCGACAACACTGATATCAACCAACACAATATCATTTAACACAAGAATCTGCTTCCTTGACTCTGTTAAGCCTGTTAAGCCTGGAATATCAACTTCGATATTTTGTCTTCGTGTATCCTTGGGTCTATAACACAATGTCACTGGAAGTGTTGCAAATGTTTCTTTATGCGTGTTATATAACTTCATATGAAGTGTCTCTAACTATCTTTCTACTTGACACTATCAAATCTTTTGGTCTCCACGCTTCCCAAAATTCATTTAATGTAGTTTCTGAAATTATTTTACGCGCTATTTCACACTGGATTCTATCCGATTGTAATCTGATTAGTTTCTTGAACTTGCGTAATTGATTTTAAAGTGCTCTATGATCAGTACTAATTTCTTTAGAATACTGTACAAAATTCTTCAGCCAATTATGCGGGGATAAACCAACAAATGGTGGTGGTTGACCATAATTGCCACACATAATCACTTTTGTATTCGCTAGCAATAACCACTCGATACATTTTTGTAATACATCTAACGACACTGTGCATATTTCATCCCAAATAATGATTTCAGGAATATATTTCTCGCCCATTCGTCACCTTTCCATCGAAAACAACTGTGATCGGTGCAAGCATTAATTGCTCGCTGTTTCATCTCTCATGCAAGTCTCTATGTTGGTGTTAGCATAGTCATGATTCATTTCCCTCGAAATAATTCGATTGTACGTGTCGTCTTCCCTGGTTTTATATCTACATATTGGATCAGAACACGACGGTGCATTAGAAAGTTCTGATATCTGATTATTTTTCAAGTATTTTTTTTCAATGGTAACATCTGCTGATTTGGAATAATAACGCAGTATTTCATTTTTATTTCTCCATGATGCCCAACTCTCGTCGGAATTTGTGAATTCAGCCACTGCTTCTTTATGTTTTATATCTATAAGATGAATCAGTGGCGACTCTAACTGCGGATTCAGGAAATCTATTTATCATCGAAAGTAAATTACTAGAAGCATAAGCCAGCATAGACGACCTTAACTACGTATATTGAGGATTTTCTCCGTCGTTATAAGGAACAATTGTAACTAATTTGGTTCCATCGGACAAGAAAGCGTCTTTATGATTTACATATATACCCCTAAATGTTACATCTGCGATTATAAAATCGTATTCAGCATCATTTATAATCAACCGCGAAGAATGTCGTTTATGGTCGTATTTTCCACCTTGTGTGAATTTACCAATTATTCTTATACCGAGATCAATTTGCGTGTTTATTTCTAACTTCAAATATTTCCTTGGCCCACCTTACGATATATTCTTTGTCTAAATTAGGAAATTGTTTTATGTTTTCGCTGATTATACGATCAAAACTATCGGATTGTGGTAACCAGACTTCAGTTTGTTTTCGATATGATATATAATTGCTTCACTGACAATCAGTGATATCAGCATTTTGGAATCAATTATATACCGTAAAAACAATATTGGAATCCAGGGTTTTCAAGAGATGTGTCTACCAAACCAAACATAACAACACAGATGAAGTTCTTTAGCTAATTTAAATGATACCACACGAACGAATCCGGTTAAATCAAAATCGGGCAGTGGTCCAATAACACGGGTCATCTCATGGGTGGGGATGCCCAAATCATTTAAAATGCTCGCTGGATAACACGAAATCATATCAACCGAAATAATACTTTTGGGGTCATATTTTGCATTCCATAATCCACCATGGCCATAATCAACACAACTATCTTGGATATCCGAGAGAAATTCTGCTCTTGTTGGGTTCCATAGATTTCTTTTTCTCATGAAATAAGCTGCAACTGCCGATATTGTAAAACCGATATTGTTAGTAAATTGCTCGTCGAGTTCCGTTGAAAAACCACTAGCTATTTTTTTCATCTTGTTGTGGAAGGCTTCAGTACGATATAATTCGCCATTGGGTTTTACAAATTGATCGAATTTACCCTCTTCGTCTTCAAAACTGTGAAAAAACCACACTGACACAGGATCGTTTTTACTTGACTGAGAAATAAAATAAAATTAATTTCCCCCAGAGTTCTCTACGAATAGATATTGTATTGTTCTATCCCGCGGAAATATTGTTACCGCGGAGGTCCAAGCGTGTGCATTATGGTCAATAAGTTTGATTGGAGATCCTCTTGATTTATGTTTTGGTTCATATAATATCTCGCTTATTACTGTCTATGGATATTGGGAATTTTAGTATCCGTTCTAACGCGGCCACATTTTGAATTGTTGCTCTGCTCACTTTCACTGTTAATCGCTATTCATTTATTTTTGTGCGTCTTAGATCCGTCGATTTGTGTCCATGCAACTCATTTGTAAAACGCTCTATTATTTGTAAAACGCTGAATCTTCAGTTTATTACACTGTCCTAATGCAGTACAAATCCAAAACAAATGTAATGAGGTCAGGAAACAACCAACGCGGGCAAATGGATAGCCGTGGTATCTAACCTTTCACCAAACCACACGAACTAATTTACGATAAAGGTAATGACGTGTGGTAAACGTCCATACGATTCCATACGATTCTCACGACTCAATTGTATTTTACTACTCACTTGCATTATATATTTTACATTTTGAACTATATGCAAGTTTAAAGCTACATGACGGACATATAGACCAGCAGAAAGATACAACAAATATATTTATTTGAAATGGCTCATCAATGAAAACTTCACGTTGTCTCTATTCAGAGGGATCATACAGCACGTAAACTTCCTCTGCCATGGAAATCTGTCAACAGTACACTAGTATCGAAATCTGCACGTGTATTTAAGATATTGTTACAAGAATATTTGGCAAGATCTCGTTGAAAATACGTGCAAATTTAATTAATTTACAAACGTTTTCTCTCCATATTTTCTAAAATTGATAAGGAACCTGATGCATAGCCATAATAAAATTATCTGATTGTTAATTTCTATCCAAAAATAGTTCAATATCTTTACTTGAAGTTCACCCACACCTAAATTTTGTTTTATCAGTTTTACACAGATTTTTAACTAGCTTTGTTCATTTTTATAGTAATTTGGTCATATCATGGAGTTATTTTCATTGACGAAAGTAGATATGCATATCGAAACACACACACACACACACACACACACACACACATATATATATATATATATATATATATATATATATATATATATATATATATATATATATATATATATATATATATGCTTTAGTCCAGGTATGATATTGAGCATTCAGTAATTCCTGTTTATAGTTTAGATAATTAAATAATTAGAAACTAAACACAACAATGAAACAGATTTTGCATAAATAGAATTGGTGGAGTAAAAAGCCCAAAACATTGCAAATTACACACGACCATCTTATATATGTGTGTGTGTGTGTGTGTGTGTGTCTGTGTGTGTGTTCCAGTAAACATTTCATTCTGCTCAATCGTTACACTCAAAAACCCTAACTGACTGTATATTCCGTGTACCCATATAAAACTAATGCATTTATTCACGTACTACATCTAAAACAAGTTTTCGGTAGTAGATAATACTATAATAGTATATGGCAATTAAAGGAGTTTAAAACATGTCTAAAGTTAACATAACTACAAATACGTTAACATATTTTATTTGCAAGCTAATATTTAGGTGTTGGTTTTTTATTTGTTAAGGTTTACAGTCATATTTCAAGCAGAAAATGGTGGGTTTAGAACGAGATTGAATACAGACTGGGGAACACTTCTCAGCCCTGACAGACTAATGGGAAGAATTGACAGGAAAAGAGTAGAGTTTAGGTTTGATTTTGAAGCCGCCATCCACTGTTCAGAGAGAAATGGAATATGTCCGGAAAAGCCCCTGGCTATTGCAGAAGACATAACCTCGATATTTCCATATTTAAGTTGTTTCATTGTTATGGTGTAGTAGGATTCCAACAAGTTGAAATAGGCGGATATCATGATAGATGGTTAATATTTAAATGTGAGCTTGCAAGAAAAGCTTATATATAAGCAAAAGTACATTAATGTTTTATTTCGAATAAGCAAAAAGAACGAGTTAATACCGTGATGAAATAATTCACGGAATAACGACGTATATTACTAATCTGTAACAAAAAACGTTCTTTTCCACGGTTGTTCTTCTTTGTTCAGTAAATGATCGCTTTTTACTTGCACACGTTTAAAATGTCTTTGAAAAAGTACATGACTTGAAGCATTTTGGGGTTTTCACACACACACACACACACACACACACACACACACACACACACACACACACACACACACACATTGAGTCGGAGTACTCCCCTGGTTTAGCGGTTAGAGCCTCCGCCGCGGTAGCGGGAGGTCGTGGGTTCGATCCCAGGCCGAGTCTCAACCAAAGATTTACAAAAATGGTACTAACAGCTGCCTCGCTTGGCGCTAAGCATTGAGATGTTAGTGTTTAGATTGGTCTTATTGGTGTCGGGATAATGTGCATTTTATATTGTGCATTTTGGGGTTTTGGAAGAATTAAAAACTAAAATGCTGATAAATCAATGTGCTACATAAAGATCGATGGGCTTACACACACACACACACACACACACACACACACACACACACACACACACACACATACACACACACACTGTGTCGGATCGCTCCGGTTGCCTAGTGGTTAGATCGTCCGTCGCGGAAGCAGGAGATCGTGGATTCGATCCCAGGCTGAGTCTTAACGAAATATTTACAAAAATTGTACTAACAGCTGCCTCGCTTGAAGCTCAGCATTAAGATGATTAAGATGTTAGTGTTAGGACTGGTTGGCCTGGTGTCACGATAATGTGACTATTTGGGACATCATGCTACATGTCTGCGACATTATTCCCAAGTGCTAGACATCACTATAAACTGCCTGATTGCAGACATCGTAGCGATATGACTGAATTTGTTTTTTCTGCTTTTCAATTGTTATCTACATTTTGTTTCAAAATTATAACAAAACAGATCCAAATAAGAGATGTATCTTATCATTTGTGATGTTTCGTGGTAGTTTAAAGCTTGGAGTATTACTGAAATTTCTGCTGTAACATATGAATGCCTATAGGGTTACCGTCTCGAGATGGTGCTATGGACTTCAACCATTGCCACCCAACTTCGTCTCCATTTTAAGAACCTGCTGTATGCATGTACGTTTGGATACGATATGATATTTCTTGCATATGAAGCTCAGACACATCATATTGTTTACAATGTGAGACTTGTGTTCATTGAATTTACTTGGAAAAAGATGACTTGTTGAGGAGTTTTAAATTCGCGAAGGTTAATTGTTATTTTGGGAGGTTTTAATATCTATGGGTTGTTTAGGAATAAAATATTTTGGAACATTGTATGCACTAATTTATGCAGTTTGTAATGTCGAATATGCCAAAGGTAGATCTGTCGTTTGGTTTCTTAACCCACGAGGTTTAGAAGTTAGGTCTAATTTTAAAATCACACGAGGGTTAGACAGATTATAAAATAGTTTAGTAGCATACTGAACAATCAGATTCTTTGATTAAAGCGATCGCTCTTTCGCCTGAATCATTCTAAAGGGGAATGTCTAAATGCACCCAGAAATCAACTCGCGAACATACTCATTGAAGATAAATGCATAGCTTTTAATCCGGGAAAAATCCAGATTTGAAAAATTTCCAATGTCATTTAAATGTATTTGGATAACATTCTAGAAATGTGACAATTTAGCTCTACGCAGGGCATAATTGACTGTTACACTTAAATGTTTTCACTGATTACAAACGTTTCCGTTGGCATCAAAGCGATATGCTTCATAATGACAACTGTAACATAAGTAAATTATAACATCCATACATTTCATACGGAAGTGCAATATATAGCAGTGCTTTTAAAAGTCATAAAACGTTGCTTATTTTGAAAAATGTATCAGGAACAGAAACAGATTAATTACATGTATTATAAATATGTGGTCGTCCTTAATATCTTAACTTTGACCTTAATTTAATTTTCAACAAAACGCTCACCTATTTATGTATAGAATCTGCCACTCAATTGCATAAATCGCCACTTACAGAGACAATCCATGTTCGTGTTTTGATTGTTTTATTAGGATTTTTAACGTAGTTTCAACAATTTGTCAGTCATATCGCTACGATGTCAACAGTGAGGCAGTTTATTGTGATGTCTAGCAATTGGGCATCATGATGCAGACATGTAGCAAGATGTTCCACTCAGTCACATTGTCCTGACACCAGGCCGACCAGTCATAACACTAAACTCTTAATGCTCAGCGCCAAGTTAGGCAGTTGTTAGTACCATTCTTTGTAAGTCTTTGGCATGAATCGCCCGGGTATCGAACACATGACCTCCCGCTTCCGCGGCGGACGCTCTAACAAATAAGCCATCAGATCGATTCTAAATAATGTTACATCTCTTTCGCTATTTGACTATATTCTTATTTACTTCTAAATTTTCATTTATCCTGTTTCTAGTACTTATATTTTGTCTTAGTCGTCCGATAGCACAACACCTAATCTCTGGGATCTCCTTATCTTTATTGAACACTATGCATGCGTTCTCATGACATCTGAAGCTCGAAAATATCAACTAATTTTGGTTTACATTTGTGCCACGCGGCTGTCAGAAATCAAAACGTACATATATATCATACCGTCTAAGTTATAAATACACTGTAAGCATAATTTGATTAGCTGTTGTTGTGTACTTACGTTTAAATATTGAATTATTTGAATATAGCTAAGCTAATTTTTGTACCGTCATTACATATATTCAAGTGGTTCAGAATTGTTTATATGTATACTACTTGAACCGATGACTAATATAGATGAATTAAATAAAAATGAAATAAAACAGACCAATCTGCAGATAGCGCCGTGCAGAATCAACAGAGTGAAATCAATAATGTTACTCATTGATACAAATAAATCATATGATGTACAATGTTTCAAATAATCAAACATATATAATTATCAACATACGTTTAAAGCAGCTGTTATCTTACCGTTGGTAACATTGCAACTTAGAACATCATACTTACGTTTTATTCAAGAAACCAATAGGAATTTACTGGGAAGGCTGGACGGATGAATTGCCTGGTATGTGACAGTACTACCTTGAAATTTTAAACTGTCTCCCGATCCTTATGGGAGACTAGTTGAAATGAATCCGCGCAACCCTATATGTATCCAATTCATCAATGAGACTGCGCTGCATTATGCAAACTACACTCCAAAAAATCCAGGCATGTATTCCGTTTTGCTAGAAGTTAGAGACATGGCTAACAACTCCAAAACGGTTCGTCGACTGTGCCTCTACGACAACGTATCTACAGTTGAAATAGATAACACAACGGAGCACAAGCTCTATGCCTCCACGGCTACTAATATCAGTGAATATTTATGGCAAGCCTCTTCTGACGCCATAACTGTTGTATGGAGTGGACATTTCTTTAATAGGATTAATCGAGAAAACAAACTTCTAAACCATGTACTGGCATACCCAATACAGTTTCAGAAAGTACAAGAGGATGGAATTTTAAGCTCTCGCTAGTTTGTCATGCTTTAATCTCGTTTGGGTGAACCTTTGACATAAAGTCTATTTAAAGATATTAATACTCGTGGTTTAAATAATAGAGAAACAAAGGAAAGAAATGTATTGAATAATCATCTATGATACAGTTTTATCAGCTGTTTACAATGCATATAATGTACAAAGATATGATATATTCTTAAAAACTTAAACTCTTCTATTTAACCTACGCACAAGACAAGGTATTACTACATACTTCACATAAAATCGTCTGGTTATATATCTTGCCACCATTTCATGCCTCCTAATATAACTCTCATTGGTATGGTAAAATATAAACAAATACTTATTACCTAAATTTCAGACACGTTTTTCAAGGACTGGATGATGAAGAAGGAATGAGATCAATTCATGAAATTACAAACTTCATTGGCATCGTGCGTTTTGAGGTTAATATAGATCTTACAGATAGTGTCAATTTACCGGAAACAGGATGGAAAGATGTATCACCGTTAGCTGAGAACTGTACCTTTCAAACAAAATTAGATAGCGGTAGGAGAATGAAAGTTTGGGTACGAGCCAATGATGTTATGGGACATAGTGCATTCGATGTTGCAGAGGTCAAATTTGATGCATCACCTCCTGTGGTTGGTCTACCGTCTCTCCAGAGAAACTATCTGAACGGTAGCTATAAGTACTGCAGCAGGTAAAGTATGTTATTCAAATGGTTTAATATTAAAGTATATAAACTTTTCTAATATATGTGTTACTCGTGAACAGGGAACCTTTGGTTCTGAGATTTCCAAAATTATTTAGAAAAATAAAATTAAATATTAAAATATTTAGCAGAGTTAAATACCATTTGTTTTCATCTGTTCATGCCAGGAAGAGTTTAACGTTTCTATAAATGAATATTTACAGTGAACTCAAGATGATCGTGAAGAAGGTACAGTAATGCATACCATCTTTAAACGAAAAAGGCAACAACAGAACTATACATTTGAACTAGATGTTTTCTTATTGACACCCAGTGATATTTAGATCACACTAAAGAAAATAATAATAATAATAATAATAATAATAATTATAATAATAATAATGATAATAATGATAATGAAAAATAAATAATAATAATTATAACAACTGTAATATGTATTATTATTAATACTATTATTATTATTATTATTAGTAGTATTAGTATTAATATTGTTGATACAGTTATTATTAGTTTTATTATCATTATTTTTATTAGTAATAGAAGTATTACTATAATAATTATTATTAGTAGTAGAAGTATTAGTAATAATATTATTACTATTTTTATTATTACTACCATTCATATTGTTTTTTTTTAATTAATATTGGTATTATTATAATCATTATCATTATTATTATTATTGTTGCTATTATTATTATTATTACTATGATTATTGTTATTATTATTATTATTATTATTACAATTATTATTATTATTACTATTATTACACCAACAATAATACTTTACGTATCTACATGACAGACTCGATTAAAAATGCAACGCCATTGAGAAATACTGCAACTTGTTCATGCGCCACCATTTCTTCTATTTGCAGATTTAAGTTCATTGCAAAAGATGACGATAGTGGGGTTCATACGCTTCAGTACAAACTTCTCATGAACAGCACTGGTGAAGTTAAATATACAGGAATGAGTCTCGCAAATTTTATTCCGGTTAGTTTTCTTCTTGTCTTACCTACATATGCAGATATCCAAACAAAAGAAAAAGCAAATATACGAACCCACAATTTCTGAAATTAAAATGATTTAATATAGATTGTGGTAATTCGCTTTAACTCAGCTGTTCGACTACTTGACCCACACTCCAATTTTATCTGGTTCAACTGAACGAACGAAAGAAATTTTAAATTATAGTGCTTGGAATACTAAGAATCATTTAGCACTGTTTAATGTAAGCACAGCTGACTATTTAATTAATCCCGTCGGGTAAGGAATAGTGCCACATCCACACGGACATTTATGCACACATAGTGTGCTATTTAATTTGGTCGTCATGTCGAGTTCCTAAAAAGGGACTATCGACATGAATATAAGCCCTTCAGGTGAGTGGGAATAGTACCAACACGCACTCAACCCTATCAACAAATCTGAGTGAATGTACTAGATCTGCAATGGCACCGAATGATGACGAGAGAAAAATAGTTTTCTCATATCGTCATGTTGAGAGTTACTGGTCGCAGAAAAGAAGGAAAACATCCAGGAAAGTAAGCCTGTGGATGTCGTTAGCCTTGAAATGCCCTAGCCATACTTTACATCAAATTTAGTCCAGTTATACTAATGGACAAAACATATGCCAATATTGTGTAAGCCACCTGTGCGAATTGAATCAAAGCCTAGTCCTTTTGAATGGCACTTCATTCCAATTTCGTTGGCACGATGAAACCAAGAATGTGTTAAAGTGACATTAAAACCAACATCAAATTATTATATCTCGTTATACATCTATGACTGATATAAATCAATTGGAAAATAAGAGTCGAGTAGAAAGATGAATGAATTACAAATGCCAAACATCGAAACTTCGATAATATGACACTTTGAAAGGATGGGAATAATAAGAACTGACTTAACATTACAGCTTCAAAGTATATATTTTTACGATGAGATATGAAGGTTTCTGTTTAATTGCATTTTTGAATATTACATACCAGAAAACCGTATATATATGTCTTTGATCCCCCTTCCCTGTCCAGCCCCAACTCACGTCCCACGCATCGTTTACGAAAAGTGCGTTTATAATTACATTCCTGAAAAGAAACCTGGCGCATGCATCACACTCATCTGATATACACGCCCATGGGGTCAATCAGTATAACAGAGAAACTCATCGCCGTCATAGAGATTATTGTGTAGTCAGTTTGTGATAGGTTCTGAACGTTCGAGTAAATTAAGAAATTGAAACTGTTAATGATGTTCCTATACTTATTGCCAGGTAGAAAAGAAGAAAACGCAAAAATATGTTAATACATTGCCGAAAAGAATTACAAATATACTGGGCATTGAAGAAAAGAAGATTATTCGACTGATGTAGCCCTTGTCATGGATTTGTTGACAATTTGGGATTGTACACTAAGCACAATTCATCATTTGTACTTAAGCATACAATGAAAACACAAGTCTTTAATAGAACATAAGAAAGTATGATTGGTGATGGACAGTAATGGAGTCAGTAAGTTTTGAAATCCAACCTATTTATTAATTTTACAGATATATTTGATTCGAGTAAATGTTACCTTGGATTTTATTCTACACATAATGTTCAACATAAAGCATGTACACTTTACATGCATAAGAGTTTCTCCATAATATGCCTAAAAATTAATTCTCATCTATCATCTTTTCCTTCTCAGGACCATAAATTATGTTTAACTGACGCCGAGTGCAGTTGTATGGATAACAAGTGTTTTAAGGTCAACCAAATCCTGGATATCGACAATTGTTGGATTCTTACCAAATACAATATACTGAAAACCGCGACGGTAACTGTTCAAGCCTTCGTGTAAAACCAGGCTGGGGTGTCACAGACTTTTTCACAGGAGGTAAGAATTGAAAGGGTATTTAAAGCATTTAAAAACTCAATATAATGTGCACAAGTACAAAAGACAATAAATGATATTTTAGGTCTAATGCATTGTAGATTTAGAAAACGTACATGGAGATATCAGGAAGAAAATAAGACTGTTCAGTTGATGAAATATAGTATCAATTATCTCGCCAAGGAGAGACAATGTTTGATAATGTTTGATTTTATATTGTATTGCAAATATATTTCTCGGATATTCTCTAATAATCTTTAACTTGTTGAAGAATTCAGTGACCAAAAGTGAATGCATGTATACTGTCCAAGCATTTCGTGTTGACGCTAATTTGTATTTATATATTTGATGAAACAATTGTATGCATTATTCTTTAATTTATCTGATAGTATCTAAATTTTAATTTCCCATCTTTTCTCTGTTAATTATTATATTTTTTTTTCTCAGGTCAACAATTTAGACAAACTGAGTGGATTGACAGAATGTAAGTGTTGAAAAAAATATGAATGGCTAAACGTAAAGTCAAGAGCAATTATGATTTCGGGCAATCAGTAACATTGCTTTTGAAATACGACTTTTGAATTTTTAAAAATGGAAACTCATCTCATTCTTAAATTCAGCAGTGAGCTGTATGATTTACCGGTGTGGTTGAAATGTTATTTAGCATTTCCGGTTTTTCATGGGTTTTGATATTAATTCATTGTTGCAGAAATGTATGATAACCATCACAAGTTAAATCTGCTTACAAAAATTAGAAAAGTAGTTAAATAGCTCTGCCCGTTAGATCTAACATAACAAAGCAAGTGAATGTTTGATTTTTACATGCAAGCATCTGGGCCAAAGAACATCAAGACATCCAATGTACAAACAAATGAGGTTCGTCTAAACTGGGAACTACCCGATTCCTGCTATGGCGAAACGGACATTATCATAGGTATAGCCGAGACTGGTACAAAATACATAGTAACTAAAGAATCCAACTTTATCGACATCATTGGTCTGGACCAAGGGAAGACATACACAGCTAGATTCAGCATGCTGTATCGAACCGAGGATCTTGGAATTAAAGCGCAGTTCACTTTCACAACGGGTAAGTGGTTATTCTAAATTAATGCTCTTATATTCCCCCAATTTTCTATGCAAAGAACAAGTCTTCAGTCGCAAGCAGTATTTATGAAAAGTTGATCATATCACGTTTAAGAGCTTGTAAAACGAATTGTTCACATTAAAAACATATAAACACAATATTTGACACGATGGGTTCATTTGCTCGTATGTATTCAAGTTCGAAACTTCTTGGAAGAATAATCTAGTCATGAAACACTTGTCTTGGAATTTTGGACACCATAAAGACAGAAGATGTGAAGAGAATCTATCTGCCAACTTCAAAGAAAGGGTGATACCACTGTATTGTCGTCTTTCATCTCAGATGCAAACTGACAGGTAAACGACGAAAAAAAATCCTAATGCCTCCGATTTCAACATTTCAACTTTCTATTTGTAAAAATTACTTTTCCAATTAAAAGTACATAAAATTGCGTATATTCAATTCTCTGACAGAAAAGTTAACACAAGGCACATAAACTCCCGCTTGAGTATTTTAACAATGGTTTCGATTAATTGGACAGCTGATGGTAGTTTTATCCTCATTTTTACTTTTTGATGTATCATTATATTTCAGCTGCAATGTCACGATTCGATATGTGGTTAGGAACATTAAATAATTTAAGTTTTAGATTGAGAACCTAGAGCTTGTGCTTCCCGTAACTGTTGGTAGTATATCGGATGGGTACCATTTGAAGTGGGTTTATTTAAAGTACTATTTAATTAACATAATAGACAGGCTTTCATTTTGTTGTTGTTGTAGGGTTTAACGCCATTTTTCAGCACACGCTAGGCTGGCTATACATGGCGGCCAGTATTATTAGTGGAGGAAGAACCCGGGAAAACCCCCATAAAGAACCACCGACCCACGAGAAGGTACTGGCTAGCTTTCTCACCTATCCACATTAGCCGAATCTTAGACGCGAACACACGCAAACAGAGGTGAGATGGCAGTGATCCATAACTAAAGCGCTTTAGACCACTCAGTCACTCGGGTCCCCTATTGATGCGCAATGGAAATTATTCATTAGGTGATTTCTTGATACATATTTACCTATTGCGCCTTGAAGAATCAATGAAATCTTCAGAAGCAAATTATCGGCTCCTCTATCTGCCATAAACTCAGCTTCCCTCACTGGGATATAAAAGTCTTTACTAATTGGACAAAGATGGTACTATTTCGGCTATAACAAGTAAGTCAACTTGAATTTTCAAGTTCAATTAAATCTTTCTTAAATTATAAAAATTCGAGGCTACAATATATCTGGTTCAGTTTATTCTACTTTGTGCAACTTTGACAGTCTTTGCTGCTCTCACATGTTCATATATAAAACATATGCTCCAACGAGTCACGCTGGACAGCATCTTCCTTTTCTTGTAAGCGTCATAGACGAACTAGACAAATTATTTTTATACGTAGACATTGACTTAACTACATTTGTCAGTAACATCAAAGTAAGTTTTAGCGTAAAATAAGAAACTTTACTGAATGAAGCTGTATGGAAACTGTCATTTGTGAGGATTTTCATTATATGTCTACACTAATCCAAAACAGTTGTCAGTTTATACTTTTAAGGGATCTGATAATCACAGCTAAAAATCTTATGTTGATAATTAACGATATGTGATATCAAAAGGCTTGCACAAGATCCAGGATGTTCTGGTGGTTATTACACGAATAGTTAAATATGTTTGTTTTTTAAAACAAAGACTCGATATGTGGTTATATGAGTATCCAAACGAAGTTTCTTTTCTTGTTAAATTTAAAGATTTTTTTATCATAAGGATTTACTTATTTCGGGGTAAGCAGCTAAATGAAAAGGAATACGTTTAGAAAAAAGAAAACACCTTTGTTAAATGTCTACATGTTGCACCTAATGGAATATGGTTATCAGAGAATTAGTATTATTATACATTTCCCAGTAAAGCAACAATTGATAATAACCTGGTTGTGTAACGGAATCGATGTTAACATGCACATAATTGAGCTTGAAAACGAATGCCAAAATTATCGAATTCTGTGAATATAAGGAACTTTCGAGTTTGATATATGGCAGATTAAATAACAAAAGCTCTTTTGTGAAATATCTGTGTCCCCAGGAACGACGAAGCTCTAAATTGTTTAAAGGTATAATAAGCAGTTTATTTCATTAATATAATTATGAAGTCGTATGAAGGCATTCAACTTTCTGTTTTGCAGGAAAGACAGATAATTCAGCATTGATAGGGGGAGTAGTCGGAGGTGTGCTAAGCACGTATGTGTGTGTGTGTGTGTGTGTGTGCATGTGTGTTTGTGACATACAGTCACACTCGGTGTGTAAAAGTCACACAATGTGCAGCCTTCCTTTGGCGCTTGACTAGTGTGCAAACTATTACCCAATCAGAATGCGTGTGATTTCAGACTGTCATCCAATCAGAACATCGCTGCTTTGCAGTGTCACTGTAAATTTAATATACAGATAAATGCGAATTTTAAAAATAATTACTGATTTTAAATACATAATTTTGTATAGTGGCAAACTGGCAATGGCAGAATAAAGTGCGATATTTTAAGACCGAGGCGTCCGTTTGTGCGGTGTTTTGGCGTGTGTTTTTTTCAAAAACATTGATTACATTCATGCAAGATAATCATACACTAAACTCTTGGAAGACGGCAAGACATGCTGGATCAAACTGGTAAGAAACAAAACAATTCTTTTTCAAGTTGTTAACTGTATTCCTCCAAAACATCTGCTAGTTTTTATATTCGTTATTATTTGTGACAACTTGGTTTTATCCCGTTTCCTTCAATGAGCTTATCTTAATGATCATACACATTTCCTAGTTCTAATGAATACCATTTAATAATAGATATGCCAAATCAAATTGTAGATGATATTTAGATAATGTCTCGAAAACAACTATATACTAGTGTACTTTTGTCATTTACAAAAAGCTGATGAACACATTTCGCAATGGTGCATAGAAACAACGGAACGCAATACAAATACCAGAACGCAAAAATCATTGCTGAAATTTGTGAAATTTGCGACATTTTTAAAAAAAAAAATAACATTTACTATTAATAGTGTCTAATGCAGTTGTTACATAGTTTTAATGCTTAATCTATTACTAATAAAAGGCATATTAGTAATGATTTATTAATAATTGTTCTCTTCACTCTTAACGTTTTATCATCGTTTACACTTTTATTTAAGGTTAACGTACCTTGTCATGAACTATTCTTATTTACCTTTATCTGATATTTTGATTAACTTCTACATGGATAATTTATGTATCTTTTAAATTACTGTTCGTACTCAAACGTATTCACATGTCATATAAAAAAGAAGATATTAAAAATAAATACCTTTGATTACGTACTTGTATTATGAACACTGCCATATTGTTTCAGCTTAAATAATTGGTGTCTAAACAATTACACCTGTCATAAATGTGTTTTGCTCAGAGAAAATGTATTGTTTGATGAATGTGTATTATTCATAGATCTCACATTAGGGGTCATCTATTTAGTACATACGGCTATTTGCATTTAGACCAATATCAGTTATCACACATAATTCATGATAATTGCACTCAAACTATACAGCTGTTTCGCATACTGAGTTGCACAAGTCTCACACATCACGAAACTTAGAATAATAAGAAAAATGTAACAATAACCACAACATAATAATCATCTTATGAACTCAGTATTAAATCAATAGTAATTTGTTTTTATTATTCATAACTGATATATAAATTGCAATACACGCTGTTAATATTAGATTATGTTAGTGTGCGAAGTGTCGCCAAAATGCGTTTTCCAGCTTCTTTTTAGTTTCATGTTGAATCACATGCTGAAAAGAAAGTACATATTAATTTATTATAATTTATATAACTAACATTTTATGTCGCAAATATGAATTATACATTCACCACCAATATACACAATGGTATGGTATGGTTATAAATGATGTGCATTCCAGTGTTTGAATATACATGTAAACAACTACAATCCTTCTTTCCTTTATGACTGAATTTTTTACTGTATGCGACTTCTTAGTTATGGTTCTTTCCAACTGGGGCACTTTTAATTTCTCATGCAAAACAAGATAAAATTGGCTCAGATTATATTATTACCCTGGAACTTAAATGGTATCTCCTATTGTAGAATTAGATTGAGAAAATGTTTGACAGAATAAAGATCGTAACCATTGTACACAATTATAAACTAGTATTGCCATTAGAAAACAATGTCAATTATAGCATGGAAAAGGTGCATTTCTAATATTCAAAGCTATTGAATTTGAGCTCAAATTTTGTTTCTGTCAATAGCAGCAGAAATTTGGGAATTGTCTCTGACTAATCTGTTGAAAAGAATAATAATATAGAAAATTGTCAAACCTTAAATGTTCACCAAATTTAAGCAATTATGGGTGGTTGTATCCACATGTCTTAATAGTTAGTGATTCTTATAAGGAAAATATAAAATATTTTTATTATTATTAATAAAACACAAGAACAAAAACTAATTCGTCATGGAAATGCCTAATCATAATATAGAACTAAGACATTTAAGTACAGGTATGCTAATACAGCCTCCTGTCTGTGACTATTTGGGCATTGAGACCAAGAAATAAAATACATATAAAACATGAAAATTAGACTTTCAATAGTATTTAGCCGATTTGTCTATTTTTGATACACTTCTTTGCAGCTAAAGTGGATTTAATGGAAGATTTCTCCCTTTCGATAAATGATCATTAAGATTGGTGTCAACTTTGTAGTTCTTTACTGAATTAAAAGACAGATCAGTGCCAGTAATACTAAGTTTGGTCTCTACATGTATCTCAGATTGATTTAGTGTTTGCTACTGCTTATTACAGAATCTTGTTCTTAACATGAAACTAAAAATTAAGAAAGTCCAAAAGGAATAATCTTGTGTACATTTGGTGCAATGAAGATTATTGTTTTTTTTTAAAAACATCTTTCGCTACTACGTTATCGGAATGTACAGACATCCATAACCTACAGACAGTGCAGTTCATACAATATACATCTACTTTATGTATCATGTGAAAATCAGTAGTGAAAATTAAGATTACAAAACAATAGACACCAAACAGTTTACAACAAACTGCATTCGTATTTGATGCAAAACAATACTGCACAAGTTTTAATAGTTAGCCCATGTACGAGCACAGCATGATCAGATGAAGTGTTGGGGGAGGGATTTTCCAAATTTACAAAATGGTCTCAACTTATGTGTCTCTTTATCTAAGGTGCCTAGTACCCAATAAACATGAGCAAGAATAAAACTAGTCAAATTTCAAGTGGCAAGTAACTGTACATTTGCTTTGGGGTTCTTTGGCTACAGGGAATGTTGTTAGATACCCTGATAAGGTCTCGGTAATGTATTGTACCATTTCTTTTGATATCCAATCATAGTATTATTGAAGTGTTATTTAAACTTGAGATTTGTATCATAAAATGAAACATGTCATTATTTTTTTTAAAATAAATTTATCTTGTGATTAATTTAATCACGAAGAAAACATATCCGGGTCAGAAAAAACAATCTTGACTCGTTCAATGGCCTGTCCCGTGCGGTACACATAATTACTATTGAACAAGTATGCATGTTCAGCCTCATGATGTAAGTCATGTGATTTGAAAATTCAGAATTTGCTCTTTTAATTTTTTAATGGCATTCAACTGGTATTCAGCTGTCTACATCTTAGGCTGTGTAAGTTGGTTCAGATTTTTTTGGACCAAAAACTAAAAGTATACATATTGCAAATAAAATAAGTCTATAAACCGTCTCTAAACAGAATAGGTGACACATTTTTCTTTTACCGCTATATTATTATTGGATATTAAGATCACTTGATTCTTGAAATGGTATCTGTTGGTATGATGGTTTGGTTTTTCCTTAGATGGTCCTCATCCATCGACTATTCAAATTTCAATCAGTAAAACGTCTGTATTATTAACTGCACCATAATTTGAGCTAGATTTATCTGGAATAAATCCAAGTTATTCCCAAGCTGACAGTGACATTACACATACTTTAAAAAGCTATTAATATTTCACGGTGTTACCTATTGAATCAAGAAAAAGTAGACAAAACAAACCACCTGACAATAAAATATTGCTGTTGATATCTTTGTTCTTCTTCTATACAAATTTCTGGTGAATCTAGGAAAATATGTTTACATTAATTATTTCATTAATTCCTATATTTTGATTTAAGGGGAGACAAAAATCTTCCGAATACTGAAATAGATACAATATTGGAATCATGCAAGGTCGGCATAGACCCAGCTGAATTTGTGGCAAAATATATAGATGACTATATAGGTATGTAATTAATATATTTTTACAACATTAAATGATGGTTTTTTTATGTTTAGTCGGTACAGTTGTTTAAAACATTTTTATGGTATTACAACTCAAACATCATTTTGAGATTTGTTAATTTGCGTTATTTGTTAACTTGCTTGATGATTGTATTTGTGTATAATTGTATTTTTTTATTGATTTTGTAAATTGCATTATACATAATTCATGATGTTCAGTGAATATGTATTAATTATTAGGATTAATGTCAATGAAGATATTTTTAAAATAATTTTAGTCTTGGACATTGGGTTTCAATTTGGATATTCTTAGACTTCTTTGCAACTTTAATGTTTCCAAAAGGAACTTACCTACTTTCTGGCTTAAATATTGTGTCTTAGCTTTACATATCAATGTTGGTTAATTGATCTTTTACTTTCATCTAGGCCCACTTGTATTTATTTGTGTATTTAACTGTCTTCAGCCTCAGTAATAATCTACTCTAGTCTCAGGCAAGTCATTGGGTGAACATGGAACATTACTATATACCTGGCCTCCAATTCGCATCATTTTCTTCAGATGGAAAGTCATATTAATAAGTCTTGGGCACATCTAGATTTTTTATTGTATGCTGGACACCAATTATACTGCCAAGTGACTTGTTTTTTGTTGTTGTTTTTTCTTTATTTGGTTCTATCTCTGCATTATGTTTAGTGTTATTCAATGCATTCATGTGACAGATTGACTTTATTAGTGCCATGATTTGCCTTTGTTAACTGAGACATGCAATACATTATCTACCTTGCAGGACATGGTGTGTTTGCTGCAAAGAGTGTAAAGAAAGATGAATATATTTTACAATATCAGGGACAACTGATTCCGTACAAAGAAGGTTACCAGTGGGAAAAGCTATATTATGAAAAATCAGCTGCGAGTTTCCTGGTTTTTTTAGTTACAAGGAGAAGTCTATGTGGTATGTGTACTTTATAGTGCATTGATGTAATCGAAATGGCAAGTACACCACTCCCTCGATAACTCAAGATTACTCTTACAACGTGGTGTACCTAATTATCTGCCGGCTTTGTTTTGATCAAAAACTTGGGGAAGTGTTATTTTGCATTACAATTAAAGATACCCAAAATGTTGACTATGTAAAGTTGAGAACTCTGAGGGATTTTGTTCGGCGCAAAGAAATCAAAGAGTAAATTACAAAAAAATAGATGATTAGTACAAACAAAAGCAAATTGTAATTTGTCAAGCGTATCACAAACTGCATGTTATATCGTGATCTAATTTATACTGTTTTAAATTTGTAGACCCATTAAATCCATTTATGTAATGATTAACCCGTGTTTGCTCTTGTTTTTTATTTTACTTTATAAGGTATCCAGTTCAACACAGAAATTAGTGACGTAGTACACGTGTGTAAAGTGGTACAAATGTTAGGCGAATGGAAACCATGTGGAATAATGTTTTTGAAAATCTCAATATATTGTAACTTATCCTTAGAGTAATGGAAACCATGTCGAATAATGTTTTCGACAATCTCAATATATTGTAATTTATCCTGAAATTAAAGTTACTCAATGAGGAATTAATAAACTACACAGTTATGAATACATATTTGTTCAGTTAATCTCAGCATGATTATTAGTTGTGTATTCAACACCATATTCTGCCAACCAACCAACCTCTCTTTTGAGTTTATGTTGATCCCTTTATTGATTTTTTTCAAAGGTCCCTTGATGACTCTCTTCTCACTTATAGTGTCATCAATGTTTTTTTTAAACGCCGATGTGCGCGAGTTAGTAAGAGAGTGGTGTACATTGATTTATGTTAAGGATACAATTTTTCGGGTATTTCATTTTATTCTTTATCATTGAACTGTCACACCTCGAGTAAATAATACATTGAGGTATACGTCTTGGAAGTACACTGTTACTTTCTTTCACCTGCAAGCTAGTTTAAATTTAAAATCTGTAAACTGAACCAAAACTGATTTAGCATTAGGCACTGTGGCTAGTTAATAAAACCTAATTGATCTGATATGCTTTTGACCTTGTTAGAAAATGTCAAAGCAAACACACAACTGTCAGTGATCTTATATAAGCAGTAGTAATTATTATCATTAAAGGCTAATTTGCTGTTTTTCCAAGACATAACTTTTGCTTTTGGAAACTTTCTAATGTAATTCCAGTTCTTGACACTTTTGTTCTGAATACCTTTTTGTATTTGACCTGTTTATACTATTCATTTTTTCTTTGCATTGACTACAAACTATACTAAAGGATATTTTTACAGCTTTATCTTATTCCTACAGTGTATATGCAACAAATTAAAAGTTCTCCATTGGAAGAATGGTAAAATAGGGGGTTGGAGCCATGGCAAATGTAAAGATCGGCATTGTACCTTTGGAAAGGTGTCCGCATCTTTGCATGCTTGCAGTGAGAGATATTTCCCCAGGGGAAAAATTTTTATACAGTAATGATGTCCCAGGACTGCCATGGATAAAGGAAACTTTTAAAGATTTGTTGCATTGAAATGATATTGTTGCATAGTAAACATTTTTATTGTAATCTGAATTTCACTTATAACATTGCTTAAACTTTGCAAAGATGTATTATGTAATGCCATTAAGTTTTACAGATTCTTTACTTGCGTTTTGTTTGGTTGTACTCTGATGTAATTCATTTTCATAGATCTCCATTACTCCAAATGTAAAATATTCAACTCAGATTACTATATTTGGCATTTAATTCTTGAGGAAATCTAAAGCTGCTTTGAGATATCTTTTGTATCTTAATTTTCTGCATTCAATATATTTGTTATGTTATGATGTGGTGTCAGTAGTATCAAATTGAGCATATTTAATGAATACATTGAGGGTAATTTGCCGTATTAGGCACAAGTAGTAATCAATTTAAAGTGCTGGACCATTGACACTTTCATAAGGAATTTTTGTATAAATGACATTTTTATGATAACACTTTTTATCTTGCAACACTTTTATTTACTTGCAAGAAATACTTGGAAGGGGAAGAGGGTGGGAGGGTCTGCACATTTCTCCTGCTTCAGCCCATGTTCCATTTTTGTTAGTTTGAACAGGCTAAGGACACGCAATCAGGTATGTTTAATCACGAAAACCAGCGACACATAACACAAACTACTTATGAATGCTGTGATCTGTCAATTGTTTGTGTCGTCCTTGTTTTCAACAGCTGTGCAGATGTAATTGACTTGTACTGTAATTTCCAACTTGTAATGTCTGCTGTGTATTCCAACACTTATGTTTTGATATAGCTTATATTATGTTTTGATATAGTGGCTCCCGAAATTTCATATATTCATTCGCACATGAAAAACTATTTTTGAGTTCAAAAGTGTATTATCATTATGGGAAAAGATTACGTATTAATTCGAATTTAATACGATTGTTGCCTGGTCCCTGCAGTTTAGATCACATGGATCTGTAATTTTCTTTTCTAACTACAAGAAATAGTATTTAAAACTTTTATTATCATTTTGATGAAGAGTTCTAGTATGAGTTCGAATATAATACGATCGTGGTGTAGCTTGTAAAGTGTAACAATTTCACAATTTTTGTGAAGTGTTATACCAAATTAAATATTATCGGAAATGTTCATGATCCATGAGTAAAAACCAGTAAGATGTCTTTGTGATTGTCATCAATTAATTCTGTCTACAATCGTTGCACAAACAATAACCGACGTGGGTTCTTTGCACTGCATAAGTACAACCAACAAAGCAGAAAGTACGAAAAATAAAGTGCAAAACGTTTATTCTAGGATCGCGTAGGGCTTCACCAATGTCGCAAACTGCGATTTTGGTTTCCTTTTTGGCGGCAAAATATACCATCTAGCGACTATTTTTATAGGCGACATTGTTGGCTGTTTAAACTGATATATAGAACCATTGGTTCGGAGTGGGGAAATTCAGAGGCCCATAAAAGATAACCGCAAACTTGATCAAGAAAACCCCAATGAAATGTATCTATTGTTACATAAACAATTTCTTTGTCTATACTGACTAACCATCGTAACAGCGTATTGTTACATCATAATGCGCTCATGCTGACACTGAGCATGAGTACTGTATGTTTTGAGATATCTGCTTTTTATGTTGTTGACATTTCTGGTAGCGGAGATCAACCGGACAAAGCATTGTCTCTTAATCTATCTTTCTCGGATTTTCGGCCACTCGCTAGTAATTAATATATTTACTTAGACTGATATTTGTATGTGCATGGTAGGTAAAATTTTTCTATTTTCCATTCAGAATTAAATCCTTCAGAACATCCATATTTTTGTAATAATTCTTGTCATCAGACCAGAGCACATGCGTCTCAATCATATGTTGACCCTTTGTTAAATTTCTGATGCATGAGGAAGCATCATTACCACAAATGTAATTTTTTTTTTATTAAAAAAAATATAGTGTAGTATTATCAATAGGCAGGAAGAACTGTAACTACAATCGACCAAACTACGACCACTTCATTTTTAAAAATGCACCCAGATAAAATAGTTTGTTGAAATTTCAAAGGAAACAGATTACCTTTGAAGCACAGATTCTTATGAAAACGTACTCAACAAATGAAAAAAAATTCGTCTTAATCATGCAATACAATTATTTGATATTGCCACCACAATAAGAAATGGGCATTTGTTTGGTTCTCTAAAGCTATCCTTTAGTGGTGACTTCAATAACACACGCACCCGTTATCAAACAAAGCCGACTACAATCTCTCGATAAAAACAAAGAGCTTTTATTCAAGATAAGTCAGTACCAAACTTTTCAAAAAGTGATAAAATCTGATAGATTTTTGTATTTTCTAACGTGACTAGAACACGTTAACTGTGCCTTGAAAGTTTCCTGTCTGTTGGTAAAACGTGTATGCTTACGAACGCTACATTCAACGACTTGGGACGTATTGAAAACAAATTATGATTCGTCATTTGTTACGTGAGTGTGGTATGTTTTTCCACTGAATTCAAACCAATATGACCTGTGACAAAATTAATGAATATTTTAAAGCTGTGTGTGTATGTGTGCATAGTTTCAATGGAATCACTTGTATAGTGGATTCAGTGCATATGATGAGGTTCGTTGGCGAGTACATTGTGTTGATTCTCTATTATTGCTATACATTTGACATGTATATATAAACAGTATTCACGTATATGTACCAATTCATGGTTCTATAAATAAAGTAAACTATTATATATGTCTTCACTAAATGTATATTTCTCATTTAATATGCATCAATTTAAGATGATAACTGTGCCGATGAAGCACTATTTTACCGCCCGCATTTATTACCTACCCACCTACCCCACTCCATCATTTTCTTCAGCTAACTGACCTGGTTGTTTATAACGCGGTTTGATCTATAACGCGGTCGGGTTCTTTGACTCCCAACTACTGCCTTATAGTGGGGTCACACTGTACTTTGTGTTAATCTGCAACACATTTAGTCAGTTTTGTATGGGTAAAGAAAATATTTTACTTGTAGTTTTCATATATTATATAGAGTATACACGCAATAAATATGGATGTCTATGTAATTTATTTGAAGACAACAACATATTTGATATTGATCATAATCTTTTGTTTAACTAGCTGCAGAGGGTCATGCAAAAGACCTCAGTGCTTTTGATACTATTCAGTACTGGCACTGAAGCTGCCACAAATGAGACAGATGAAAATGATTTCCAAGTGAGTATCAAGACTGAACTCACAGAGTCAGACAGAACTGACTATGAAGCTGATGTTGAAGATCCAAAAAATCAAGAATTTTCCTCCCACGAGTCAGATGTATTGAGTCAGTCTGAGAATAAGTCAGAAAATAAAGATTCAGCTTTGCAGCTATCACATAGTCAACATTTATCACTTGATGAAGATGAGCATGTGTCTGGGAGTGACAGTTGTGCCTCTAATATCATCCCAATGGAAGCAGATTTATATTATCTCCAGAAGTCAGAACAGCATATTAATAAGAAAAGGATAGTAAAGTTTTTGCTAGTAGTAGCAAACCAACAGCAGCATCAGCAACACAGACCCAGAACAGTATGAAAGTAATGAAGTCAAGAAAGAAATTTTGGAAAAAGTATATGGGACAAACGACACAGCTGTGTCTTTTGCGGAAAACTATACCCTAAACTGGCTCGTCAGTTTGAACAAAAACATAAGGATGAACAGGATGTTTCAAAGGCATTGAGTGTACCAAAACATTCAACTGCCAGAAAAGCTTTTTGGCGAGAACTCTTGAGTAGAGGGGACTAACAATACAACAGACATGTTCTTACGGAAGGTATTGGCAATTTAATACTATACAAAAGACCATCAACGTAAGCTGATGCCACCAATTATATACCACGTGAGCACTGTTTTGGATTCTTTCTGAAGATGGATCTTTGGAGACATGCTAAAAATTGTACTCAAAAGGCCAAGTCTTCACCGAATGAAAGCATGTATCGGAGCACCAAGCAGCTAGTGCATTACTCTTGCCAGTTTTATCTGCGGTGCAGAAAAACTTTAAAGCTAACATCCTTAGCAGAATGGCAAATGATACAATCTCTTTTATTGCAAGGATGGACGATACAATAGTACATTTTGGTGAAAAGATGTTTGCAAAATGTGCCAAACAACCCACCAATTCCAGTATGTCAAACAAAACATGAGAGAACTTGCACGTTTTCTTTTGGTAGCAGGGGATGCTAACCTAAGTATCATCAGCCTGAAGGCTTGTATCAATCCCCCCTTTTTCAAAGATGTCATAAGGGCTGTTAGAGAAACATGCAGATTTGATGGAATAAATTGGAACATATGCCATTTTTGGCCCTGAAGCTTGGGCATTCACTCAAGTGGTGTGCCGGACTAATTAAATCTCAGACCATACAAGCAGAAGACCCAGTCATGAAACAAAAGGTAGTAGATTTCATTGAGCTTGATACCAGAGAATGGAACAGTGATGTTTCAACTTTTGCACTGCAAACGCTTCATTCAAGTACTTTCAACAAATCATAAAGGATTTCACTGGCAGATGATGTAAGGAAACTAAGTCAACAACTGGAGACAAAAGCTTCACTTCTTCATCAATCATTGGAGAAAAGTCGTGATCCAACTATATGGAGAGAATTGGTTGAAGTAGTCTTGTCCATGATTGTCTTGTTCAACCGAAAAAGAGGCGGAGAGACTGAGAGAATGCAGATTTTCCAATATGTAGAGGGCCTCAACTCAGAGAAAACAATGCAGGAAGAAGTGGTGCTCTCCTTTACCCCTTTTGAGCAAAAACTGTCCAGACAGATACGTGGAAGAAGAGGGCGACGTGTACCAGTGAGTTTGACTCAGAGCCACAGAAAATAAATAGATTGTCTAAATATATGTAGGTATACAATTGGAGTCAGTGAAGGAAACTAGTATGTATTTGCAAGAATAGGAAATGCGCTGACACCGATGTACTCAGACAGTATGCAGGAGAATGTATGTAATGCATTGCAACCGGAGCTTTTAACATCAACATCACTGATGCAACTATTTCTCAGATCTTGAATCTGAAATAAAACGAGTTAGATTCATTAGCATCATTCTAAGGTCATGACATACGGATTCATCGACAATACTATAGATGCCCGAAGACACGATTCAACTAGCCAAAGTTAGCAAGATTCTCCTGGAACTGGAAAGTGGTAACATTCAAGCATTCAGAGCAGAAAGTCTAGACGAGATTCAGATTGATAATGATGGTAGGTCCATGTAAAATTTTTTCAAGTGTGAATGGTTGCATATTACAGTAATTTGGTGACACAAAACTTTGCAAAATATGTAAAGAAAGTATACTACTCTTCTGTACATAACTCAGCAGGGATATTTCTCTCAACTGATATTAGGGGTCATTAGTATGATGGGCTTTGGTAGTTGTGGGGCTTATTTATAAAGCTTCTAATTTCTGTTGCATAGTAAAATCGCGAATGGGTTGTTGATATAACCAAAGACTGATTATCATGACTTCTCTCAACATTAGACTTGATAAATGGTCTTCAAAATAAAGAAACGATGCAAAGCACAAAGTTTACGTATATCCTTTTTGGCGGCAAAATATACCATCTAGTGACTATTTTTATAGGCGACATTGTTGGCTGTTTAAACTGATATATAGAACCATTGGTTCGGAGTGGGGAAATTCAGAGGCCCATAAAAGATAACCGCAAACTTGATCAAGAAAACCCCAATGAAATGTATCTATTGTTACATAAACAATTTCTTTGTCTATACTGACTAACCATCGTAACAGCGTATTGTTACATCATAATGCGCTCATGCTGACACTGAGCATGAGTACTGTATGTTTTGAGATATCTGCTTTTTATGTTGTTGACATTTCTGGTAGCGGAGATCAACCGGACAAAGCATTGTCTCTTAATCTATCTTTCTCGGATTTTCGGCCACTCGCTAGTAATTAATATATTTACTTAGACTGATATTTGTATGTGCATGGTAGGTAAAATTTTTCTATTTTCCATTCAGAATTAAATCCTTCAGAACATCCATATTTTTGTAATAATTCTTGTCATCAGACCAGAGCACATGCGTCTCAATCATATGTTGACCCTTTGTTAAATTTCTGATGCATGAGGAAGCATCATTACCACAAATGTAATTTTTTTTTTATTAAAAAAAATATAGTGTAGTATTATCAATAGGCAGGAAGAACTGTAACTACAATCGACCAAACTACGACCACTTCATTTTTAAAAATGCACCCAGATAAAATAGTTTGTTGAAATTTCAAAGGAAACAGATTACCTTTGAAGCACAGATTCTTATGAAAACGTACTCAACAAATGAAAAAAAATTCGTCTCAATCATGCAATACAATTATTTGATATTGCCACCACAATAAGAAATGGGCATTTGTTTGGTTCTCTAAAGCTATCCTTTAGTGGTGACTTCAATAACACACACACCCGTTATCAAACAAAGCCGACTACAATCTCTCGATAAAAACAAAGAGCTTTTATTCAAGATAAGTCAGTACCAAACTTTTCAAAAAGTGATAAAATCTGATAGATTTTTGTATTTTCTAACGTGACTAGAACACGTTAACTGTGCCTTGAAAGTTTCCTGTCTGTTGGTAAAACGTGTATGCTTACGAACGCTACATTCAACGACTTGGGACGTATTGAAAACAAATTATGATTCGTCATTTGTTACGTGAGTGTGGTATGTTTTTCCACTGAATTCAAACCAATATGACCTGTGACAAAATTAATGAATATTTTAAAGCTGTGTGTGTATGTGTGCATAGTTTCAATGGAATCACTTGTATAGTGGATTCAGTGCATATGATGAGGTTCGTTGGCGAGTACATTGTGTTGATTCTCTATTATTGCTATACATTTGACATGTATATATAAACAGTATTCACGTATATGTACCAATTCATGGTTCTATAAATAAAGTAAACTATTATATATGTCTTCACTAAATGTATATTTCTCATTTAATATGCATCAATTTAAGATGATAACTGTGCCGATGAAGCACTATTTTACCGCCCGCATTTATTACCTACCCACCTACCCCACTCCATCATTTTCTTCAGCTAACTGACCTGGTTGTTTATAACGCGGTTTGATCTATAACGCGGTCGGGTTCTTTGACTCCCAACTACTGCCTTATAGTGGGGTCACACTGTACTTTGTGTTAATCTGCAACACATTTAGTCAGTTTTGTATGGGTAAAGAAAATATTTTACTTGTAGTTTTCATATATTATATAGAGTATACACGCAATAAATATGGATGTCTATGTAATTTATTTGAAGACAACAACATATTTGATATTGATCATAATCTTTTGTTTAACTAGCTGCAGAGGGTCATGCAAAAGACCTCAGTGCTTTTGATACTATTCAGTACTGGCACTGAAGCTGCCACAAATGAGACAGATGAAAATGATTTCCAAGTGAGTATCAAGACTGAACTCACAGAGTCAGACAGAACTGACTATGAAGCTGATGTTGAAGATCCAAAAAATCAAGAATTTTCCTCCCACGAGTCAGATGTATTGAGTCAGTCTGAGAATAAGTCAGAAAATAAAGATTCAGCTTTGCAGCTATCACATAGTCAACATTTATCACTTGATGAAGATGAGCATGTGTCTGGGAGTGACAGTTGTGCCTCTAATATCATCCCAATGGAAGCAGATTTATATTATCTCCAGAAGTCAGAACAGCATATTAATAAGAAAAGGATAGTAAAGTTTTTGCTAGTAGTAGCAAACCAACAGCCGCATCAGCAACACAGACCCAGAACAGTATGAAAGTAATGAAGTCAAGAAAGAAATTTTGGAAAAAGTATATGGGACAAACGACACAGCTGTGTCTTTTGCGGAAAACTATACCCTAAACTGGCTCGTCAGTTTGAACAAAAACATAAGGATGAACAGGATGTTTCAAAGGCATTGAGTGTACCAAAACATTCAACTGCCAGAAAAGCTTTTTGGCGAGAACTCTTGAGTAGAGGGGACTAACAATACAACAGACATGTTCTTACGGAAGGTATTGGCAATTTAATACTATACAAAAGACCATCAACGTAAGCTGATGCCACCAATTATATACCACGTGAGCACTGTTTTGGATTCTTTCTGAAGATGGATCTTTGGAGACATGCTAAAAATTGTACTCAAAAGGCCAAGTCTTCACCGAATGAAAGCATGTATCGGAGCACCAAGCAGCTAGTGCATTACTCTTGCCAGTTTTATCTGCGGTGCAGAAAAACTTTAAAGCTAACATCCTTAGCAGAATGGCAAATGATACAATCTCTTTTATTGCAAGGATGGACGATACAATAGTACATTTTGGTGAAAAGATGTTTGCAAAATGTGCCAAACAACCCACCAATTCCAGTATGTCAAACAAAACATGAGAGAACTTGCACGTTTTCTTTTGGTAGCAGGGGATGCTAACCTAAGTATCATCAGCCTGAAGGCTTGTATCAATCCCCCCTTTTTCAAAGATGTCATAAGGGCTGTTAGAGAAACATGCAGATTTGATGGAATAAATTGGAACATATGCCATTTTTGGCCCTGAAGCTTGGGCATTCACTCAAGAGGTGTGCCGGACTAATTAAATCTCAGACCATACAAGCAGAAGACCCAGTCATGAAACAAAAGGTAGTAGATTTCATTGAGCTTGATACCAGAGAATGGAACAGTGATGTTTCAACTTTTGCACTGCAAACGCTTCATTCAAGTACTTTCAACAAATCATAAAGGATTTCACTGGCAGATGATGTAAGGAAACTAAGTCAACAACTGGAGACAAAAGCTTCACTTCTTCATCAATCATTGGAGAAAAGTCGTGATCCAACTATATGGAGAGAATTGGTTGAAGTAGTCTTGTCCATGATTGTCTTGTTCAACCGAAAAAGAGGCGGAGAGACTGAGAGAATGCAGATTTTCCAATATGTAGAGGGCCTCAACTCAGAGAAAACAATGCAGGAAGAAGTGGTGCTCTCCTTTACCCCTTTTGAGCAAAAACTGTCCAGACAGATACGTGGAAGAAGAGGGCGACGTGTACCAGTGAGTTTGACTCAGAGCCACAGAAAATAAATAGATTGTCTAAATATATGTAGGTATACAATTGGAGTCAGTGAAGGAAACTAGTATGTATTTGCAAGAATAGGAAATGCGCTGACACCGATGTACTCAGACAGTATGCAGGAGAATGTATGTAATGCATTGCAACCGGAGCTTTTAACATCAACATCACTGATGCAACTATTTCTCAGATCTTGAATCTGAAATAAAACGAGTTAGATTCATTAGCATCATTCTAAGGTCATGACATACGGATTCATCGACAATACTATAGATGCCCGAAGACACGATTCAACTAGCCAAAGTTAGCAAGATTCTCCTGGAACTGGAAAGTGGTAACATTCAAGCATTCAGAGCAGAAAGTCTAGACGAGATTCAGATTGATAATGATGGTAGGTCCATGTAAAATTTTTTCAAGTGTGAATGGTTGCATATTACAGTAATTTGGTGACACAAAACTTTGCAAAATATGTAAAGAAAGTATACTACTCTTCTGTACATAACTCAGCAGGGATATTTCTCTCAACTGATATTAGGGGTCATTAGTATGATGGGCTTTGGTAGTTGTGGGGCTTATTTATAAAGCTTCTAATTTCTGTTGCATAGTAAAATCGCGAATGGGTTGTTGATATAACCAAAGACTGATTATCATGACTTCTCTCAACATTAGACTTGATAAATGGTCTTCAAAATAAAGAAACGATGCAAAGCACAAAGTTTACGTATATCCTTTTTGGCGGCAAAATATACCATCTAGTGACTATTTTTATAGGCGACATTGTTGGCTGTTTAAACTGATATATAGAACCATTGGTTCGGAGTGGGGAAATTCAGAGGCCCATAAAAGATAACCGCAAACTTGATCAAGAAAACCCCAATGAAATGTATCTATTGTTACATAAACAATTTCTTTGTCTATACTGACTAACCATCGTAACAGCGTATTGTTACATCATAATGCGCTCATGCTGACACTGAGCATGAGTACTGTATGTTTTGAGATATCTGCTTTTTATGTTGTTGACATTTCTGGTAGCGGAGATCAACCGGACAAAGCATTGTCTCTTAATCTATCTTTCTCGGATTTTCGGCCACTCGCTAGTAATTAATATATTTACTTAGACTGATATTTGTATGTGCATGGTAGGTAAAATTTTTCTATTTTCCATTCAGAATTAAATCCTTCAGAACATCCATATTTTTGTAATAATTCTTGTCATCAGACCAGAGCACATGCGTCTCAATCATATGTTGACCCTTTGTTAAATTTCTGATGCATGAGGAAGCATCATTACCACAAATGTAATTTTTTTTTTATTAAAAAAAATATAGTGTAGTATTATCAATAGGCAGGAAGAACTGTAACTACAATCGACCAAACTACGACCACTTCATTTTTAAAAATGCACCCAGATAAAATAGTTTGTTGAAATTTCAAAGGAAACAGATTACCTTTGAAGCACAGATTCTTATGAAAACGTACTCAACAAATGAAAAAAAATTCGTCTCAATCATGCAATACAATTATTTGATATTGCCACCACAATAAGAAATGGGCATTTGTTTGGTTCTCTAAAGCTATCCTTTAGTGGTGACTTCAATAACACACACACCCGTTATCAAACAAAGCCGACTACAATCTCTCGATAAAAACAAAGAGCTTTTATTCAAGATAAGTCAGTACCAAACTTTTCAAAAAGTGATAAAATCTGATAGATTTTTGTATTTTCTAACGTGACTAGAACACGTTAACTGTGCCTTGAAAGTTTCCTGTCTGTTGGTAAAACGTGTATGCTTACGAACGCTACATTCAACGACTTGGGACGTATTGAAAACAAATTATGATTCGTCATTTGTTACGTGAGTGTGGTATGTTTTTCCACTGAATTCAAACCAATATGACCTGTGACAAAATTAATGAATATTTTAAAGCTGTGTGTGTATGTGTGCATAGTTTCAATGGAATCACTTGTATAGTGGATTCAGTGCATATGATGAGGTTCGTTGGCGAGTACATTGTGTTGATTCTCTATTATTGCTATACATTTGACATGTATATATAAACAGTATTCACGTATATGTACCAATTCATGGTTCTATAAATAAAGTAAACTATTATATATGTCTTCACTAAATGTATATTTCTCATTTAATATGCATCAATTTAAGATGATAACTGTGCCGATGAAGCACTATTTTACCGCCCGCATTTATTACCTACCCACCTACCCCACTCCATCATTTTCTTCAGCTAACTGACCTGGTTGTTTATAACGCGGTTTGATCTATAACGCGGTCGGGTTCTTTGACTCCCAACTACTGCCTTATAGTGGGATCACACTGTACTTTGTGTTAATCTGCAACACATTTAGTCAGTTTTGTATGGGTAAAGAAAATATTTTACTTGTAGTTTTCATATATTATATAGAGTATACACGCAATAAATATGGATGTCTATGTAATTTATTTGAAGACAACAACATATTTGATATTGATCATAATCTTTTGTTTAACTAGCTGCAGAGGGTCATGCAAAAGACCTCAGTGCTTTTGATACTATTCAGTACTGGCACTGAAGCTGCCACAAATGAGACAGATGAAAATGATTTCCAAGTGAGTATCAAGACTGAACTCACAGAGTCAGACAGAACTGACTATGAAGCTGATGTTGAAGATCCAAAAAATCAAGAATTTTCCTCCCACGAGTCAGATGTATTGAGTCAGTCTGAGAATAAGTCAGAAAATAAAGATTCAGCTTTGCAGCTATCACATAGTCAACATTTATCACTTGATGAAGATGAGCATGTGTCTGGGAGTGACAGTTGTGCCTCTAATATCATCCCAATGGAAGCAGATTTATATTATCTCCAGAAGTCAGAACAGCATATTAATAAGAAAAGGATAGTAAAGTTTTTGCTAGTAGTAGCAAACCAACAGCCGCATCAGCAACACAGACCCAGAACAGTATGAAAGTAATGAAGTCAAGAAAGAAATTTTGGAAAAAGTATATGGGACAAACGACACAGCTGTGTCTTTTGCGGAAAACTATACCCTAAACTGGCTCGTCAGTTTGAACAAAAACATAAGGATGAACAGAATGTTTCAAAGGCATTGAGTGTACCAAAACATTAAACTGCCAGAAAAGCTTTTTGGCGAGAACTCTTGAATAGAGGGGACTACCAATACAACAGACATGTTCTTACGGAAGGTATTGGCAATTTAATACTATACAAAAGACCATCAACGTAAGCTGATGCCACAAATTATATACCACGTGAGCACTGTTTTGGATTCTTTCTGAAGATGGATCTTTGGAGACATGCTAAAAATTGTACTCAAAAGGCCAAGTCTTCACCGAATGAAAGCATGTATCGGAGCACCAAGCAGCTAGTGCATTACTCTTGCCAGTTTTATCTGCGGTGCAGAAAAACTTTAAAGCTAACATCCTTAGCAGAATGGCAAATGATACAATCTCTTTTATTGCAAGGATGGATGATACAATAGTACATTTTGGTGAAAAGATGTTTGCAAAATGTGCCAAACAACCCACCAATTCCAGTATGTCAAACAAAACATGAGAGAACTTGCACGTTTTCTTTTGGTAGCAGGGGATGCTAACCTAAGTATCATCAGCCTGAAGGCTTGTATCAATCCCCCCTTTTTCAAAGATGTCATAAGGGCTGTTAGAGAAACATGCAGATTTGATGGAATAAATTGGAACATATGCCATTTTTGGCCCTGAAGCTTGGGCATTCACTCAAGAGGTGTGCCGGACTAATTAAATCTCAGACCATACAAGCAGAAGACCCAGTCATGAAACAAAAGGTAGTAGATTTCATTGAGCTTGATACCAGAGAATGGAACAGTGATGTTTCAACTTTTGCACTGCAAACGCTTCATTCAAGTACTTTCAACAAATCATAAAGGATTTCACTGGCAGATGATGTAAGGAAACTAAGTCAACAACTGGAGACAAAAGCTTCACTTCTTCATCAATCATTGGAGAAAAGTCGTGATCCAACTATATGGAGAGAATTGGTTGAAGTAGTCTTGTCCATGATTGTCTTGTTCAACCGAAAAAGAGGCGGAGAGACTGAGAGAATGCAGATTTTCCAATATGTAGAGGGCCTCAACTCAGAGAAAACAATGCAGGAAGAAGTGGTGCTCTCCTTAACCCCTTTTGAGCAAAAACTGTCCAGACAGATACGTGGAAGAAGAGGGCGACGTGTACCAGTGAGTTTGACTCAGAGCCACAGAAAATAAATAGATTGTCTAAATATATGTAGGTATACAATTGGAGTCAGTGAAGGAAACTAGTATGTATTTGCAAGAATAGGAAATGCGCTGACACCGATGTACTCAGACAGTATGCAGGAGAATGTATGTAATGCATTGCAACCGGAGCTTTTAACATCAACATCACTGATGCAACTATTTCTCAGATCTTGAATCTGAAATAAAACGAGTTAGATTCATTAGCATCATTCTAAGGTCATGACATACGGATTCATCGACAATACTATAGATGCCCGAAGACACGATTCAACTAGCCAAAGTTAGCAAGATTCTCCTGGAACTGGAAAGTGGTAACATTCAAGCATTCAGAGCAGAAAGTCTAGACGAGATTCAGATTGATAATGATGGTAGGTCCATGTAAAATTTTTTCAAGTGTGAATGGTTGCATATTACAGTAATTTGGTGACACAAAACTTTGCAAAATATGTAAAGAAAGTATACTACTCTTCTGTACATAACTCAGCAGGGATATTTCTCTCAACTGATATTAGGGGTCATTAGTATGATGGGCTTTGGTAGTTGTGGGGCTTATTTATAAAGCTTCTAATTTCTGTTGCATAGTAAAATCGCGAATGGGTTGTTGATATAACCAAAGACTGATTATCATGACTTCTCTCAACATTAGACTTGATAAATGGTCTTCAAAATAAAGAAACGATGCAAAGCACAAAGTTTACGTATATCCTTTTTGGCGGCAAAATATACCATCTAGTGACTATTTTTATAGGCGACATTGTTGGCTGTTTAAACTGATATATAGAACCATTGGTTCGGAGTGGGGAAATTCAGAGGCCCATAAAAGATAACCGCAAACTTGATCAAGAAAACCCCAATGAAATGTATCTATTGTTACATAAACAATTTCTTTGTCTATACTGACTAACCATCGTAACAGCGTATTGTTACATCATAATGCGCTCATGCTGACACTGAGCATGAGTACTGTATGTTTTGAGATATCTGCTTTTTATGTTGTTGACATTTCTGGTAGCGGAGATCAACCGGACAAAGCATTGTCTCTTAATCTATCTTTCTCGGATTTTCGGCCACTCGCTAGTAATTAATATATTTACTTAGACTGATATTTGTATGTGCATGGTAGGTAAAATTTTTCTATTTTCCATTCAGAATTAAATCCTTCAGAACATCCATATTTTTGTAATAATTCTTGTCATCAGACCAGAGCACATGCGTCTCAATCATATGTTGACCCTTTGTTAAATTTCTGATGCATGAGGAAGCATCATTACCACAAATGTAATTTTTTTTTTATTAAAAAAAATATAGTGTAGTATTATCAATAGGCAGGAAGAACTGTAACTACAATCGACCAAACTACGACCACTTCATTTTTAAAAATGCACCCAGATAAAATAGTTTGTTGAAATTTCAAAGGAAACAGATTACCTTTGAAGCACAGATTCTTATGAAAACGTACTCAACAAATGAAAAAAAATTCGTCTCAATCATGCAATACAATTATTTGATATTGCCACCACAATAAGAAATGGGCATTTGTTTGGTTCTCTAAAGCTATCCTTTAGTGGTGACTTCAATAACACACACACCCGTTATCAAACAAAGCCGACTACAATCTCTCGATAAAAACAAAGAGCTTTTATTCAAGATAAGTCAGTACCAAACTTTTCAAAAAGTGATAAAATCTGATAGATTTTTGTATTTTCTAACGTGACTAGAACACGTTAACTGTGCCTTGAAAGTTTCCTGTCTGTTGGTAAAACGTGTATGCTTACGAACGCTACATTCAACGACTTGGGACGTATTGAAAACAAATTATGATTCGTCATTTGTTACGTGAGTGTGGTATGTTTTTCCACTGAATTCAAACCAATGGGACCTGTGACAAAATTAATGAATATTTTAAAGCTGTGTGTGTATGTGTGCATAGTTTCAATGGAATCACTTGTATAGTGGATTCAGTGCATATGATGAGGTTCGTTGGCGAGTACATTGTGTTGATTCTCTATTATTGCTATACATTTGACATGTATATATAAACAGTATTCACGTATATGTACCAATTCATGGTTCTATAAATAAAGTAAACTATTATATATGTCTTCACTAAATGTATATTTCTCATTTAATATGCATCAATTTAAGATGATAACTGTGCCGATGAAGCACTATTTTACCGCCCGCATTTATTACCTACCCACCTACCCCACTCCATCATTTTCTTCAGCTAACTGACCTGGTTGTTTATAACGCGGTTTGATCTATAACGCGGTCGGGTTCTTTGACTCCCAACTACTGCCTTATAGTGGGATCACACTGTACTTTGTGTTAATCTGCAACACATTTAGTCAGTTTTGTATGGGTAAAGAAAATATTTTACTTGTAGTTTTCATATATTATATAGAGTATACACGCAATAAATATGGATGTCTATGTAATTTATTTGAAGACAACAACATATTTGATATTGATCATAATCTTTTGTTTAACTAGCTGCAGAGGGTCATGCAAAAGACCTCAGTGCTTTTGATACTATTCAGTACTGGCACTGAAGCTGCCACAAATGAGACAGATGAAAATGATTTCCAAGTGAGTATCAAGACTGAACTCACAGAGTCAGACAGAACTGACTATGAAGCTGATGTTGAAGATCCAAAAAATCAAGAATTTTCCTCCCACGAGTCAGATGTATTGAGTCAGTCTGAGAATAAGTCAGAAAATAAAGATTCAGCTTTGCAGCTATCACATAGTCAACATTTATCACTTGATGAAGATGAGCATGTGTCTGGGAGTGACAGTTGTGCCTCTAATATCATCCCAATGGAAGCAGATTTATATTATCTCCAGAAGTCAGAACAGCATATTAATAAGAAAAGGATAGTAAAGTTTTTGCTAGTAGTAGCAAACCAACAGCAGCATCAGCAACACAGACCCAGAACAGTATGAAAGTAATGAAGTCAAGAAAGAAATTTTGGAAAAAGTATATGGGACAAACGACACAGCTGTGTCTTTTGCGGAAAACTATACCCTAAACTGGCTCGTCAGTTTGAACAAAAACATAAGGATGAACAGGATGTTTCAAAGGCATTGAGTGTACCAAAACATTCAACTGCCAGAAAAGCTTTTTGGCGAGAACTCTTGAATAGAGGGGACTAACAATACAACAGACATGTTCTTACGGAAGGTATTGGCAATTTAATACTATACAAAAGACCATCAACGTAAGCTGATGCCACCAATTATATACCACGTGAGCACTGTTTTGGATTCTTTCTGAAGATGGATCTTTGGAGACATGCTAAAAATTGTACTCAAAAGGCCAAGTCTTCACCGAATGAAAGCATGTATCGGAGCACCAAGCAGCTAGTGCATTACTCTTGCCAGTTTTATCTGCGGTGCAGAAAAACTTTAAAGCTAACATCCTTAGCAGAATGGCAAATGATACAATCTCTTTTATTGCAAGGATGGACGATACAATAGTACATTTTGGTGAAAAGATGTTTGCAAAATGTGCCAAACAACCCACCAATTCCAGTATGTCAAACAAAACATGAGAGAACTTGCACGTTTTCTTTTGGTAGCAGGGGATGCTAACCTAAGTATCATCAGCCTGAAGGCTTGTATCAATCCCCCCTTTTTCAAAGATGTCATAAGGGCTGTTAGAGAAACATGCAGATTTGATGGAATAAATTGGAACATATGCCATTTTTGGCCCTGAAGCTTGGGCATTCACTCAAGAGGTGTGCCGGACTAATTAAATCTCAGACCATACAAGCAGAAGACCCAGTCATGAAACAAAAGGTAGTAGATTTCATTGAGCTTGATACCAGAGAATGGAACAGTGATGTTTCAACTTTTGCACTGCAAACGCTTCATTCAAGTACTTTCAACAAATCATAAAGGATTTCACTGCCAGATGATGTAAGGAAACTAAGTCAACAACTGGAGACAAAAGCTTCACTTCTTCATCAATCATTGGAGAAAAGTCGTGATCCAACTATATGGAGAGAATTGGTTGAAGTAGTCTTGTCCATGATTGTCTTGTTCAACCGAAAAAGAGGCGGAGAGACTGAGAGAATGCAGATTTTCCAATATGTAGAGGGCCTCAACTCAGAGAAAACAATGCAGGAAGAAGTGGTGCTCTCCTTAACCCCTTTTGAGCAAAAACTGTCCAGACAGATACGTGGAAGAAGAGGGCGACGTGTACCAGTGAGTTTGACTCAGAGCCACAGAAAATAAATAGATTGTCTAAATATATGTAGGTATACAATTGGAGTCAGTGAAGGAAACTAGTATGTATTTGCAAGAATAGGAAATGCGCTGACACCGATGTACTCAGACAGTATGCAGGAGAATGTATGTAATGCATTGCAACCGGAGCTTTTAACATCAACATCACTGATGCAACTATTTCTCAGATCTTGAATCTGAAATAAAACGAGTTAGATTCATTAGCATCATTCTAAGGTCATGACATACGGATTCATCGACAATACTCATCGACAATATTCATCGATGCCCGAAGACACGATTCAACTAGCCAAAGTTAGCAAGATTCTCCTGGAACTGGAAAGTGGTAACATTCAAGCATTCAGAGCAGAAAGTCTAGACGAGATTCAGATTGATAATGATGGTAGGTCCATGTAAAATTTTTTCAAGTGTGAATGGTTGCATATTACAGTAATTTGGTGACACAAAACTTTGCAAAATATGTAAAGAAAGTATACTACTCTTCTGTACATAACTCAGCAGGGATATTTCTCTCACCTGATATTAGGGGTCATTAGTATGATGGGCTTTGGTAGTTGTGGGGCTTATTTATAAAGCTTCTAATTTCTGTTGCATAGTAAAATCGCGAATGGGTTGTTGATATAACCAAAGACTGATTATCATGACTTCTCTCAACATTAGACTTGATAAATGGTCTTCAAAATAAAGAAACGATGCAAAGCACAAAGTTTACGTATAGATGACGTTCAGCTTGTTAATTTCCAGATAACTAGTTTAAGTATAATCCTTATGATTTTACTGGCTTATTTTGCGTAGGAATCATTCATTTTCGGTTTCTTTTGCAATCCAGTATTTGTCATTATTATTACAAACAGCTGGAAGGATGATGTTGTCAATGTGCTATCCAAGGTCTGTCCTTTTATTTTGCAGTGATTTGTCCGTTTGCTGATATTTAACTGAGATATGTATCATAGCTAAACATTATTTCATGTGAAGCGAACATTTGTTGTGTAATATATTGTACATATTTGATATGTAGCTTTTGTAACTTCAGGATATATGATGAAATGATTCGCAAATATTTGATAAGATCCAGTTTTAAAGGTCAGAATATAGTTTAGTTACCTTTTTTTCTTTCTTCTTTTCTGTAGTGTAGTCATATCATTATAGATGTTGTAAAGTGCTTAGAGGTTCTATAGATTAGGCACTATAGAAAGTCCTCATTATTATATTTGTTATTATTATTTATTAATGAAAACAATTGGTACGTATCCAGTTCATACATTTTATGTATTATTAAATATATTTGAACATTATTCTTACAGACGTTATTGAAGACCTTCAAAACGATTGTTTAGAGGAGGGAGAGGAAGAAGAAGAGGCAGAAAAGGCAGATTTTTGTGAAGGTAATGTATTACAGTTGATGCTTTTGTTGTTTAGGACAGGAAATAAATTGATGTACAATGCTTACCGATAAAAAAATTAATACATATGTGATCCCGACAAACCACTAAGACTATGAATTGACAATCTTTATGGTTGCCACACACAACTACATTCCAAATCCTGTGGTAATACATACCATGAAACAATAGTGGCTTGCAAATTAAGGATATGCACTTATGTAATATCTACAAGTTGAAATTACATGAGTGTAACATGTTATGTAAGTGCACCATACTGCAATGTTTGGACCCGTTGCTGTATGCTTATAACTATATTTTCAGAGCATAAGAGCACTGATAGAAATATATATTTACAAAACCACAAGATTTTTACATTATAATGAAAGACATTACAGTTAATGCAATCATCTGTACTATAAAGATTGCTGAATAAAATCAGTGATTGCAAAACTTTTAACTTTATTTTATGTCTACACTTATTGTTTCAGTATGTAATTAATATTTTGTTAATGACACAGTAATCCTTTTGTGATTTGATGTGTACCTAGAGAATGTTAACAATTAAACTTGTTTCTTTCTTTGACTGGCTAGAGTTCAGATACTATATGGCCGTAATGCTGAGGTTAAACGTTTTATCTAATGTTTACTATATTTGTTGATGATATTCACTTGTAGCTGTTGCTGTTAAAGCAAACTAAATAGTATGTTACACTAATAAATTTGTTATTGTGAAATCGAGATTCTAATTTTAATGTTTCCTATTGGCAGTATTGGTTTCTTTACATTGCTTACATTTGAATAATTCCTAGTTGAATAGTATCAATATCTGGTGAATGTAACATCCAAAATTAAGAGGGAATATTTTTTGTACATAAAAGCTGCAAATCAATACCAAAGCAGAGAAGAAGAAAACGGCAAGGGTACCGATTTCCCTTGAGGAGAAGGCATCTGTCGAAAGAAAACTGGGACAGTTCATTAGAACGGCCTCACTGCCAGGAAATGCAGCATGTGAGGAGGCCACAAGACAGAAGCCTATTCTAGCAAGGCTTCCATGGACCCAATTCAAATGTTTTATAAATAATTCTAAATGTAAACCTTCAATGTTAAATGTAAAGAACTAGGAATTTCACGGAGATAATACATATTTGCTGGCCTGTAAGTCGATAACGTTGGATCATAATGTCTGGTTATTGTATTATACTCTTAATCATGTTGTATGTAGAATTTGCCATTCAATTCATTTTTCATTCAAAAAGTTAGAACCCGATATTAGAAGGATGTCAAAAAGATACATGCGTTTCAGTATTACATTCTGGTGCATCTTATGTAATTGATGTCATTTAGAGTAACAACTAACATGAGCAAATATAGAGACTACAGAAATTGTACATGCACATCCTCTTAAGTGTAGTGAATAGAGAGGTTATTATGTATAAAAATAAAATTACACAATGTGACTAAATGGTCATTTCAGGATTTAAATTGATTCTTTATGGATATAAATATTGTGATTGCTAAAACTTTGAAACTCAAGAATTATGGTTTGCATTTTAAGTTTACATTGACAATTAAGTTTATTACTATTTTCTCTTTCACGAAAATTTAAGGTGAATGGGAATGTAAGATACAAAGTAGCCTGTCTCATCAAAGCAGAACTCAGGAGGATATATTTTAGCATTAGTGATGCAAATACCCCTGTTGCCATAATCTGAAATATATACACATAGCCGTCAACCCTTTCTCAGCATTTCAAAAATTCATGCTGCATGCAAAAATTTCACAGATTCTCCAATTCTCAATTACGTCAAATATTTTATAAAATAATTGATTTCCTGTTAGGCGCTAGTCATGATACTGGCAGTTGTTAAAACGGTCCAGTACAACTGGTTGCGGTATTAGTGAGCTATAGATGATCGGTACTGTTGTCCCGGTAGAAAATTTTTTAACGTAATTTAATATATATATATAAGAATAGTTCTACATATGCTTTACATGACTCCGAGTGGTCTACAGCGCTGTCCGTTTACTGAATTACTGCGATTTTACCTCTTTCTGTATGGGTTCGAATCTCAGATTCAGCTTATGTGGGTATGTGAGAAAGCTTGCCAATAGCTTCTCGTGGGTCGTGGTTCTTGCTGGGTTTTTTCTTCTGGGTTCTTCCTCCACCATTAAAACTGGCTGCCATGTATAGAAAACCGTGTGCTGAAAAGTGGTGTTAAACCCTACTACAACAACAACAAATGCTTTTTAAGAAAGCAGTAAGAGGAAAACTGGTGCCTAACCGGAATTTTGCTCCACGCATGCGCCGGCAACGTTGATTTGAATTTGAAAACTTATCTTGAAAATGTCTTCATAGTCAAGGAAAAAAATAATCAGTTTCCTCTTACCCATGTTACCCCATTTTTACGTTTTAAATTTGTTTTTTGTCCATATCACGTGACTATATGACCTAATTGACACATAGGTTACGAGATTTATATAGTCATTTGACTCTGACAAAAATAGCCAGATCCAGGTCAAATTTCAGCACCAATGTATTTTCCTTTCACCTGTCAGTGTATTAAAGACATGATGAATGCTATGTTAATGATTTTTGAGAAAATAATTCATATTTCATATCGATTTCAAGCAGGTATATCTTTAGGAAAGGCCCTTCAAGTTTGCTGGACAGCTAGTAAGAGGCTACCTCAAGCCGACACCAAATGGTGTTGGCCAATTCCAACTTTTCGATAAGGAATGGACTCATATCTTTAACTCAGTCAATTGTTAGGTCATTTGTGGCTAAAAGTATCAATAATGTTTTAGATATTTGTTGTGCAACAAATTAGGTACTTTTAGCTACATTGAATTGTGCTAACCTGTAAATTTGTGGAGTTAAAGCTTGAATAAAATTCATGATGTATGTGTCAAACTAATGATAAAGACAAAGTTGAGGTATTGGTCTAGCCTCGTCTAATACTTAACATCTATTTGCTTATGAATGAAGGACAGAAACTGGCTATGTTGACTTAAGCTCCACAGTGATTTATAGGCCAACAAATAAGGTAGATTTTCCAGTTGTGCTTATGATGTGTACTCAGATTTCAGTTTGGTCATTTGATTAATTTGCATCCAGGCCATGAAGGTGTAAATTTGTGTTCAGATGTACAGTTTTCTTGTTTGCTTTTTTATATATATTTTTCATAAGCAAATATATTTTCCAGGCAGTGAAGTACTTTTGATTGTTGTCACTCATTAGAAAACATTGAAATGTATTGCCATGTTTCAAAAATATAAATTTGACTATTGCCCCAGAAAATAGTGTTGTCTCTGACATCATGATTACTTCAGTATAATAATGATTCTAAGTACTTGAGATCTATATCTCTGGGGTACGACCACTTGCCAATACTTCTTACCCTCCCGAGCGCTAAACTCCCTATGAATTAATCCGTTCTTGCGAACGAATCTCGAGCTACCCCCACGCTTGCAATGTTTAATCGCGCCGGACGTGATTTTCTCAACAATTGTTCTGATGGATTCATCACGTTCTTGCTCTTGTTTGAAATCATCGCGGGAAATTCCTGAGATTGATTCAGGGACTATTAATTTATGAAACGCGGTTTTCTCTCGCCGTGTTTGCGCTCGCGTTTCGACTGCCTGTGCCAAAGGTATTTTAAAATCGGCCATGGTTGGAAGACGGGAACCTTCAACATTACCGATCGTCAGATCGTAAATAGGATTGTCCATACAAAGGGCATCAACAGTTCCCGTTAAGAAAGGTGTTTTTACTGTGATCCTTGCTACGGGAATGCGACCCATCGTCTGATCAAGTAATATACACGGGGATTCCCACCCGAGCATTTGGTTATCCTGCACGAGACTACGTTTGATCACTACGCCCGTACAACCAGTGTCACGCAATACCACGACTTCTCGACCGTTGACAAACCCTCTCGCGGTTGGTACACGCGCTTCAGGAAATAAACACGTGCCAAGCGAATGAATACAAGGTTCTACCTGTACGATGTTATCAGTTATACCTTTACTTTGCATAGCCACTGCTACCTTATGTATAAGTGCCTTTCTTTTAGGACAGTCTTTTTGAACATGACCCAATGCATTACACAAGAAACACCGCACACGCTGAAAAACTGGATTCCCAACTGACCTTTTAACCTCAGCTGATTTTACAGGCTCCCTAGGCATAGGTCTTACAGACTGGTTTCCAGACTTAAAATCTTTCAAAACCACGTTCTGGGTTCCCCCATGAGCTTCGGCAAATAAATCGGCTTGCTTAGCCATATCTTTTACGTTTGTGAAGACTTTCTCCTTCAGAAATTGATCTAATTCTCGCCCAACTGTATTAAATAATTGATCTCTGAGCAAGAAATCAGTCAACCCTTCAAACGTTTTCACCGCTTTGCCGCATTCAATCCACCGCTCAAAATAGTTCGCAATTCTGACGGTGAACTGACCAAAGGTTTCTCCCTTATCGGGCTTGCTATACCTGAACTTTTTTCGAAAACCTTGTTCAGTGAGCTCGTACCTTTTGAGAAGTGCTTCCTTTAGGACGTCGTACTTAAACACATCGTCCCTAGGAAGTCGCGAGTATACATCCAGTGCTTTACCTTTTAATAAAGCACTCAGATGCAGCGCCCAGTCATTTTGACTCCACTTCTGGTTTTCGGCATACCGCTCAAACCGATGAAGATAACTATCTATGTTATCTTTTTCATCGTCAAAGGGAGGTAATTTGGGGCCCCTTAATTTGTTAAAGGCAGAATCGTGTTCTCTCCCAGATGTCGCTAATTCCACCTTACGCTCATGATCCCGATGCTTTGCTTTTTCATCTAACTCTATTCGCTTTTGCTCCGCTTCCATTTCCCATCCTATCCTATCCTTTTCGGCCTGCTTCTCTAATTCTATCTTTTCCCTCTCGGCCTGCTTCTCTAATTCTATCTTTTCCCTTTGGGCCTGCTTCTCTAATTCTATTTTATCCTTCTCAAATTCTATCTTATTCTTCTCAAATTCTATCTTTTCCCTCTCAAAGGCCCATTTCCTATCTTCGGATTCCCTTTCTAATTCCCGTTTCCTTTCATCAGATTCCCTTTCTAATGCCCGTTTCCCCTCTTCGGATTCCCTTTCTAATTCACTTGACCTAACCCTTTCGTCCCTTTCCCGGGCTTGTTCTTCTTGAATAAATTTCCTTAAGCTTTCACCTTCATATCCGAATTCTTTGCCTAAGGCAACCAAGTCCTTAAGGGATGACATGACAAATGTAATACGAATATAGATAGGTAACCAAACCAATGTTTTAAACACGTTTATACTGGACACACGGACCTAGGTAAACTAAATAAAAATAATCTCCAACTAGAGTATTATCTTAACAGAAGGTCACGCTCAAATATAAACATTAAATGTATACCTTCACAAAAATGATTGTCAGTTCACTTAATCCAACGATCCCACTTCTGACACCATTGTAACAGAATTGTTACCGAGAGGAGGGTGGATTAAATGAACAATACAAACACAATTTGTGAAAGAAAAAATAAATTTATGTAATAAATTATAAATGAAAAAAATACAGATGTAACAACACAATAATTCATGCACTCAACCCACAATTACACTCACAACCATTCACAATACATGAACAAATTAAATAACAATACAAAAGGAATCTCAGATGTAAAGGGATCTCTTGGATTATACACAGATCCAAGAATCCTTTTCGAAAGTTAAATAAATGCAAGTATGATTTACGAAAAAAATAAACACAAACGACAAACTATCTATCGCATGATGGATTGCGATAACTAGCACGATCATATACTTGTATTCAATCAAGTTGCTAGCTTTTATTGATATCTATGTGATCACTTTAAATATTATTGCGATCTGACATAAGCATGCAAATACAACAATGTATTAAATTATATTACAATTTCAATACACCTATGTGTCTCCCCTGTATAACCGCACGATTCAGCAACAGTTGAATCGTCTCCCAGTTTCCCCGAGAACCGAGGGTTGACCAATACTATTATCGGACGTTACCCTTCACGGATCCACCACAGTTATACGTTCAGACAGCATACAACATCTACCCGAACCAACGGTTCCTCACTCCCCTAGATGTCTACCCGGACGTTTTACAACTCTAAGACAGCTCCTACACTCGGACTTCTAGCTTTCCGGATATTTACACGTTACACAGATGTTGACGAACAGACAGTTCGACACACAGACAGATACTTCAATTCCGTTTGCACAAATTAACGGCACAAGCACATTCAGATATTTATACAGAGATGTTCCAGAACAAACAATAGATGTCCCACAACAAATCAAACGATATCAAAGACGTTTATCAAAAGATGGTATCAGATGTGTTAACAGCTACGGTATCAACGATGTTATTAGCAGCTACGGTATCAACGATGTTATTAGCAGCTACGGTATCAACGATGTTATTAGCAGCTACGGTATCAGAAACAATGTAACAACTACGTTAGCAGCTACGGTATCAGAGACGGTATCAACGATGTTATTAGATGCGCTATCAGTGATGTACTTCTACGGTATCAACGACGGAATCAGCTATAATAAACAAAACCAGACTAATAATAGTTGTCTCAAAAATAATCTAAGCTGTAGATTACGATATTTCATTTAAAGTCTAAAAGTGACTAGTAATTCCAAATATTCCACGTTCATTGCAATAAAGGCATCATTATACGAAATGATAATCTGAATAAAATTCACAATAAAACGAAATGTAAATTTAACACTCACCCCTTTGGCTGGAGATTTGCAAGACGAGGTTATCTATCCTTTGATTAGATATTTTAGTTCCCGTAAATAATAATGAGAAATCCATCGCCTTATATACTCTCAATAGGTGAACATAAATCACATCGAGCTTGACGTGCACCACGTACAACGAGTATTTCGGATTTCATGTAAATTACAAATTGGCACATGCAAATCGTTACACGCCACTTAATCACCCCAGGTAATGCGTGTACGACGAAATCAAGAAAATGGTGAGTTTCGTTTGCAATTGAAGAACAACAAAAATCAGTTCAAATTTTCGCCTAATTCTGTGACAATACCTCCCCCCTAAGAATAAAAATGTACACATTTTTAAAACTGACACAGAATAGAAGAAAAATAACTACTGATGATATCTTACAACATTTACACTGGTTATACTACAAACTGGATTTTATTACTTGGGCAAATTCATACAAATTTCCCATCATGCCCTACTCAAGTACTCTGCGCCTATATTTTCAACTCCCCTTATTGACATTGTCGCTCTGTCTCTTGATATACAGCTTGAGCATGTTCGCATGGAATGTTTTTACATTACCGTCCATGTCAATTTTATAGTCCATGTCACCTTTTACTTCTTTAACTTCATATGGACCTTTCCACTGGACTAATAACTTATTCGAACTCGTTGGAAGAAGCAATAGCACCTGATCTCCCACAAGAAATTTCCTATTACGCGCTCTGCGGTTGTAATACTTGGCATATCTGCGCCCGGATTTAATCAATTCGTCACGTGCCATCTGGCATGTACTCTCAAGTTTGTTTCTTAGATCTAACACGTACTGGTAAGTCGTTTTTATTTCCTCGTTCGCGACATCACCAGTCCATAGTTCGCGTAGTATCCGCATCGGGCCTCGAACCGTTACAACAGTTCGAAAGGTGAAAACCCTAAACTTTCCTGCGGTACTTCACGGTACGCGAACAGAACAGCGTTTAAATAACGGTCCCAGTCTTGCGAACGTTCCGCGCACATCTTTCTCAGCATGCTCTTCAGGGTACCATTAAACTTCTCTACCAGTCCATTGCACATCGGATGGTATGGGGTAGTGTTTAGCTGTTTGATGGATAACAGTCTACTTATTTCACCCATGAGGTCAGAGGTGAATTGGGCACCACAATCAGTGAGGATTTCCTCTGGCACCCAAACCCTACTGAAGATATCAACTAATGCTTCAGCTACCCTTTCCGTTTCAATAGTTGGTAACGCTACGGCTTCGGGGTATCTGGTTGCGTAATCAACCAGAGTAAGTATATACCGATTCTTTCTTTCGGTAACCGGGTGTATTGGTCCTACAATATCTACTGCCACTCTTTTAAACGGTGTATCTATTAATGGCATCTGTCCCAAGGGCACCCTTGTGACCCTTCCCTTACAGACGGTTTTCTGACATACGTCGCACAACCTACAGAACCGTGTGACATCGCCATTAACACCTGGCCAGTAGAATTCAGCGACTACCCTGCTAGTGGTCTTAGCCTTACCTAGGTGTCCTGCCATGCTTGACTCATGCGCCACCCTAAGTACTTGAGATCTATATCTCTGGGGTACGACCACTTGCCAATACTTCTTACACTCCCGAGCGCTAAACTCCCTATGAATTAATCCGTTCTTGCGAACGAATCTCGAGCTACCCCCACGCTTACAATGTTTAATCGCGCCGGACGTGATTTTCTCAACAATTGTTCTGATGGATTCATCACGTTCTTGCTCTTGTTTGAAATCATCGCGGGAAATTCCTGAGATCGATTCAGGGACTATTAATTTATGAAACGCGGTTTTCTCTCGCCGTGTTTGCGCTCGCGTTTCGACTGCCTGGGCCAAAGGTATTTTAAAATCGGCCATGGTTGGAAGACGGGAACCTTCAACATTACCGATCGTCAGATCGTAAATAGGATTGTCCATACAAATGCTTTTTAGGTCGGGACTATTAATTTATGAAACGCGGTTTTCTCTCGCCGTGTTTGCGCTCGCGTTTCGACTGCCTGGGCCAAAGGTATTTTAAAATCGGCCATGGTTGGAAGACGGGAACCTTCAACATTACCGATCGTCAGATCGTAAATAGGATTGTCCATACAAAGGGCATCAACAGTTCCCGTTAAGAAAGGTGTTTTTACTGTGATCCTTGCTACGGGAATGCGACCCATCGTCTGATCAAGTAATATACACGGGGATTCCCATCCGAGCATTTGGTTATCCTGCACGAGACTACGTTTGATCACTACGCCCGTACAACCAGTGTCACGCAATACCACGACTTCTCGACCGTTGACAAACCCTCTCGCGGTTGGTACACGCGCTTCAGGAAATAAACACGTGCCAAGCGAATGAATACAAGGTTCTACCTGTACGATGTTATCAGTTATACCTTTACTTTGCATAGCCACTGCTACCTTATGTATAAGTGCCTTTCTTTTAGGACAGTCTTTTTGAACATGACCCAATGCATTACACAAGAAACACCGCACACGCTGAAAAACTGGATTCCCAACTGACCTTTTTACCTCAGCTGATTTTACAGGCTCCCTAGGCATAGGTCTTACAGACTGGTTTCCAGACTTAAAATCTTTCAAAACCACGTTCTGGGTTCCCCCATGAGCTTCGGCAAATAAATCGGCTTGCTTAGCCATATCTTTTACGTTTGTGAAGACTTTCTCCTTCAGAAATTGATCTAATTCTCGCCCAACTGTATTAAATAATTGATCTCTGAGCAAGAAATCAGTCAACCCTTCAAACGTTTTCACCGCTTTGCCGCATTCAATCCACCGCTCAAAATAGTTCGCAATTCTGACGGTGAACTGACCAAAGGTTTCTCCCTTATCGGGCTTGCTATACCTGAACTTTTCTCGAAAACCTTGTTCAGTGAGCTCGTACCTTTTGAGAAGTGCTTCCTTTAGGACGTCGTACTTAAACACATCGTCCCTAGGAAGTATCAGTGCTTTACCTTTTAATAAAGCACTCAGATGCAGCGCCCAGTCATTTTGACTCCACTTCTGGTTTTCGGCATACCGCTCAAAGCGATGAAGATAACTATCTATGTTATCTTTTTCATCATCAAAGGGAGGTAATTTGGGGCCCCTTAATTTGTTAAAGGCAGAATCGTGTTCTCTCCCAGATGTCGCTAATTCCACCTTACGCTCATGATCCCGATGCTTTGCTTTTTCATCTAACTCTATTCGCTTTTGCTCCGCTTCCATTTCCCATCCTATCCTATCCTTTTCGGCCTGCTTCTCTAATTCTATCTTTTCCCTCTCGGCCTGCTTCTCTAATTCTATCTTTTCCCTTTGGGCCTGCTTCTCTAATTCTATTTTATCCTTCTCAAATTCTATCTTATTCTTCTCAAATTCTATCTTTTCCCTCTCAAAGGCCCATTTCCTATCTTCGGATTCCCTTTCTAATTCCCGTTTCCTTTCATCAGATTCCCTTTCTAATGCCCGTTTCCTCTCTTCGGATTCCCTTTCTAATTCCCTTGACCTAACCCTTTCGTCCCTTTCCCGGGCTTGTTCTTCTTGAATCAATTTCCTTAAGCTTTCACCTTCATATCCGAATTCTTTGCCTAAGGCAACCAAGTCCTTAAGGGATGACATGACAAATGTAATACGAATATAGATAGGTAACCAAACCAATGTTTTAAACACGTTTATACTGGACACACGGACCTAGGTAAACTAAACAAAAATAATCTCCAACTAGAGTATTATCTTAACAGAAGGTCACGCTCAAATATAAACATTAAATGTATACCTTCACAAAAATGATTGTCAGTTCACTTAATCCAACGATCCCACTTCTGACACCATTGTAACAGAATTGTTACCGAGAGGAGGGTGGATTAAATGAACAATACAAACACAATTTGTGAAAGAAAAAATAAATTTATGTAATAAATTATAAATGAAAAAAATACAGATGTAACAACACAATAATTCATGCACTCAACCCACAATTACACTCACAACCATTCACAATACATGAACAAATTAAATAACAATACAAAAGGAATCTCAGATGTAAAGGGATCTCTTTGATTATACACAGATCCAAGAATCCTTTTCGAAAGTTAAATAAATGCAAGTATAATTTACGAAAAAAATAAACACAAACGACAAACTATCTATCGCATGATGGACTGCGATAACTAGCACGATCATATACTTGTATTCAATCAAGTTGCTAGCTTTTATTGATATCTATGTGATCACTTGAAATATTATTGCGATCTGACATAAGCATGCAAATACAACAATGTATTAAATTATATTACAATTTCAATACACCTATGTGTCTCCCCTGTATAACCGCACGATTCAGCAACAGTTGAATCGTCTCCCAGTTTCCCCGAGAACCGAGGGTTGACCAATACTATTATCGGACGTTACCCTTCACGGATCCACCACAGTTATACGTTCAGACAGCATACAACATCTACCCGAACCAAATGTATGTAAAGGAAGGCTTTTCACTTTCCAGTTCTAACTTTTTAATTTAAATTTCATTTCTCCATTTTCTATTTCTGTCTGTTGTTTATCTCTCTTTTATTATTTCCATTTGCCTATAGAGCACTCCGGTGGCTTAGTGGCAAGACCGTAAGTCCTAGATTAGGGTGAGGGGTGCTGGTTCTAACCCAGATCGAGTCATATACCAAAGACATAAAAGTGGCAGCTTCTGCGACAGATGCTCAGCAGTAGGAGTTTAATGTTGGCACTTGTTATCCTGGTGCTAAGATAATTTGTCTTGGTAGGACAGCAGCATAATACCCAAGTGCTAGACATCACTATATACTACCACGCTACAAATATTATACTGAACTTGTTTTGATGCTATGATAAATATCCAAATCGCATACACACACACACACAATTTGCATATATTCTCGTTCTCCTCTTTCTGCAACTCCCTCTTTCAGAAATTGCAGTTGAGTCCTCTTCAAATGATATCCAGTAGTGATGCAAGCAAATTCAAATACTAAACGAGATATGTAAATAGCTTAGAATGTACTAATGTGCCAACATTCTTCATGTCCCAGGTGATGTAAGTTGTTCTTGTAGGTTTTTGACGCCATTTTTCAGCACACGATAGGCTATACATGGCAGCCAATATTGTTGGTGTAGGATGAACCCGGGAAAACCCCCGGAAAGAACCACCAACCCACGAAAAGCTACTGGCAAGCTTTCTCACATAACTACATTAGCCAAATCTTACACTCGAACCCACGCAGATAGAGGTGAGTTGGCAGTGATTCGCAACGGAAAGCGCTTTAGACCACTCGGCCACTCGGAGCCCCGTAATATGCAAGAATAAGAACCTTGAAATTCCAGTTCATAGTTTAACGAAATGAATCTTCTTAAATATTAACACATTAATCTCTAGCTACGACTTTACGGGGCATGAGGCTGTAGCCTACTTCCACGGTCTGTAGCGTCAAGGTCATACATGATACACTAAAGTGGGTGGTATTATAGAAAGGTAGAACAATGTTGCTCTAGAATGATAGCAAATAATCTGGACATTTCAGTTGCACTACAAAAAAACGAAAAAACCTAACTTTTTGGACCCGTTTTTTTCCATCAAACTTTTTGGTGGAGAATGATCCCGGGAAAATCCCCGGAAAGAACCACCGACCCACTAGAAGCTACTGGCAAACGTTCTCACATAACTACATATAGCCGAATCTTAAACTCGAACCCACTCAGATAGAGGTGAGACGGCAGTGATCTGTAAGAAAAGCACTTTAGAACACTCGGCCACTCGGGGCCCCTCCAATGTCTGTAGCGTCAAGGTCATGTATGATACACTAAAGTGGGTGGTATTACAGAAAGGTAGATAGATGTTGCTCTACAAGGATAGCAAACAATCCTGACATTTTAATTGCACTACAAAATACAAAGGAAAAGAACCTAAGATTAGAGATCCGATTTTTTTCCACCCAAAATTCGCCCATGGTTGGATTCCTAATTTGTGTCCATATTTTAGACTTCATGGCCTCAGATCTGCGGCAGACAAATCTGAAGCGCACACAGACAGGTGAACCTTTGCAAAAGTAGGATAAGGTGGACATTTTGAATAAAGTCTTCTCCATACGAAAAGTATGGGTCTGTTAAGCAGACAAAAAAGTCCAAAAAGTCCATTGTTTCACCTTCTACTCATGCACCAGCAAACTAACCAATGAAAAACATTTTCTTTAGCACAACTATCCATTTTTCTGAAGGAATATTGCATGGAAGTCTATGTATTAGGATGTATTCAGAAATAGTCCCCGAAATGTGTTTCGAACTTGCGAAAACAGCAAAAACCTCAATGGGTTAACTAAAATGTAACCCAATCCGAGTCTACAAAAACTGATGTTATTAAAACATGCAATAAGGAAGTTCTATTTATTTTTCTTTAAATACCTAATCAATCAACCTAAACACTTGCAACCTAATCGATGTTTATCATCTATTGTATGATTGTTTACCTATTAATTACAGAAGGCTGATAACTCTTTATGTTTGAAAAAAAAGTAAACAAATTAAAATAAGTGTACTTAACTCCTCCGAATTCAACTTGTCAGAGGGAGTTTAAATGAATGTCACAGACTTCATGGTGACTAGATGATTATTTTTAAGCAAATGAATCAGATAGTGTTCTGAAAACATTTAGATTTTAGAACAAAATATTATTATTAAAGTCTAGCTTTAATTACTGCACATGTTGATCTGGTAGCATATCATGGTGTATAAAAGTGAATCCAATAACGGTTCCAAAATCAAGTCAGATGAACCCGTTAGAAGACAAAATACTTAATGTCTCAGTTCAATGTATTTTGCCCCCCTTCGTATCTATACTCTCTCATTTCTAAATATTTAAAAACCATACTATACTTATGTCTGTATATACACATGCATATGTATGCATTATAACCCTTCCTTTCCTTCTCACATAAATATTTTATCTTCATTTATTATTTACACTTTTTGATAACTTTAATTATGGGCGTATAATTTTAAGGCATAAAGAAACAAAAAATGAAGAAGAAATAAGTAACTAAAATGAATGGAACTCAATTTCCTTAACATTCCGTTTTATTCTGCAGAATATTTAAACTTTTGTTGTCATTTATTGTCAAATAAATTGCCACTGGGAAATCTGCACTTGACTCATTGTATGATATAATGAGTCAAGCGCAGATTTCCCAAATGCAACTTCAGTTCCATTGAGTTTGCATTGGGCAACTGCCTTATGGCATTTTAGTTGCTTTGGTGTCACCCTACATGTTTAGAAATCCCATTTTTTATTTTAATAGATGAATTGACAATTTTGATATAATTGATATTATGGATGGTAGTTTTGATTGTGTCAATAAAAGAGGTTACAAAGTTGCAAAACAGTGCCTGAGATATATTTTTTTGCAAAAGAACTTAAAACTTATATTTTAATAAGATTTGAACATTTAAGTTCGTGTAACTATTTGTCTGTTTGTAGTTTTAAATGCAGATAAATTTGTTCTTAAACTTTTAAATATATTCTCATGTTTTTAGAAGACAGGTGCAATAAGAGGAATAAAAATATTCAGGTCCTCAGGTTGATGGTAGTCATTGATTGTGTGTAATTAGTCCTCACAATGATGGCAAAGTCAGAGTAGACCTCAGAATGCATAAATAAGTATATGGCAAAAATGAAGTGATACAGATATTGCTTATCTTACAGTTAAGCTATCTTTCAAATTTCTAACATATACTTTGATTCCTTCTTATAGTCCTCGAAATTTAGTAATATGTCAAGGTCCTCACAAGTATATGAATACACGTATGTGTGTGTGTATATATGTATGTATTTATGCATTATGTTGATATTATGTTAAATAGGGATGCATGTGCGAAAATTGGGTGACTTGTTTTGTTGCATGGATAATAGGATCATTCTTGAGAAAGTTTTATTTGGAGATTTGTAACATTTAGTGGCATGTACAAAACAATGCAGATTTTTTTAAACGTTTGATTGTTTTATTTATTAATGAGTCATATTGCTGTAAAATGATACACAATTTAACAAAAAATGTTCGGGTGAATAGGTTGTTTAAGTGACTATGTTTTCTCAGTGTTTGTCATAAAATTGAACAGAAGCGGCACTGAGCCGAGTGATATAGATTCTATAACACACATACTAAATAATAACACTGGTAACTCTTTACCTACCACTCGTCTAAAATATTGAAGCCATCATTGTTTGTAACTTTCTGTATGTATGTCTTGTCAAGCCATCATTTTAAGTATTTTCATTCTGGTATCATTATATGTACCGTCAGCCTCGTATGTCCTGAAAAGCTATCGTTGTAAGTGCCGTCAACCTGGTATGTCTTGACAAGCCATCATTTCAAATATCTGTATCGTGGTACCATTGTAAATACCGTCACCATGGTATGTCTTGAAAAGCTATCATAATAAGTACATGCATACTGATATGTCTTGACGAGAAATCATTGTAAATATCTTCATCGTGGTACCATTGTAAATACCGTCATCATAGTATGCCTTGAAAAGCTATCGCAGTGAGTACCGTCATCCTGGTACCTTTTGACAAACCATTATTGTAAGTACCGTCATTATGGTATGTCTTGACAAGCCGTCATTGCAAATATCTTCATCGTGGTACGATTGTAAGTACCATCATCCTGGTATGTCTTGAAAAGCTATCGTAAGTAATGTCATCCTGGTATGCCTTGACAAGCCATCGTTTTAAGTACCGTCATCCTGGTATCATTCTATGTATGTCAGCCTTGTATGTCTTGAAATGCTATCGTTGTAAGTACCGTCACCCTAGTATGTCTTTACAAGCCATCAGTTCAAATATCTTTACCGTGGTACCATTGTAAATACCTTCATCCTGGTATGTCTTGAAAAGCTATTATAGTAAGTACCGTCATCATGGTATGTCTTGACGAGCCATCATTGTAAATATCATCATCATAGTGGTTCCATTGTAAATACCGTCATCCTGGTATGTCTTGAAAAGCTATCTTTGTAAGTACAGTCATACTGGTATGTCTTGACGAGAAATCATTGTAAATATCTTCATCGTGGTACCATTTTAAATACCGTCATCCAAGTATGCCTTGAAAAGCTATCGCTGTGAGTACTGTCATCCTGGTATCTCTTGACAAACTATTATTGTAAGTACCGTCATTATGGTATGTCTTGACAAGCCACCATTGTAATTATCTTCATCGTGGTACCATTGTAAAAACCGTCATTGTTGTATGTCTTGGAAAGCTATCGTTGTAAGTACCGTCATCCTGGTATGTCTTGAAAAACCATCATTGTAAATATCTTCACCGTAGTGCCATTGTAAGTACCGTCATCCTGATATGTCTTGAAAAGCTATCGTAAGTACTGTCATCCTGGTATGTTATGAAAAGCTATCGTTGTAAGTACCGTCATCCTGGTATGTCTTGAAAAACCATGATTGTAAATATCTTCACCGTGGTGCCATTGTAAGTACCGTCATACTTGTATGTCTTAAAAATCTATCGTAAGTAATGTCATCCTGGAATGCCTTGACAAGCCATCGTTTTAAGTACCGTCATCCTGGTATCATTCTATATACCGTCAGTCTTTTATGTCTTGAAAAGCTATCGTTGTAAGTACCGTCACCCTAGTATGTCTTGACAAGCCATCAGTTCAAATGTCTTTATCGTGGTACCATTGTAAATACCGTCATCCTGGTATCTCTTGAAAAGCTATCGTTGTGAGTACCGTCATCCTGGTATCTCTTGACAAGCCATGAGTGTAAGTACCGTCATCCTGGTATGTCTTGACAAGCCACCATTGTGAATTTCTTCATCGTGGTACCATTGTAAATACCGTCATTGTGGTATGTCTTGAAAAGCTATCGTTGTAAGTACCGTCATCCTGGTATGTCTTGAAAAACCATCGTTGTAAATATATTCATCGTGGTGCCATTGTAAGTACCGTCATCCTGGTATCTCTTGAAAAGCTATCAAAACTACTGTCATCCTGGTATGTCTTGAAAGCTATCGTTGTAAGTACAATCATCCTGGTATGTCTTGAAAAACTAATAAGCTAAACTGAATCTGGAAAAGCGTGTATATTTATGACTGAGAAGGAGAAAGTTTGATTTGTTGGTAGAACGCGATTTCGGCTTCAGAAAAAGTTCGAAAGGAGAGATTCCAAAACTGTGCAGGTGGTGATCGTGCAGATAGTTATGTTTATCCTGGTAACGACAAAGAATGGGGATCAAGCTGAGGCTATTGGACTGTGAATAGTAACATTAATCAGTTGATTGTAACAATGCGTATTTCGCTTTTAACTTAGAATATCGCGAGACTAAAATACACGGGAAAAACTTTGTGATGTTATTATTTTCAATGAACTTTTTTGATTTATTAAGTTTTGTCTGACTAGACTGAGTTTTGTTGGCTTAAACAACACTCATGGTCTAAATAGAGGAGCTGAAGTAGGATTTATTAGGTTAAATTGCATATATCAAGGATATGTAAATTTCCTACTGTATATCTTTAAGAAAGCGGTAAAATTGACTTGATCTAATTTATCGCAGTAAATTACATTTTGTCATTGTTGTAAACTCTTTGACCCTACGTTACAAAAAATATAAGCCTCGTTTTAACAATGCATCACATCAGTTTTGTAATTGATGTCAAGAGGAAATAACTGTGAAAAGACGCGAACCGCATCTGGCCAGATTAATTAATCAAGCAATAATTTCTTTGTTTATGCAAGACAGTTTGTATTTATTTGTTCTAATTCACAAGTTACTCGTTTTTTTATTGCAGGCAATCGTGACATGGCACGATAAGAAATCTTCTACCTTTACATGTGCAAATAAAAGGATATCTTGTTCACATCTGCAAATATTGGATATCTTCTTCACAGTTGAAATATAGGAATGAAAAAGAAAAAAGAAATATTTCGCCACTTAGTATCTATATTTTACTTTTAAGTACATGATAAGAAATAAAATTTGACTTTTCTTTAAGCATTTATTGCAATTTAAGTCATATTTGGTAAATATATTCGTTCTTGAAAAAATAAAATATGAGTTTCAAATTATGTGACTATAATTAATTATCAATTAACGTTACGAAATATACCCTTTCAATGTTACCTTTTAGTTAATTTTAGTTAAATTTGTTACGCTGATGAATTCCAAAAATGAATGGTCGAAAAGTATTTGTCATATACATTGTATACATGTAGCTTTCTGTATAACACTCGGAGCTAAATATTCAGAGATATAATGGAAAGTTCGTACTCGTGAACTGAAAGAATGCTATAATAGAGGAGTTTCATGCGGGATTCGTAAAACATTATAGCACATGTGATCATATCTTTAGTTCATATGCATTTGTTCAAAAAGGAACTAGTATTTGTAAACCTGATATATAATTTACTGTTTTATAAATTGATTTTTATAAACATCATTTGACTGTGTTAAACAAATAAAGTTGTTGTACAGTGCCACAGTTTGGATGAATGCAGGTCATTTAATGACCCTATTTAAAGTTTATTGAACAACACCCTGTGTTTAATTAAGTCGTATTTTCGTTCCAATCGTTTTCTGTGATACAGAGCATAACATAAAGGAAAGAGTTTTGAAAATAAAATAATTTCGAAGTTTCGTTGGTAGAAATGTTTAGTATTTGTTACATTTATGTCTAAATAGCAATGAAGTCGGTATTTTTATTAGTGATACCAGTATAATGAAGCATATGATAGCCACAAATGAGTGACTTTCCTTGATCATAAAGTTTATATTCGATAATAGTGATGAAACATCTCACATGCAACTGAACTTTAGATTAGACTGGTTTTAAAAGGGGAATCATAATAAACCATATATGTGAAGGAAGATAAAAATAAACTGGCTGATACTGGTGACTGGGATATTAACATGGATGAATAACATTATTTGTAACTCAGTGAAGATCAGAGATGAAAAAGACATGTCTCTAGTATTTTGAATTAATGTTTATTGAAAATTAACAAATCTTGTATCGTTATATCAGAATGTTTGTTCTGAGGTACCGAACCCAGACGTAGAGTAATTTTTGTTTGCAGATTCTGTTACGTGCTTAGGCTCGAATAAACAGTAAAATAAAAATAGTGAAAATAACAATTTTGTAAAAACTTAAAAAACAATTTATTAAGCACAAATATTTTCCAGAAAAGAAAAATAAACTTACGGTTTTAAGAATCAATTCCAAAATTAATCCAAAAATAATTCAAAATATAATCCACTAGAGAAATTGTAAAAATTCCTTGTAATAAAATGTCCAAATAATTCCCAGTTCGAATCTTGGTTAAGCATCCAAGATGGAAGACGCGATGTCACGTGATGAAGTCAGTTCTTGGCAATGCAATTCAATGAGCACAATTATTTTCCAGGTAAATAAGAAATTAAATTCTTTTGATCCAAACGAATTAAAATAATTGTCAGTACAAGTTAATTTAAAATAACTCAAAACGACACACAATTTAGTGTTCTAACAGACCAACTTCTACTAAATAGTTCGCTCCAAAACATAATTTATATACCTGTTTTTACGTAAACAAGGAAGGGGTCACATGATCTTCTAGAATCTTTCAGAACAAAGTTACGTCAAAATATCTCGTATGACTGAACTAAAAATAGAAAGATGTTTTTAACAAAGCTCCACAATGTCCTTGGAATCAACCAATCATTTTAAAAGCTTGTTTACAACTTTGAAGCCAGGTCAGAAATAGGTCAACACTTGGTGTTAATTCCTATAGTACATGTCATCCCACTTTCTAAAAAAAATATCTCCCAATGAATGTATCTTAAACTTAAAATGTCAAATTTGAATCTGACAATTAAACAATCAAAAAAATATAAATGACCAAAATCAAATACACGTTACAATTTAAATTTGCAAACCAAGACGATGAATTAGTTTCATATATTCATGGAATAAATCGTTTAAAATATTTGTATGAACTGAAAAAATCTTATGTGTGAAACGTAAATCCAAGAAAACACACGAAGAGTCAATAACTTATTACATTGTCTCCATTATCCCTAACTAATAATGATGTATCACACATATTCAGATGAGAAGACTGACTAACCTGATATTCAGATAGGCATGAAATATAAGCGAGTTCAAATATACCTAATTATGAAATTACGAGAACTTAACTCGAACGATCATTAACAGCAAAAATGTGAGGTTAAATTTAGTTGTGACTGGATTGGATACACGGTAAGAGAATCAAGCTTTCCTATGTTAATAGTTGAGGTTACAAATTCTCATATTCATCATATCAGTATTGACAGTAAGTTTGCAGTAAGTTAGCAGTTTAATTTTAACGATTGCGCACTTGCCTATGTGGGACGATTTAGTCTTAGAAAACTGGAACTGCATCTTTACGTTTTGGGTCAAAGGAAAATATGTGAAAGTTAAAGTTGTTTCATTATAAAATGACTACTACTACTAATTATCATTATTATTATTATTATTATTATTATTATTATTATTATTATTATTATTATTATTATTATAAGAACAGCTGGAAGTACATCAGAGAAAAATGAGCTAAATTTGCTGATATTTTATACATTCTTGAAAACTAATGTTACAACTAAACATAATAACTCATGTTTCATCTTTGCATAATAGAGAGCAGCAGAGGAGGCGAACAGACCAACTTTTATAGGCGTCGATTCGGCAAACCGAGGCTTCCTAGTAAATCGTAAAAAAAAGTGTCGATTCGGCAATCTAAGGCTTCCTCCAAATTGTAAAAAAAAGGACTCCAATGTGGATGGCCTCACCCCCTCTGCTGCTATGGGTTAACCGAATATTTTATCAAATCCGACACGACATCGCGTCCGAGGATCTGATAAATTTTTCGATACAAATCCGTGTGGGATTGACTGAGCGTGACTAAATAAATTTTTAATCGATTATAATACATATCACTGCACCACGTTTGCCAAATATTTCGTAGTGTATGGTTGTCAACTCCGTTAAACATACATAACAAATTGCAGTTATCTCTGATCACTTTTGGTATTTGAGTGTATCGTTGAGTGGCGTACATCACGTCGGATTGTTTTGTCTGCTTCTGGAAAATATTCTGGCGGGGTTCTTTTGATTGTCTAATATTACATCATCGTATAAGACTAAATTGTTAATACTTCCATCGATATCAACAATGCTTGTGCTTCTTCGATATCGGTTAGAAACCTAATAACGCCCTCGTTCACAATCTCTACAGCTATTTCGTAATCATCGTCGTATGCGACACTTCCTGCGGTATTATTAGTATTCTCTGCTCTTTCGATCTCGGTTATGAGCTAGCTGGCCTTCTCTATGGCTCTTTTGTAGTATTCTTTTAACATGCGGTAACATTGTTGATCATCTACGGTCGGTGCCACCAAATACAACTGGTCCCATTTCACCCAATTCATATAAATTAACAATTGTGTTTTACCACTCCCTGAAGGTCCAAAGATAATCATTCGAATAGAGTTTGGTTACATGACATGATGTTTTACGGGTTCTGGTTCTCGTGTTGATGAGTAATCAATTACATTCATATCCATATAACATAAATATATTATGAATCTATATATTGGATTTGACTGCTCCTGAGCGTGGGTTTACTCGTGAACAACTGCAAGTGATACCCGAGGGTACTCAAATGCATCCGCGTGGTCTTAACTAGCACCTCTTCGTCTGTTGCACTCGATATAAGTCAGCATCACATTATCGTTGGTATGACCAATAATGCTACTCTTTCTATCTACAGTAAACGGACGAGGAAATTTATCCGACCAACACCAACTCATTATATAATTGCAACTCGCGCAGTGACTATTCTGTTGTTGTTTCAACGTTGGTATTAATTTGGCATCAATATCAAATGCTCTGGTATTGTTTTTATCCTGTTGTTTATAACCAGATAGTTTTTTGTGACTATATCATCGTTGACAATATCACTTATTGTAGTGTCATTATCATCTAAAACAATTCTTCGAAGGTGATTTATTCTTCGTACTCTGGACACCGAAAGATAAACTAAATTCATCCACTCGATGTGATTATCTATAATCCAAACAATTGTATCTGTTATAGTCAATCCCCGCAAAGAATGTATCGTCGCTGCGTAACCTAGCTTCCATGGGGATTTATTAGCGCGTAATGCATCTTCGAAGACATTGATATCAACCAGCACAATCATTTAGCACGAGAATTTGCTTTTCACGCTGCCCAGGAATATCAACTTCGATATTTTGTCGCTGTGTATCCTTGGGTCTATAACACAGCGGTGTTGGAAGTGTTGCAAATTTTTCTTTATGCGTTTCAAATAACTTCATCTGATGTCTCTGACTATTTTTATACTTGCTACTATCAAATCGTTTGGTCTCCACGCTTCCCAGAAATCATTTAAGGGAATTTCCGAAATTATTTTACGAGCTTTTTCACATTGGATTCTATCCGGTTGAAATCTGATTAGTTTCTTGAACTCGCGTAATTGTTCATCAAGTGCACTGTGGTCGGTATTAAACTTTTCATAGTAGTCTACAAAATTTTTTCAGCCAATCATGTAGAGACAAACAGACAAATGGACGCGGTTGACCGTGATCCCCGCACATTACTACTTTTGGATTCGCTAGCAGCATCCACTCGAGAAACTTTTGTAATACATCTAAGGACACTGTGCACACCTCATCCCAAAGTACAACGTCAGGAATAAACTTTTCGCCCATACGATCAGGAGTCCATTCGTCACCTTTCCATTGAAAGAAGCTGTTATAAGAGCAAGTGTTAATCTCTCGCTGTTTCATCTTGTATTAGAATTATTATTGTTATTATTGTTGTTATTATTATTACAACAGCTGGAAGTACATCAAAGAAAAATGAGCTAAAATGTCTGATATGCAATACATTCTTGAAGTCTAATGTTACAACTAAAAATAAATAACCCATGTTTCATCTTTACAGAATCGAGCTGTGTCAGAGTTGTACCGTACCTGTATAGAGGGATGTCGTTTGAAAACAAGCAGGCTTGGTATTTATCAAGGGACGACATCACGTTTGAAAGTCTCATCAAACAAGGTCACTTTGCTAATATATACAAGGCCACAATGCATCATCGGTCAAAGACACAAGAACATGTTATGGCAAAAACATTAAAGGGTATGTGAATCTTTTATGATACTGTATAGCTTGAAAATGTCACAGTCAGAGGAGTTACTGTTTTCAAAGAAATTTCCTTCCCCGTCTGGAAAATTGCAACTACCATACGCATGTTCACAAATGGAGGTAGACGAACTCATTCTAAATATAAATTTATATGGCTCTTTAGTGAATTGACAAGATCGTATTTAATGAACTATGTTGAAGCAATTTTAAACATTTCGAGTTTTGCCAGTGTTTTTGGAAATGTTGGAATTATTTCTTATATTCATCAGACATTCCATTCGAATGAAATTTAACATTTCTTTGAAAGCAATTGTATGTTATTTGCATAGTTGTGTTGAGAAATAATTTTGTCAAAATTGACGGTTACTTTATTATCTTTACGCTAGAAACACGTTCCTTATGTTCATTTAGCAGTATAATGGTATGGGACAGAGATCCATAATGTGGCCAAATTAAATTTGGTACATATGAAATGCACATCCAGTAACTTTATTATCACAGCGAGATTTTGCGGACGAGTGATCAGAACAGTTATCAAATTTAGCCTCCCACCCAAGACATCTAGATATACGTTGTCTTTCAGTTTGCACTCACATGGAAGAAATAAACCACATAATAAGAAAGAAGTATATTTTTAGGACAATTATCAGGCTCCAACATCAAGAGTTTCTGATCATTTATACTCTGAAAATGATATCATTTTTAATTTATAATTTTATATAAACAGAAACCCACACTGATACTGACCTGCAGCTGATGAAGGCAAAGATAAATTTTCTGGGTAAAAAAGTCGGAAGCCATCCTAACATCTTAAAATTCGTTCGGGCCGTGCTGAGTGATGACACAAGTATGTACTAAGGGCAAGAAGATATTTTATAAAGTAATACGACAAAGAAAAGCAAAGTAAAATATTATTCCAGTTGAGATAGATATACATTAATCTAGTCTTTACACAATTAATTTAATCACACAATAAAGACAATAACACCAAAGATACAAATACTTTTTGAACAGTATAAACTATAGTTATTTGGACCCACACACTTTAAAGAAGGTTTTGTAAAGTAGCAATAATTGAATATAACAGTTATACAAATTACTCGTAGCATTGTGGAAAAAAATTGTATGTATATCAAATGCTATTATTTGTCACAAACATCGAGGCTTTGATTCCAACTGATTTAAATCTACATTATACATGATGATGTACAACATAGTTGTCTCGTAATTAGTATCTAGTAATTAAGAGATACTAAGTCTTAATTGCGAGATAGAATATTGCGTTCAATGTGGCAATAACATGGTTTCGTACAAATTAATGTTCCCAGAGGGTGACTGGAAATGAACAAAATTTAAATCGCAAATGAAATACAGAGGTTAAATTTCGAAAGATATAATATCGAATATATTAACAAAAACTTTGATTTGCATACCGCTTGGCTTGTGTTATCTCCATAGTAAATTTCCGAGTCTGATGTTTTCCAAGGAATTTTCATACAGTTGCAGTTACCAGAAATTAAACCGACTGTCAATGTTTTTATATTTGACACATTTTTGGATCAGTAAAGAGCTGACAATCTTGGGTCACTAGATCGTTGCACAAAAACACCTCATTTTATTACCATTTTCGAATATTAGTGTCATTTCACAATCCATTGTAACAATCTTTGCCATGGTTCATACATTCAACACGACAACTATAAGATTGTTACCCTATTCCGTAGCTGATAATGTTAGCGTAACGCTTTATTAGCAAACAAACATTAAAGACGGATACAATATGTTAGATGATTGTGGGATTAATTGTTTTTTTAAAATATGTAATTCAAATATACGGAATTCTTTGACAATTGATTATAGCCGTTCTGTAAGGATTGCATAATTGTGTTTTAAAACGAGGCATGTCTTGTTGATATTTTTACTTGATCTAACTACTATATTTTGGTTGTTTTTGGACTTATTATTATTATTTTTATAATTTTAGTATTATTATTGGTATTATTATTATTATTATTATTATTATTATTATTATTATTATTTAGTCAGACCGTTTATCGTTCATGAATATTGCGAGAATGGCACATTGAAGGAATATATTGAGAGTAACAAGATTAACGTAACCGTGGAGGTATAAGAACTGTTGTTCCGCTTTGGACTGGATATAGCGAAGGGAATGGAGTTTCTGGCAAAGAAGGACGTTAGTATCTCAATAATTCTTTTTTCTATTTAGCATCGAGAAATGCTATCTATCTATCTATCTATCTATCTATCTATCTATCTATCTATCTATCTATCTATCTATCTATATATCTCTGTCTCTCTGTCTGTCTGTCTGTCTGTCTGTCTCTGTCTCTCTTCTCTCTCTCTCTCTCTCTCTCTCTCTCTCTCTCTATATATATATATATATATATATATATATATATATATATAACATATCACTGTGTCATTATTAATGAAAAGTATAATCCTGTTTTCATTTTACCCATCAACTTAAATGCGAATATAAACTAAATGTGTGATCAAATGAATTATCGTGTAAGAAAAATATCAAAAACGTTTACTTGTTCCGAATGATTCTGATTGAGACGGTAATTAAGGCTTAAATATTTCATATTTTCTCTGTTCTTAAAGTAGATTGTTCATCGGCGTCTGGCAGCCAGAAACGTTCTTATGAACGTTTTGAATGAGGTGAAGATAACTGGCTTTGGACCTCAGCCGACTGGAGCTTCTGACGACGGCGATGCCGAGGTTGGACCTTCTGAAAAGAATGTCAGAATAGTTCATTTCTAGTTTTGTACCATAAGCTCCAACGCACATTCAGGGTAAAACTCATTATATTTGTAGCACGTCAACACGTGCTGCAGTTAAATCGACGCCATAACACGATTAGCCGATTCTGATGTCATGATTTTCATTCTGAAGTATTGCCACAAAAATAATGTTTAGTATATGTTTAAAAATATGTGCAATATCTCTAACAATAGAGTTAACAGCTCTGTGCTTGATTATTTCTGAACGTGAATAATTTCTCGGTGATGCTCACAGTACAGTACAACCACCATAACAGTCATAATTTATTTTAATTCCAGGCCGTTTTAACCTGATGTTTTACCGATAGGAGCACATTCACTATTGAACTATCAGTTAGAAACAGTGGTGTCGTGGAACTAAAAATGTTGACCTTGCAAAATTCAAATACAACCCCATACTCTTACCTCACCAAGAAAAAGAAAACATTTAAAAAGAATTTCTACCACCGCCACCCCAGAACCCCCCAACTCTCATTGGTATCTTCATCATGCGACTAATAAGCGATAAAAATGCATGCAGCATAAATTAGAATTGATCATCACTGAAGCTGATTATTTACTTGACGATTAATTTTTTACTTAGGCATGTATTATATAAAGTTGAAAACCTAAAGGATGTTATGTCATTGCATATATTTAGATCGGTTCCCACAAACGTTATTTAATACTCAATTGTTCGTATCGTTGATGTGGGGCTTAGTGCAGCGCTTCATCGAATGCAACATTTTTATCTTTGTATATCAGTTTCAATATATGTTATAATCTGTATGAAAAGTATGGCATGAAGTGCATTACGATTATAACATATGTTGCATAACGAACATGGTATGAAATGCATGACGATGGCCACCTAAATTTACAGTGGAAAAGAAATGCTAAAAGTTTATAATACTTAACAAGAAAATTCATACATGTGTTTTATATTGAGGGACAACTCCATTTGGATAACAGCATCTTGCATTGCAAAGCCATATCATATGTAAACGTTTGTCTTTCATGTAAAACAAGTATCCGGTTTCTAAATAAAACATCAAGTCGAAATACATATGGCTCTTAAGACATGGTGGCGTGACACCAGTTGATTCCAAACAATTCTGATCATTTGAATGAATTTGAGTTACGCTTTATGACTTTCTCTATTAGTCAAGATTGCTTTACTTATGGTATCTCAAACTGTAGTTTCCTGACTTTAGTGATATTGTACTTTGAAATGAATAACTTTGATAGTCTCCCTCACTGATGTCAATTGCTTCCACTTCGAAACACGCAATTTTGCAGGAAAGAATTCCAATCAAGTGGATGGCGCCAGAATGCAAGGAAAGCACAGCTGGAGCGACACAGAAGGGTGATGTGTGGTCATATGCAGTTGTTCTATGGGAGATATTTAGTCTTGGTGAGTCTATGTATACATTCCTTATTAACAGTAAATAAAGGCCATGGTCGTACCTTTCAGTCACCATGGTAATAACTATTTTCTTTTACTTAATATCTTATTTATTGAATTATGTGGTCGGTATTGTTTTTCATTGATTAATAATGTTATTATATCTAAACTACAGACTATCTGAGAGAGAGAGAGAGAGAGAGAGACAGAGAGAGATACAATACGATACAAATGTTTAACACGAAATCTACGTAAACGTTTGGACTTCTATATGTTAGTATCACTAGGTGAAATTTACAACAAGAGATATCAAAATACTTAGTTGTGTTAACATATTAGAATTTTGGGAACAAAGGTCGGAAACACAGCGTAGCACGATATTAATGCCATCCCGGTAGAGTTATGCAAGGAAGTTAAATAGGAGAGACACAATCATATTTATGTGTCAGTATAATGAACAATAATAATGATAACCAAATCGACGATGTCTGTCCAGTCCAGGTTAGATTCAATCGGTAAGATTTATAGGGATTCGACTGGAAGTTCATTCTAGTTGTAGTTGTTGGCGACCACTGCGTTTTTTTTTGTTGTTGTTGCAAGTATGGCTTTTATTCATTCGTTTTCTGAACTCTGTACGTTCGCCAACATATTGAATGGCACAAAAAGAGAATGCTAGGAAATAGACTGTACTATTTGTCTCCATGATTATATGTTATGTATAATGGTACTTTCGACTTGGACCAATCAAAGATCAAGTTGATGTTGGACCTGACCTGGAACATTTGTTTTGTAGACAACAGCTAATTTTGTTCCCATGACTGTGGTTTATTCATTCAGATTATTATTAACGTAGACTTCTTTTTTTTATTTAGATTGTAGGACAATGGAATTCTCTGACAGAATTTTACAGCATAATAATCGGGTCTTTCACATCTTAATAATCTGATCTTTCACAACACAATAATCTGATCTTTCACAACATAATAATCTGATCTTTCACAACAAAATAATCTGGTCTACTAATGTTAACCACATTACTTATGATAATTTAGAGCCAGAGTGTATCTTGTTGACAACATATCATTTTCTAGAAATGAACTTTGACTCTTATTCTTGTTCTACCTTTGTGTCTTAGGTTTTGTTTATAATCTTCTTTAATTGAGACATTACCATTATTCAATCTAACATCTGAGTCAGAATCAATCTTATTGTTGTGTCCCGTTTGTGTTTCTATTTTTGTTGGAATTATTCAAATTATTATTCACTGGAAATACAAAGTGCTCAAATATACTACTTTTGGACTGGAACATTAACATGGATTTATAGTGAATGCAGATAAGAAAATCCTGGATTATATTATTATAATTCATCAAAAGACTGTTGGCAAATCTCCTTGTCACAGGCCTATACAGGCACGTCAAATATTTGAAGATTGTTTGCAACACCACTGAAATGAGCTTACAGCTTCATTCACAGCGATGGTTACAGAAGGTTTTACACTATTTGGAATTTACTTCACAATACCGCAAGAACTTGTTATATTTACACTTTATATTCAAAGTAAATAAATTAGTTGTTGAAGTGTACAAAGCCTTGTTGTTTAAGCTTTTTTTCTGTTCATTTTCTTTAGCCAGTATAATCGTAATATTAGTGTTGTAACTTTCCTTCCACAGTGGAAACGCCCTACTCAAACATCCGAAGCAGAGACCTACCTGGCAGTATGAAAAAAGGAGAGAGACTGCCAAAACCTAAACAGTGTGATGACACGTTAGTAAAATTAGACAAAATCATCTTACTTAACATTCCAGTAAACGATGCATTTATTTGAATCAACTAGGCAAATATATGTAAGTTGTTACTGTTCTTTGCAGAAGACTATATTGTCTTTTGGGAGAAATGTTACTGTCAGCGCAACGAATATATTTTTCTACCTATTGATCTAGCATTTGCTTATGAATCTATGTTTTATTTTCACGCTTGAACATTTGGTACGACTGATTGGTTAACTAACTGAACACTTCATTATTGTGTACTCATTTTAAACCTGGTGCGCAATATTTTCAGCGCACTTTATTTAAAGTTAAGTGATGATATATCTGTACTATATAGTGTCAAAAGAGAGAAGCACTCTTTACTGTCTTAATAGTTTACAGACATTCAACCTTCTTTAAAAATTGCATATGAATAAGATAAGATGTACTTTTACAGCTAGACTGAAACCACAATTACTAACATGCTAAAGGTTCCCGATTAAAGAAATATTAAATTTGATCGAAAATGGAATATATGAGTCAACATTACCTACCTTAGGAAAGTGGACATTTAGGCACATAAATGTATGAATGAATCTGTAAACGATCTGGAATGTTATATAAAGATCTCGAAATCTAGATTTCATTATGAGATTTAAATTTCATTTAATACGTTTTTTAAGGGGTCTTGAGGGCTTGATATTACCATAAAAAAATAAGCACTATTAATTTTTTAGATGGTACAACGTGATGAAGAGGATCTGGAACTACGACCCCAAGAAACGATCAACATTCACTGAAATCCGAGACGAGTTGGACCAGATGTTTGTCACTTCCGGAGATGACTATTACTACTATAAGAGATAATTTCAAAAACCATCGCATTATATAAATCCAGTTCAGCCATGAAATAATTTTATAGTGACACAAATAATATAACATAGTAAGATATAAAAGACACCTTAAGTGTTAGGCTAACTTTAAATTATGCAAGAGACTCACACATTTATTACGCGGGTACCGCGTTTTTTAGACTTATACTCATATTATTGCATTGAATACAAATGGTATTAACCCACTATGTCACTTCACTTGCAACAGTGCCTCGTGTGAGATTGCCTATATACATAATGTAGATTTATATTTTGTATCCCAACGCAAAGTGTTCTGCTTTACGTTGTTAAAGAGTTGATTAATTAAAGAATAATAATAGTGTGTAACATAGTATGAATTAATTTTTAAGAATGTAATTGCATCTTTCAATTACTATATTTTGACTACAATTATTCTGATGCTTTCATTTAAATCAGAAAGATCATATCATATTCCATGTCATCCTTATGCATTATAAGTGGTTTAATTCACCAGAAATCACAACCGTAATTGATGTCATTTATTCATATATTATGATAGGAAAGTGCATACTGAACCTTTTACGTCAACAGGGTGGCTGGTTGTTATAAAATAAATGATAGAAATATATTATACTATACATGTTAATGTATGTCCCGTAACAGACAATACATTTCAAATGTAAGCTGGAGAAATACTAACCTGTCAGACATACAATGGAATTTTCATTGATGGAAATAAACGACAATAGCAATAAATGCTAATATAATTGATATCACATATTGTATATAATGAAACAAATAAATCCTTTTTTTATATTATATTCAATTGAATGTGCGTCACTATGTACATACACTGTTAAATCTTTAGAATTTTTCGTTTTATTAGTTATATAATTCAAGGATTCTTTAACATCCGCATTTGCAAAAAATACTTCAATCGTATGTCCTGGTAAAAGGAATAAAGCACATGCCAGAGAAAGAGTACCTATTCAGGTTTCTTAAAGTACCTGTGCACTTCAAATGCGGTCTGATCATACATTTTCGTAGCTATTTACATGTTACTGAAATGGTAAATAATATATGACTGTTGACAGATTTCCATGGTAGAGGACGTGTACGTGCTGAATGGTCTCTCTGAAATGAGACAACCTGAAGTTTGCGTTGATGAGCCATTTCAAAAAAGTATAATTTTTGTGTTTTTGTGCTGACCTGTATGTCATATAATTTTAAACTGTTCCATATAGTTTAAAATATACAATATATGATAAAAACGAGTAACAAATACAGTTGAGTCGGGAGAACTGTAAAGAAGTTTACCATACATCATTACTGTCTTTTAACGTAAATTAGTTCGTGTGGTTTGATGCAAAATTGATCGTTGTTGCTCCCAGAATACTTCACGGTTAGAGGAGCACGGCTATCCCGTTACCCGCATTGGTTGTTTCCTAACCTAATAATTTAGTTTCAGATTAGTATAACATGAGAACTATTAAAAAATTTAACAATTCAGATGAATTTTGGAATCGTCTGTTGAGTGATACGAGATTAATTATGATATTACAAACAAAAAAACGCATGTCAACAAATTAGATCAAATGAGACACTTTTTGTCTACATGAGATATATTGATATGTATATTTCCATATTGCTGCTGAATAATAATAATAAAATTTTCATTCAGAGTCAGATAATCAGAGAACCCTATTCATCTATTTAAAACTTTGCTGAGTTTCACAACGAGTGCGGGGTTGTAATGTGATAGCTGCTTAAGATTAAATTAAGCACGGAGATAAGGCTCCCAATCAAAAACTATCCGTACTTGGATTCTTCGATGTGACAACTGATCCCATCTAACAAGACTAGTACCTACACCAACAAACTTTGAACAACTTATATTTACAAAAATCTAAGCCGACCGTTCAGTCCGCCTAGGATACGGAAGGTCGCAGGTTTGAATCCCGATTAAGTCATAGCAAATATTTGTAAAGTGATACTCAACAGCTGCCTTGCTTGCCGCTCAAAATTAAGCATTTAGTGTTAGAACTGGTCGGCCTGGTGTCAGGATAATGGTACTGGGTGGGACGTGATGCTACATATATGTGTGGCCCGATGCCTTAGTGCTAGACATCACCATGAACTGCTACACTGCAGATATGGTAGCGATAGGAGTAAAATATTGTTAACGCTACGTTAAAAAATCCAAGTCAAATGAACGCATAAATCTAAGCGTAAAAAAATTATTCAAAGTATTTATTCAGAACTTCTACCGCATGTGATGTACAAATATGAGCAAAAAAGAGTTGTATAACAATTTTGATTGTTCTTCCCCAAGGAAACGACATGTCCTTCTAATTAAAAGTAGTACAACTTAAAATTATATTCTAAGCTAGTCAATGTGTGAACAATAGCAGATGAAGTAGCATTTCAATGCGCCTTTGCAGTAAGGTGAAAGCTAAATATGCGTCACAAGAATCAGAAGTTTATCTGTCGTCGAGGACAGGTTTATCATATTGTATGAATTCAGCATGATTTTTAAACTAGTAGTAAAACAACGCAAAAATGTAATTTATATTGACATCGATTCGATTATGTTTGCGTCATTTCGACAAGTTCTGATGTCATAATAAGGTTGATTGAATGATCATATTTGGAGCTTAAAATATTTGTTTAGAGCAGTTTGTTATTATAACATTTGCCATTACAAAGTTAACAGCTGGTATTCGAAATTTTCGAGGCTCCACAGCTGGTATAAAGAAGTAAACATGCATCATTTCTAACAGTTTTGATGTGAAACACTAACGACTTTCTTTTTATAACAACGCTTGTTTAAGAAATAGGGTGATTGAATGATCATGTTTGGAGCTTAATATATTTATTAGAGCAGTTTGTTATTACAACATTTGCCATTACAAAGTTAATATCTGCAAGTTTAGATACGACTGGTATTTCACATTTTCAAGACTCCACAGATGGTATTGAAAAAATCCAAAACTATGCGAGTTGTCAAACAATATAGGAATTTCGATCAAAGAACAACTCGCATGTTAGGATCGAAGGGTTACGAGTCCATATACTACTGGCATATTGTATATTAAGTGAGAAAGAGCTTCTACAAACTGTCATGGTCGACAGAAAGCTGATATCGAGATCTTCGTTTTCATATACCATAATGAATCTACCAGTGTACATCGCTCATGCAATCAGATTGAAAATGTTGAGAGAGATGGAATCAACCCGCTGTTTCTTTTAATTTGTAATGTGATCTCCATTTGAATGTCGGTATACATGATCCGTACAAGCTTTACGTCAGTCAAACGCAGTTTGACTGTTATTTGGAAGCTTTATAAAGCCACAGCTAACTGGCGGTGAGTGACATTTTCACAACATTTGTACATGGGAAAACAATTAGCGGCTCCATAAGAAGCTCTTAGTGTCGGTGTCGAGTTAATATTTAAACGTAAATTGTACATAAATTGCATGCATCATAATTTTATTTGAAACGGAAAAGAAGTCTAGTTCTTGGCAACACATAGTTGAAGATATCGGCACACGATAAAATCTCAATCATTGAAAAAATGATACCATTGATGTAGGTTGATGAATAAAAACAACATTCACATGGCCACTCAATCTTCAAGGTAACATAATGAGTCAATGACACTTCTAACTCAGCATTGTTCCATCACAGAGGCAATTTCAAAGACATTGACCGATACATTGAAGCTGACTATCCCGCATTTTTCCCAATCAAATGCGTTAATCACAAATCTAGTGCAGGTGGTGTAGCCAGTTGAAATGTGCTAGCCAATGCAACCATTGTTCAGACGTTAGTTTTCATGGAGGATTCCTTCTGAATGCCATTATTGTTTTACTATGTACGCTATGTTTTCCTTGGGTACATTTTCAAGTACATATCTGAAATTTCAATCGTTAAAAGACAAATATACGAAAAAAAGAAAGCTTCTCAGGGCCATCACTATTAATTTCCTTTTTAAATATCATTTATTTCGCCGTAAATGGGCGAGTAGTCATATGTTTACGTTACAACAATTGGTTGATATTATAATTACAAGTAGATTTCATTTAGTGACATGACTCTCTTACCCAGTCTACCAGATCTGGACCCTAGCTAGTAACGTTCTCAATGCATTAGTCATATTTATGTTATATTGCAACACATTATCTCTGTAATGAAATAATTATCATTTTAATGACATGGGGATATCCTTAGTTGCGAGATTACTGTTGTGTATCGCCATGTCTATTTTTTCTCACTTATACGACAGAGAAATCTGGCTGATTTGCTAAGTTTCTTATCAGTGTCAAAACTCTTATTGTTTTCTACTCTGACAATATTTTAAAATTCAAAAACTAAGAGCAGAGATATAAGTAAAGAAATTTCAAGCAATTTAAAGTCTCACATTTGATAAACCATTAAACAACACACACACACACAACCTCTCTATCTATCTATCTATCTATCTATCTATCTATCTATCTATCTCTCTCTCTCTCTCTCTCTCTCTCTCTCTCTCTCACACACACACACACACACACACACACACAAACTGAGTTATATGAATTTTTCTAATTGAAAGTGAAATAAATATAAGCCAGATGTGTTAGAGACAACAGCGATGATCATATACATACACCTAAACTGTTTGAATTCTCGCTCTTGGGCACTAAATCACCATCAACATTTTTAAACAGTTTATGGTTTACCAATATGTTGCACTTAGAGGTACTGGGAGAGGTGATGAAGAAGGAGCCGGTATATGTGGGGATATCCCTTCAAAGCAAGATTGAGGACTAAATTTAATGAAATGCAAACAAATGACAGGACGTAAAAAAACAATCAATGAAAAATGGAGAATGTTTTTAACCTCATATTTAAAGACAGCTGTATTGCATCTACAAATGTTAAAAGAGCAAAAGCCCTAGGTCACAATGAGTTTCGTGATTGGATCAAACACTCTACCTTAACCATGTAACCCGGTTGATACGTCTCGCCCCAGTGGGTATTGGATTCTCACGGGCACTAGTTAGGGCAATAAAGCTAAGTACTTTAATGATAAAATAAACAAACTGGCCCAAATTTACTTCTGTACATATTACAAAACCTTCAGTCTTACAAAAGGTTTGTGAGAATTGTACAGAAAACATTGGTCTTAACTTATTCTTCATGAATAGTCCAACGTATACAAATTACAATACAGTCCTTATACACGTAGCTATAGTTATGTACCGAGTATCAGATCACTGAATACCACAGAACATGTCTAAATTAGAACAGATGTTACAATTTACCCTTATCAAAAATATTATTTTGTTAAATTGTCATATAACATCTATCGATTAAATGTTATATTATAGTAATAATATCATGTTTTTGTTTCTTTATTTTTTCATGCGTAGCTCTTGTATATTTATGGTTGACAATTCACTCCACTGACCTAATTTATATATTCATATTAATGCATTTTGTTTACAACCTATAATTCGTGGCACAAAACGTCCATTATTATAAAACGTAATACTTATAATTATTTATTTATTTTCTAAGAATGGTAGATATAACTTAAATTCTGCTGAGATACTTATTTAGATTTTTTAAAAACAGTATCAAACATGATGATCTAAATAAAGTGACTATACTAGTACCTGATGAATATGTAGGTGCGTTGAATGTACCAACTACATTGCAAAGTACAGGGTTATTTTAATTGAAATGGACAAAATTATATTATTATTATTATTAATATGATTATTATTATTATTTTTATTATTATTATTATTATTATTATTTTTATTTTTATTATTATTATTATTAAGAATATTATTATTGTAATTATTATTAATAAGAATATTATTATTATCAGTATTATTATTATTATTATTATTATTATTATTATTATTATTATTATTATTATTATTATTATTATTTACAAGGAATATGTTAGTGACACGTTAAATTCATACAATGCGATCACAGGAATTCATTCGTTTCTCATCGCCATTCTCGTGGTACCAAGGGATATAGCTATCCACATGGTCAGACACAAATAACCAGACATATAACGTCATTATTTATTTTCTTTTCTACATGTCAGAGCTCTATTCATCCATCTAAGTAAGGATGATGTTAATCTTATCGCTTGGAAATAAATAAATTTAAGTTTTTTGCTTCTCTATTGTCTTCAACTAATTAACAATAAAAACGTTACCAGCAATTTAAACGAAATTCTACAAATAATTTTATTATTTAAGTGACAAAATGAAGTCTCACAACCCAATCGCGTATGTACACTTTAGACGGGATACAAAATACCAATGTCCGGGCATATTTGAATGGGTTGCGGCAAGAGGTAACACCGTGAAATATTACTAGCATTTTAAAGTATGTATAATGTAACTGTCAGCTTGGGAATAACTTGGATTTATTCCAGGTAAATCTAGCTCAAATTATGATGCAGTTAATAATACAGACGTTTTACTGATTGAAATTGGAATAGACGATGGATGAGGACCATCTCAGGAAAGGCCAAAACATCATACCATCAGATACCATTTCAAGAATTAAGTGATCTTAATATCCAATAATAATATAGCGGTAATAGCAAAATGTCTCACCTATTCTGTTTATAGACTTATTTTATTTCCAATATGTATACTTTTAGTTTTTATTCAAAGAAAATCTGAACCCACTTACACAGCCTAAGGTGTAGACAGCTGAATACCAGTTGAATGCCATTAAAAAATTGAAAAAGCCCATTCTGAATTTTCAAATCACATAATGACTTACATCATGAGGCTGAACACGCATGGGACTGGCCATTCAATGAGGCAAGATTGCTTTTTCTGACCCGGATATGTTTTCTTCGTTATTAAATTCATCACAAGATAAATTTATTTAAAATAAGAAAAATAATGACATACTTCATTTTATGATACTAATCTCAAGTTTAAATCACACTTCAATAATACTATGAATGGATATCAAAAGAAATGGTACAATATATTACCGATATATTATCAGGGTATCTAACAACATTCCTTGCAGCCAAGGAACCCCAAAGCAAATGTACAGTTACTTGCCACTTGAAATTTGACGTTTTATTCTTGCTCATGTTTATTGGGTACTAGGCACCTTAGATAAAGAGACACTTAAGTTGAGACCATTTTGTAAATTTGGAAAACCCCTCCCCCAACACTTCATCTGATCATGCTGTGCTCGTACATGGGCTAACTATTATAACTTGTGCAGTATTGTTTTGCATCAAATATGAATGCGGTTTGTTGTAAACTGTTTCGTGTCTATTGTTTTGTAATCTTAATTTTCACTACTGATTTTCGCATGATACTTAAAATAGATGTATACTCTATGAACTGCACTGTCTGCAGGTAATGGATGTCTGTACATTCCGATAACATAGTATTGCAAGATTATTATAATAAACAATAAGCTTCATTAAAATAAAATGTACACAAAATTGGTCCATTTGCAATTTCTTAATTTTTAGTTTCATGTTAAGAACAAGATTCAGTAATAAGCAGTAGCAAACACTAAATCAATATGAGATACATGTAGAGACCAAACTTAGCATTACTGGTACTCATCTGTCATTTTATTCTATAAAGAACTGTAAATTTGACAACAATCATAATGATGATTTATCGAATGAGATATATCTTCCATTGAATAAACTTTAGCTGCAAAGAAGTGTATCAAAAATAGAGAAATCGGCTAAATACTATTGAAAGTCTGATTTTCATGTTTTATATGTATTTTAGTTTTGGTCTCAATGCCCAAATAGTCACAGACAGGAGGCTGTATTAGCATTCATGTACTTAAATGTCTTAGTTCTATATTATGATTAGGCATTTCCATGACGAATTAGTTTTTGTTCTTGTGTTTTATTAATAATATTAAAAACATTTTATATTTTTCTTATAAGAATCACTAACTATTAAGACATGTGGATACAACCACCCATAATTGCTTAAATTTGGTGAACATTTAAGGTTTGACAATTTTCGACATTATTATTTTTTTCAACAATACGTCGAGTTCAGATTAGTCAAAAGCAATTCCCAAATTTCTGCTGCTATTGACAGAAACAAAATTTGAGCTCAAATTGAATAGCTTTGAATATTAGAAATGAACCTTTTCCGTGCTATAATAGACATTGTTTTATAATGGCAATGATAGTTTATAACTGTGTACAATGGTTACGATCTCTATTCTGTAAAAAATGTCTCAGTCTAACTCTATAATAGGAGACACCATATAAGTTCCAGAGAAATAACATAATCTGAACTAATCTTATATTGTCATGCATGAGAAATTAAAAATTCCCCTACTGGAAAGAACCATAACTAGGAAGTCGCATACAGTAAAAAATTGAGTCAGAAAGGTAAGAAGGTTTGTAGTTGTGTACATGTATATTCAAACTTGTGAGTCATTACTTTTCAAGGACATAACAGATGGTTGCATTAAGTGTATATTCAGGATGTTTATTGGGGCTATTTTGGGGTTGTTTCTTTTAAAAAAGGGGGTGTAATTGAAAATTGAACTGTACATCTGTTCATACCTGAACTGTTCAAAAGAAGACAAACAAGGTCTCAACGCATGTGCGTACCTTTGTCAAGATTTCTTTGAATAAAGTAAAATTATAAACACCGGAACACACTGAAATGCAATAAAAATACCAGAATGCAAATCAGTTATATCTTGTATACCATAGTGTATATAGGTGGTGAATGTATAATTCATATTTGTTACATAAAATCTTACTTATATAAATATAATAAATTAATATGTACTTTCTCTTCAACATGAAACTAAAAATATGCTGGAAAACGCGTTTTGGCGACAGTTTGCACACTAACATAATCTAATTTCAACAGCGGGGATTTCAATTTATATATCAGTTATTAATAATAAAATCAAATTACTATTGATTTAATATTGATTTCATAAGTTGATTATTATGTTGTGGTTTTTAATTATTACATTTTTCTTATTATGCTTAGTTTCGTGATGTGTGAGACTTGTGCAACTCAGTATGCTTAACAGCTGTATAGTTTGAGTGTAATCATCATGAATTATGTGTGATAACTGATATTGGTCTAAATGTAAATATGCGTATGTACTAAAAAGATGACCCCTAATAGTGAATTATGAATAATACATATTCATCAAACAATACATTTTCTCTCTGCAGAAAAAACATTTTTGACAGGTGTAATGGTTTAGACACCAATTATTTAAGTTGAAACAATATGGCAGTGTTCATCGTGCAAGCACGTAATCAAAGGTATTTATTTTCAAAATCTTCTTTTTTATATGACATTTAAATACCTTTGAGTACGAACAGTAATTTAAAAGATACATAAATTATCCATGTAGAAGTTAATTAAAATATCAGATAACGGTAAGTAATAATAGTTCGTGACAAGATACGTTAACCTTAAATAAAAGTGTAAACGATGATAAAACGTTACGAGTGAAGAGAACAATTATTAATAAATCATTACTAATATGCTTTTATTAGTAATAGATTAAGCATTAAAACTATGTAACAACTGTATTAGACACTATTAATGTTAAATGTTTTTTTTGTTCAAAAATGTCGCACATTACACAAATTTCAGCAATGATTATTGCGTTCTGGTGTTTGCATTGCGTTCCGGTGTTTCTATACACCATTCCGAAATGTGTTCATCAGCTTTTTGTAAATGAAAAAAATACAGTAGTATATAGTTGTTTTCGAGACATTATCTAAGTATCATATACAATTTGATTTGAAATATCTATTATTAAATGGTTTTCATTAGAACAAGAAAATGTGTATGATCATCAAGAACAGCTCATTGGTGGAAACGGGATAAAACCAAGTTGTCACAAATAATAACGAATATAAAAACTAGCTGAAGTTTTGGAAGAATACAGTTAACAACTTGAAAAATAATTGTTCAATTTCTTACCAGTTTGATCCAGCATGTCTTGCCATCTTCCAAGAATTTAGTGTATTATTCTCTTGCATGAATGTGATCAATGTACGCGGTTTTAACAAAAAAATACGCGCCAAAACACCGCACAAAGGGACGCCCCGGGCTTATTCTGGCATCGCCAGTTTGCCACTATTACACAGTTATTTATTTAAAATCAGTAATTATTTGTAAAAGTCGCATTTATCTGAATATTAAATTTACAGTGACACTGCAAAGCAGCGATGTTCTGATTGGATGACAGTCTGAAATCACACGCATTCTGATTGGGTAATAGTTTACACACTAGTCAAGCGCCAGAGGAATGCTTCAAATTGTGTGACTTTTACACACGGAGTGTGACTATATGTCGAACATTACCGACTTTGTGAGGACTTTAAAAAAAAAAACGTGGTTGGTATCATATGATCATTCTCAACCACTTTCCGACAAAACATCTCGAGGACTAGTGTGTAAGTCCTCGAAATGTGCAACCCATCTCAAGTACTCGCAAGTATAACAAAATACACATGTACACACACACACACACACACACATACATACATTAGGGTGACCCAAAATTATTTTTTTTTGAAAATGTTGGTGCATACCCACCTAAAAGTTTCCTTTGGGTTACAAAAAAACACCCCAAAAAAATGAGACTTTTAAAGGAGACTAGAAACCAGTGGAAATATACAATAATATTAAATACACTGCAGAGAAAAACATGATTCTGAAGCGTCGTGTGCGACCGTACTGCCAATATTGAGATATTGGCATATCTTCTAGGCGCTGAGTTTCCGTGACCTCGTATGCATATTTTCCGCGCCTATTCGGTTACTTTCGGAAAGTGACGTCATACTAGCAACTCCAGCATCCAGACCTACAGTTGCAAGGTTCATTTCATATAGAGTACCATGCCGTTTTGCGTTGCTTACGGGTGTAATAGCATACATAGAAAAGGCTGTGGAGTTCAATTTTTTTTTCTTTTCCAAATGATAAAGGGATAAAGAATGTCTGGATACATTATTACAAGCGAGTCGATTTCAATGCAACACCATACAGCAATCCGTGCCCATTACATTTCACAAAGGAATGTTACCAGAGGGATCCTAAAAACATAGAACCTCTAGGATACACGAATGCTAAGCCTAGACTAAAAGTTGAAACTGTTCCAGACATACCATTGTATATTTTAAATCCTGGTAGAGTGTCAAACGTACGAGTTACGAAAATAGGCAGAAGGCCGAGTAAGTGCTAATAACAAATATGACAGCCCGACACCTGATCGTGCTGATGAAATGAGTAAAAAAAAATTCTTCTTCAAGATTACAATCTAAATAAAGTCACCACTGTCCTATGTATAGTTGAGATCTGACTTTAATCAAATGGAATTTTAGCTTTAAAAAATAGTAATAATAAGATTATCAACCCTTGACACGGTCGTGTTTTGAGAAAAACAATTAAGTAATTTTAAAAAAGATTAAAAAATTATTTAAAAAAAACAACCTTTCAGTCTATGCCTATTACTCGTAAAATGTATAAACGGAAATCTGTAATGATTGGAACTGATATAAAACTGTCCCTTGGGCAGTTTAAATAGCAGCGATTAAAATAAAAGAGATCCGATATAAAATCAAAGTTTCACATTAACTGGCTGACAATAGAAATTGGGGGGAGGCGACTATTGACCCCACCTATTTGCCCCGATGTGCAATTTCTCCCTGTGATACGCCTTATTATACCCCATGACAAGACCTTTTTTTCATATTCTGGTCTGCATAATAGTTAGAGGTTAGAATTAAGTACACAAACATAATGGCAGTTTAACAAATTAACAATTATTCCTTATCATTGCACTTATGTTGTGAAAAGGACTGGCCCTCTGACATAATTCAAAGAAACCATGTGCTACAGAGTGTGTATGTAAGCACCAGAAAGTCATTGGCAAATAAGCGATGCCGAATTTTGTTGTAACTTCGATGTCAAAGACTTCATTTTAAGAGTTCAAATCTGCAGTCAAACGTTACCGTACATGTATGTGGCCATTGTTTTCCCACATTTTATATCCCATCCTATTTACATTATTTTAAGTGTTAAGATATGTAACACTGTTTACTGAATTAAATATTTATTTTGAATTAGTTTTTTTAGGGGCACATATACTGCGTCGTATTTTTTTTATTCCTTCTTTTAATTTAATCATGGTAATGAAACTTTACATAGATGGTAGTGGAATGTCAGGTGTTAACTGGCCGAGTTTTTTTTAGGGCGGAAATGGAGATTTTGTTTGCAGAGAAAATTACGCATCCTTCATTGTGATAATTCATGGGTTTTAAACTAATTGGTGACAATTTTTTTTACAAGAAGTACTTCTGTAGTAGTTAAATAATCTGAAATTTACGTGAATAATGTTTAATCTTAATCTATTTACTGAAGACAAAAACTGTCCTGTGATATTAATTATTTCTTCACTACAATATTCACAAGTGATAAAATAGAATATGACATTTGTGGACTGCACACTTGATGAAAAAATTACATATGGATTTTCTTCTTCTGAGAAATGAAAATTGAGAGACATATTGAAATAATCGGGAGTTAACTGCGAAAAATCAAGAGAGATATTACGAGATAGGGAGGAAATACCTCCAAAATTGGAATTTATTTTCTTTCTTTCTTCTCTCGGCTTGAAAGTTAACATATATGAACTGTTCGGGTTTGTGGAATTTCAGTCAGGGCTAGTAAGTTTATTTAAGTCATCAGCCCGGGGCCTGTGCTTAAAACATTTCTTTCAGCACTGACCAGTACAGTACGTACTCTGTTAACGAATCATGTATATACTTACAGATTTGTCAATACGCTAACTGTAGCATGCATGTAAAATACACTGTAATTGAATCATAGAAAGGAAGCTTCTTAATGTTGAAATTAATTACGTATGATTTCCTCCTCGCAGATTTATTTGTGGGGTGTTGATTTTGTGTGTGTGTGAAAAATTACTTCCGATGAAAACCGTTATCAATGGCCTCTCTCGCTTGCCATGTTTCTGTTTGATAACGAGGACTTGCTAGTATGACGTCACGAGACCACGTGATCTGTCGTCTCATTAAAACTCGGAAATACTCGGCAATTTACGGAATCATTGTATCTTCTTCGCAATATAATCAATATCCGCACACGATATTATATTTTTAAACATTATATTCGAATTAGAATTTGTAAAGAATTACATTTATAAAATAAAAATTTTCATTTCTAGTCTCCTTTAATATAATGTTTAGGGGTCCCCCATGGCCCATGAAATTTTGGCAAATCGGTGTAAATAGCGTTCAACATGTCATAGGTCTAAACGTTCCTGTGAATCAACCACTGTTCCCATGAGATATTATTTGGCACCATTAGAAAGATCATGATTAGTAGATTCTAGCAATTTCCACACTTTTATGTTTATGCTAATGTGGTTTCAAATACAAACAATGAAAAACAATGAAAAACTGTGAAAAACTGGATTTCAACAACTGCATTTTACAAGTATATATATTTCTTTTTTATAATTATTTGTCATGTCACTTTTTGTGTTAGTTGTGTATTTTTAACAATGTTTTGTAAACTTAATGTAAGAATAAAACTTTACTTGAAAAAAGGATTTTTTTTGGTAACTACCCGGGCAACGCCGGGTACTTCAAGCTAGTACATAATATTATGAACTCATAAAAAAGTATATTTACAGAATAAAAATATTATTAATTGAATTAAATTGAATAATATTAGTGTTATTATTACTTCCAGAGCAATGGCAAAATCGACTAGTACTCGCAGTAGGGATATCGTTTGGTTGATTGGACATCCCTGTGACATGATAACAGGTGCTCGCCTTCCATCTGGTCGTGATATCATGAGGAATTTTGTCTACTACCACCGACAGCAGAAATTGACTGTTGCAGAGAGTGCACAGCGAGTGTTTGATCAACTGTTGCCCTTCTGGATGAAATCTCGACTTCCGGTGCGCCACAAACCAAACATTATTCAGAAGATCAAAGATCTTTATTGTCAGTATGTTGGTTTGGTGAAACATTACTCGAGGAACCACACCAAGGACCAACAGAACCAGAAAGAATATGGTGAAAAACTTGATATTCTGTTTGACATCAGTCATGCTAATTCTAATGAACTGATTACAAACGAGGAAGACCGTCAGTTTCTGAAACTGCAGCAAGAGTCAAGAGCCGGATGCCTTGGGTCAGTTGACAGGAAAACTTTTTGTCGTGATAAACGATCGGCTGAGCGCAAAGAACGACAACTGAAGCGAGCCGCCGCAACAGCAGAACAACTCTGCAGTGTTCAGGCGACTGTCAGAGCTGAAGAATGTGAAGATGATGAAGACAAAAAAACAAACTCATCACAGTCAAGCAGCAGTTCCTCAAAATCAGATGAATCTTCAGCAGACGAATTCATCGTTAAATCTGCGACGCCAAGTAGCAGTAAACAATGTAAACGCACTCGTCGCACTGTAATCACTCCAAAAGTGTCACCTGTATTGGACCGAACAAATACAAGCGTTCGTACCTCACCTATGATCCTAGCTTCTGTGGTCAATGAAGTAGGCTGTTCAACATCCTCAGCAATACTTTCAAAAAGTACAATTCACCGCCAAAGACTGAAGTTTCGCTGTGAAGCTGCCACCCAGATCAAGGATGACTTTAGACCCAGTAAAGCTGTTGTGCACTGGGATGGCAAACTGCTGCCTGATCTCACAGAAGTAGATACTGAGCAAGTGGATAGATTGCCAGTTTTGCTATCTTCTCTTGTTGATGGTAGCACAAAACGTCTGTGTGTGCCGAAGTTGACATCAGGATCAAGAAAGGCTGCAACAGAGGCAGTTCTAGAGTATTTGAAGTCATGGCAATGCGAATTGCTTGTGATTAGCATGTGGTTTGACACGACAGCATCAAACACTGGTAGACTTAATGGAGCCTGCACACTTCTGGAGACAGCCATTGGTCGCAGTTTGCTATGGTTGGCCTGTCGCCATCACATGTTCGAGGTTCTTTTGTCCGATGCATTTGCAGTGTGCTTCTTTGGTCCATTAACTGGGCCTGAAATTCTGCTTTTTAAGCGATTCAAAGAAAAATGGTCCAACTTAGTCCACCGTCAACCAAAGCCAACTGTGACACAATTAATCTCTGCTTGTGACAAACTTAAAGCATTCATTGCAGAACAGCTTCAACTCAGCCACCCTCGAGATGATTATCAAGAATTTCTTCAACTTGCGGCATCACTGGTTGGACTGGACATTTCAGCGACGCTTCGAAAACCTGGTGCCCTTCATCGAGCTCGCTGGATGGCAAAGGCAATCTACTCCATGAAGATTGAATTGGTCTTTGATGGGAATGAATCTGTTATCAAGCTAACAGCCCGTGAATTACAGGGAATCCAACGATTCAACAGATTTGTGGTTAACGTCTACCTTCAGTCTTGGTTCACATCTCGAGTAGTGGTTGATGCGCCATACAAAGGACATTCTACTCATCCAAAGACTAGATGACTAAAATGATGTTGCACTGAAGAACGTTGACCTAAAAATGATGTTGCGTCACTCGTGGTACTTAACCGAAGAACTAGCTACCCTATCTCTGTTTTCTCAGCATCTGTCGTGCGAGGAGATAAAACAGTTAGTGTTAGCAATCAAAGATGACCGAGGATAGCATTTGGTTAAGTCACTGCAGACACTGCCGCACACACTGCATGAATTATCGATCTCACGAAGTTTCTTCAAAACCAGCGCCATCGATGATAGTTTCCTCAACATTCCGGTTGAAGAATGGCCTGAAAGTGAATCGTACAAGACTGCATTCAAGTTGATCAGTAATTTGGCCTGTGTCAATGACGTTGCCGAACGGGGTGTCGCCCTTATTCAGAATTTCAATGCTACAATAACTAAGGATGAAGAACAAAAACAATACCTTATGCAAGTTATCGAGAAGCACAGGCATGACTTTGCAAAGTGCAATCGTGACAATCTTTTTGATATGTATAACTGAGCGTTTTATGTTGTATTTATACGATTTTCAGTTTTTTCACCTTAATTGTTGTACAACTGCAGCTAATAAAATCTAGGTGTATATACCACTGTAATACATTTCTAGATTATACTAATCAAGAGCTTTCTAATGGTGTCAAATAGGCTGTCATTTTGTCATGGTACAAACGGTTAATGTACTACACCGTATCAAACTGTTTTCACAATATCGAATGCCATCATGACTATTGCTTAAAATTTCATCACCCTTGGGGGACCCCTAAATATTATTTGAAGGACCTATAATTTTGTATATGTTATTATGGAACCAAAAGGAAACTTTTAGGAGGGTATGCTTTACAATATTTTTTTTAAAAAAATGTTGTGCATAATATGGGACACCCTAACATACATACATACATACATGCATGCATGCATGCATGCATACATACATACATACATACATACATACATACATACATACATACATACATACATACATACATACATACATACATACATACATACATACATACATACATACTGTCACAGAAATAGGCGAAAATTGAATTTTCTTGAATTACAAACTAATCTCACCATTATTTTTGTTTCGTCGTACATGCGTTACCTGGGGTGAATAAGTGCTTTTTCAAGGTAAGCGGCGTGTAACGATTTGCATGTGCCTGACTTCGTATCACTTGAAGTCAGGAACATTAGAATCACGAGGTGCACGGTAATTTTGCCGTGAATTCTGCTCACCTATTTGAGGATATATAAGGCAGAATATTTCTGATTATATTACGGGTCCAAAAGTATCTTATCACAGGAAAGATAGCTCGTCATTCTTTCTCCAGCCAAAGGGGTGAGTGTTATATTTATATTTCGTTTTATTGTGAATTTTATTCCGTTTATCATTTCATGTAATGATGCCTTTATTACAATTCATATTTAAACATGGAATATTTGGAATTACTAGTCACTATGAGACTTTAAATGTAATAGCGTAATCTAAGTTGTAGATTGTTTTAGAAAAAAACTATTATTAGTTTAGTCTCTTTATTGTAACTGAAATTGTTGCTGATTGTAGCTGAACGTCTTTGAAATTGTTGCTGATTGTAGCTGAACGTCTCTGAACGTATCTGATTGTAGCTGAACGTCTCTGAATGTCTTTGAATTGTAGCTGAATGTGATTAACTGAGCCATTTGATTGTGAGATCAAATTGAGGTATCCGACTGTCTGTCTGTCGGATTGTCTGTCCATCTACATCTGTCGTGATGTGTAAATATCCGGAAATCTAGAAGTCTTGAGTGTCGGAGCTGTCTAGAAGTGTAAACATTTGGGATGGCATCTAGGTATTTGGGACCGATGGTTCTAGTAGATGCTGCATGCTGTCTGTACGTATAACTGTGGTGGATCCGTGAAAGGCAAACGGCCGATAAAAGTATTGGTCAACCCTAGGTATTCGGGAAAACTGGGCGGCGATTCAACAGTTGGTAAATCGTACGGTTATACAGGGTCGAGACACATGTGTGTGTTGCAATTGTAGTACAATTGAATACATTGTTATATTTACATAGTTACTTCAAATCACAGTAGTATTTCAAGGGATTACATGAATTTCAATAAAAGTTAGCAACTTGATTAAATACATGTATATGTTCGTGCTAGTTGTCGCAATCCATACGTGCGATAGTATAGTTTGATGTTTGTATTTATTTATCGCAATTTTTTTAATATAACTTTTGTAAAGGTTCCTTGGATCTGTGTATAGTCCAAGAGATTTCTTTGTATCTGTGTTTTATTTTGTATTAATATTTAATTTATTCATTTATTGTGAATGGTTGTGAGTGTCATTGTGGGTTGAACGCATGAGTTATTGTGTTGATACATCATTAGTTTTCATTAATAATTTATTTCATAAATTTACATTATCTTTCACACATTGTGTTTGTGTTGTTCATTTAATCCACCATCCACTCGGTAACAATTCTGTTACACATACATACATACATACATACATACATACATACATACATACATACATACATACATACATACATACATACATACATACATACATACATACATACATACATACATACATATACATGCATACATACATACATAGATACATACATACCTAGCATACGACATCATAATTATATTAATGAAATCAACTGCTCATTGTACCTTTAAACAATACAGAGCTTCGTCGTCACTGGGGACAAAGATATTTCAGAAAAGAGTTTTTGTTATTTAATATGTCATATATAAAAATTGAAAGTTTCTTCACATAATTCGATAAATTTGGCATTCGTCTTCAAGCTCAATTATGCACATGCTAACATCGATTCCGTTACACAACCAGGTTATTATTAATTGTTGCTTTACTGGGATATGTATAATAATGCTAATTCTCTGATAACCATATTCCGTTCGTTGCAATATGTAGACATTTAACAAAGGTGTTTTCTTTTTCCTAAACATATTCCTTTTCATGTAGCTGCTTACCCCAAAATAAGTAAATTCTTATCATAAAAGATTTTTAAATTTAACAAGATAAGAAACTTCGTTTGCATACTCATATTACCACATATCGACTCGTCGTGTTAAAAAACAAAAATATTTAATTATTCGTGTAATATTCACCAGAACATATTTGACCTCGTGCAAGCCGTTTGATATCACATATCGTTAATTATCAACATAAGATTTTTAGCTGTGAGTATAATATCCCATAAAAATAAAAACTGAAAACTGTTTTGGATTAGTGTAGACATATAATGAAAAGCCTCGCAAAGGACAGTTTCCATACATTTTCATTCAGTAAAGTTTCTTTTTTTACGCTAAAACTTACTCTGATGTTACTGACAAATGTAGTTAAGTCAGTGTCTAGGTGAAAATATATTTTGCCTAGTTCGTCTATGACGCATACAAGGAAAACAAGATGCTGTCCAGCGTGACTCCTTGGAGCATATATTTAATATATAAACATGTAAGAGCAGCAAAGACTGACAAAGTTGGACAAAGTAGAATAGACTGAACCAGATATATTGTAGCCTCGAATTTTTATAATTTAAGAAAGATTTAATTGAACCTGAATATGCGAGTTGGCTTACTTGTTATAGTCGAAATAGCACCATCTTTATTCAATTAGTAAAGAGTTTTATATCCCAGTGAGGGAAGCTGAGTTTATGGCAGATAGAGGAGCCGATAGTTTGTTTTCGAAGATTTCATTGATTCTTCAAGGCACAATAGGTAAATATGTACCAAGAAATCACCTAATAAATGATTCTCATTGCGCATCGATAGGGGACCCGAGTGACCGAGTGGGCTAAAGCACCTTCCGTTATGGATCACTGCCATCTCACTTCTCTCTGCGTGTGTTCGCGTCTAATATTCGGCTAATGTGGATATGTGAGAAAGCTGGCCAGTAACATCTCGTGGGTCGTTGGTTCTTTATGGGAGTTTTCCCGGGTTCTTCCTTCACTAATAATACTGGCCGTCATGTATTGCCAGCATAGCGTGTGCTGAAAAATGGCAACAACAACAAAATGAAAGCCTGTCAATTATTTTATTTAATAGTACTTTAAATAAAACCACTTCAAATGGTACCCATCCGAAATAATATCAACATTAACGGGAAGCACAAGCTCTAGGTTCTCAATCTACAATCAAGATTCTTTAATGCTCCTAACCACATATTAAATCTTGACATTGCAGCTGAAATATAATGATACATAAAAAAGTAAAAATGAGGAAAAAAACTACCATCAGCTGTCCAATAAATTGAAACCATTGTTAAAATACTCAAGCGGGAGTTTATCTGCTTTGTATCAACTTTTCAGTCAGAGAATTGAATATACACAATTTTATGTACTTTTAATTCGAAAAGTAATTTTTACAAATTGAAAGTTGAAATGTTGAAATCGGAGGTATTAGAATTTTTTTTTCGTCGCTTACCTGCCAGTTTGCATCTGAGATGAATGACGACAATACAGTGGTATCATCCTTTCTTTGAAGTTGGCAGAAATATTCTCTTGACATCTTCTGTCTTTATGGTGTCCAAAATTTCAAGACAAGTGTTTGATGACTAGCTTATCGTTCCAAGAAGTTCGGTACTTGAATACATACAAGCAAATGAACCCATGATATCAGATATTGTGATAATATGTTTTTAATTTGAACAATTTGTGATACAAGCTCTTAAACTTGATATGATCAACTTTTCATAAAAATTGCTTGCGGCTGAAGACCTGTTCTTTGCAAAGAACATTGGGGGAATATAAGAGCATTAATATAGAATAACCACTTACCAGTTGTGAAAGTGAACTGCGCATTAATTCCAAGATCCTCGTTTTGATACAGCATGCTGAATCTAGCTGTGTATGCTTTCCCTTCGTCCAGACCGATGACGTCGATAAAGTTGGATTCTTTAGTTACTCTGTATTTTGTACCAGTCACGGCTATCTCTATGACAATGTCCGTTTCGCCATAGCAGGAATCGGGAAGTTCCCAGTTTAGACGAACCCCATTTGTTTGCACATTGGATGTCTTGATGTTCTTTGGCCCAGATGCTTGCATGTGAAAATCAAACATTCACCTGCTTTGTTATGTTAGATCTAACGGGCAGAGCTATTTAACTACTTTCCTAATTTTTGTAAGGAGATTCACCTTTTGATGGGTATCATACATTTCTGCAACAATGAATTAATATCAAAACTCATGAAAAACCAGAAATTCTAAATAATCTTCACATTTTAACCACACCTGCAAATCATACAACTCACTGCTGAATTTAACAATGAGATGAGTTTCCATTTTCAGAGAAACAAAAGTCATGTTTCAAAAGCAAAGTTACTGATTGACCGATATCATGTTTGCTCTTGACTTTACGTTTTGCAATTCAATTTTTTTTAAACACTTACATTCTGTCAATCCACTCAGTTTGTCTAAATCGTTGATCTGAGAAATAAAATATATATAATAATTAACAGAGAAAAGATGGGAAATGAAAATTTAGATACTATCAGATAAACCAAAGAATAATCGATACAATTGTTTCATCAAATATATAAATACAAATTAGCGTCAACATGAAATGCATGTACAGTATACATACATTCACTTTTTTTATATTTCATCAACTTTACAGTCTTACTTTCTTTCTGATATATACATATACGTTTTCTAAATCTACAATGCATTAGACCTAAAATATTATTTATTATCTTTTGCACTTGTGCACATTATATTGAGTTTTTAAATGCTTTAAATACCCTCTCAATCCTTACCTCCTGTGAAAAAGTCTGTAACACCCCAGCCTGGTTTTGCACAAAGAATTGAACAGTTACCGTTGCGATTTTCAGTATATTGTATTTGGTAAGAAACCAACAATTGTCGATATCCAGGATTTGGTCGATCTTAAAACACTTGTTATCCGTACAACGGCAATTGGCATCAGTTATACATAATGTGGGGTCCTGAGAAGGAAAAGATGAAAAATATAATACATGATAATTAAATTTTAGGCATATTATGGAGAAACCCTTATGCATGTAAAGTGTACATGCTTTATGTTGAACATTATGTTTAGAATAAAATCCAAGGTAACATTTACTCGAATCAAATATATCTGTAAAATTAATAAATAGGCTCGATTTCAAAACTTACTAACTCCATTACCGTCCATCACCAATCACACTTTCTTATGTTATATTAAAGACTTGTGTTTTCATTGTATGTTTAAGTACAAATGATGAATTGTTCTTAGTGTTCAATCCCAAATTGTCAACAAATCCATGACATGTGCTACATAAGTTGAATAATCTTCTTTTCTTCAATGCACAGCATATTTGTAATTCTTTTCGGCAATGTATTAACATATTTTTGTGTTTTCTTCTTTTATACCTGGCAATAAGTATAGAAACATCATTAGCAGTTTCAATTTCTTTATGTCCTCAGGAACTTTCAGAACCTTTCACAAACTGACTACACAATAATCTCTATGACGGCGATGAGTTTCTCTGTTATACTCATTGACCCCATGGGCGTGTATATTAGATGGGTGTGATGCATGCGCCAGGTTTCTTTTCAGGAATGTAATTATAAACGCACTTTTCGTAAACGATGAGCGGGAAGGGGCTGGTCCTGGGAATGGGGGGTCAAAGACATATATATAGGGTTTTCAGGTATGTATTTTTCAAAAATGCAATTAAACAGAAACCTTTATATCTGACCGTAAAATTATTTACTTTAAAGATGTAATGTTAAGTCAGTTTCTATTATTTCCATCCTTTCAAAGTGTCATATTATCGAAGTTTCGATGTTTGGCATTTGTAATGCATTCATCTTTCTAATCGACTTTAATTTTCCAATTGTTTTTTATCAATAATAGATGTATCACGAGATATAATAATTTGATGTTGCTTTTAATGTCACTTTAACACATTCTTGGTTTCATCGTGCCAACGAAATTGGAAGGAAATGCCATTCCCAAGGCCTAGGCTTTGATTCAATTGCACAGGTGGCTTACACAATATTGGCATATTTTTTGTCCATTAGTATAACTGGACTGAATTTTAAGTAAACTATGGCTAAGGCGTTTGAAGGCTAACGACACAGGTTGGCTTTCCTGGATATTTACCTCCTTTTCAGCGACCAGAAACTCTCAACATGACGATATGAGAAAACTATTATTCTCTCGACATCATTCGGTGTCATTGCATCTCTAGTACATTCACTCAGATTGGTTGATAGGTTGAGTGCGTGTTGGTGCTATTCTCACACACCTGATGGTATTACATTCATGTCGATAGTCCCTTTTTAGGAACTCGACATGACGACCAAATTAAATAGCACACTATGTGTGCATAAATGCCCGTGGGGATGTGGCACTATTCCTTACCCGACGGGATTAATTAAATAATCAGCTGTGCTGACATTAAACAGTGCTAAATAATTCTTAGTATTCCAAGCACTATAATTCGAATTTCTTTCGTTCGTTCAGTTGAACCAGACACAATTGGAGTGTGGGTCAAGTAGTCGAACAACTGAGTTAAAGCGAAATTACCACAATCTATATTAAATTATTTTAATTTCAGAAAATGTGGGCTGGTATATTTGCTTTTTCTTTTATTTGGATATCTGTATATGTAGGTAAGACAAGAAAAAAAACTAACCGGAATAAAATTTGCGAAACTCATTCCTGTATATTTAACTTCACAAGAGCCGTTCATTACAAGTTTGTACTGAAGCGTATGAACCCCACTATCGTCATCCTTTGCAATGAACTCAAATCTGCAAATAGAAGAAATTGTGGCGCATGAACCAGTTGCAGTATTTCTTAATGGTGTTGCATTCATAATCGAGTCTTTCATGTAGATACTAAAAGTATTATTGTTGGTGTAATAATAATAATAATAATAATAATAATAATAATAATAGCAACAATAATAATAATAATTATAATGATAATAATAATATCAATATTAATAAAATAATAACATCAAGAATGGTAGTAATAATAATAATAATAATAATAATAATAATAATGATAAGAATATTATTACTACTACTACTACTAATAATAATAATAAGAAGAAGAAGAAGAAGAAGAATAATAATTATAGTAATACTTCTATTACTGCTAATAATAAAAATAACACTAATAATAATAGTATTAGAAATATTAATACTAATAATAGTACTCTTACTAATAATAAATATAGTAATAATAATAATAATAATAATAATAATCATAATAGTATTACAAATAATACATATTATAGTTGTTATAATTATTATTATTTATTGTTTATTATTATTAATAGTATACTATTATTATTATTAGTTTCTTTAGTGTGATCTAAGTATTACTAGGTGTCATTAAGAAAACATATAGTTCAAATGTATAGTTGTGTTGTTGCCCTTTTCGTTTAAAGATGGTATGCATTACTGTACCTTCTTCACGATCATCTGAAGTTCACTGTAAATATTCATTTATAGAACGATTAAACTCTTCCTGGCATGATCAGATGAAAACAAATGGTATTTATTTACGCTAAATATTTTAATATTTAATGTACTGATCGTGTGTTTTTCTAAATAATTTTGGAATTCTCAGAGCCAAAGGTTCCTTGTTCACGAGTAACACAAATATTACAAAAATTTATAACCTTTAATATTAAACCGTTTGAATAGCATGCCTTACCTGCTGCATTACTTATAGCTCCCATTCAGACAGTTTCTCTGGAAAGAATGTATACCAACCACAGGAGGTGAGTAATCAAATTTGACCTCTGCAACATCGAATGCACTATGTTTCATAACATCGTGGGCTCGTACCCAAACTTTCATTTTCCTACCGCTAGAGAATTTTCTTTGAAAGGTATGGTTCTCAGCTAACGGTGTTACATTTTCTCATCCTGATATCGGCAAACTATCATCATCTGTAAGATCTACATTAACCTCAAAGCGCACGATTCCATTTAAGTTTGTAATTTCATGAATTGATCGCATTCCTTCTTCGTCATCCAGTCCTTGAAAAACGTATCTGAAATTTAGGTAATAAGTTTTTAGGTAATAAGTATTTCTTTATGTTTTCCCATACCAATGAGAGTTCATTTAGGAGGTATGAAATGGTGGCAAGATACATAAGCAGATGATTTTATGTCAAGAATGTAGTAATACCTTGTCTTGTGCGTATGTTACATATGACGAGTTTTCGTTTTTAAGAATATATCATATCTTTGTACGTTATATGCATTGGTAACAGCTGAGAAAACTGTATGATAGATGATTATTCAATACATTTCTTTCCTGTGCTTCTCTATTTTTTAAGCCACAGGTATTAATATCTTTAAATAGAATTTATGTCATAGGTGCAATCAAATGAGATTTAAAAGATGACTAACTTGCGAGAGCTTAAAATTCCATCCTCTTGTACTTTCTGAAACTGTATTGGGTATGCCAGTACTTGGTTTAGAAGCTTGTTTTCTCGAAGAATCCTATTAAAGAAATATCCACTCCATATAACAGTTATGGCATCAGAAGAAGCTTGCCATACATATTCACTGATATCAGTAGCCGTGGAGAAATAGAGCTTGTACTCCTTGGTGATAGCTTTTTCAACTGAAGACACGTTGTCGTAGAGGCACAGTCGACGAGCCGTTTTATAGTTGTTAGCCATGTCTCTAACTTCTAGCAAAACGGAATACATGCCTGGTTTATTTGGAGTGTAGATTGCATTATGCGGCGCAGTCTCATTGATGAATTGGGTAAATATAGGGTTGAGCGGATCCATTTCAACTAGTCTCCCATATGGATCGGGAGACAGTTTAAAAATGTCAAGGTAGTACTGCCACATACCAGACAATTCATCCTGCCAGCCTCCCCAGTAAATCTCTATTCGTTTCTTGAATAAAACATAAGTATGGTGTTCTAAGTTGCAATGTTACAAACGGTAAGGTAACAGCTGCTTTAATCTTATATTGATAATTATATATGCTTGATTATTTGTCTCATTGTACATCATATAATGTATCTGAATCTATGGGTAACATTACTTTTTTTCACTCGTTTGATTCTCCTCTGTGCTATCTACAAATTGGTCTGTTTTATTTCATTTTGCTTTAATTCATCTATATCACTCATCGGTTCAAGTAGTATACATATAAACAATTCTGAATCACTTGAATAGTGTAAATGTATATAAAATAACATTGAAGATTAACACGAAAAAGTAATTAGACCATTAGTCATGGTATATAAAAGAACATTGCTATAGCCATCATTCTATGAATCAGATAACATGATGTTTAGTATCATTTTGATAGTGTTCCGCCTATCCTTGTCCATGGCATCAAACGCGCACTGAATCTGCGATCACGCAGAGTATATGTAATGACGGTACAAACATTAGCTTAGCTATAATCAACTAATTCAATATTTAAATGTAAGTACACAAAAACAGCTAATCTAATTATGCGTACAGTGTGCTCATAACTTAGCCGGTATGATATATATGTAAGTTTTGATTTCTGACAGCCGCGTGGCACAAATGTAAACCAAAATAAGTTGATACATTCGAGCTTCAGTTGTCATAAGAACGCATACAAAGTGTCCAATAAAGGCAAGGAGATCCCGGAGATGAGTTCTTGTGCTACCGAACGACTAACGCAAAATAAAACCTACTAGAAACAGGATAAGTGAAAATTAAGAAGTAAAAAAGAATATTGTCCAATAGCGGAAGAGATGTAACAGCATTTGGAATCGTTCCAATGGCCTAGTTGTCATGGCGTCCGCCGTGGAAGCTGGAGGTCATGTGTTCGATACCCGGCCGAGTCATAGCAAAGACTTACAAAAATCGTACTTACAGCTGCCTCGCTTGGCGATCAGCATTAGGAGATTAGTGTTAGGACTGGTCGGCCTGGTGTCAGGGTAATGTTACTGGGTGGAACATCATGCTACATGTCCGAGGCATGATACCCCAGTGCTAGACATCACTATAAACTGCCTCACTGCAGACATCGTAGCGATATGACTGACAACTTGTTAAAGCTACGTTAAAAACCCTAATCAAATAATCAAAACACGAACCTGGATTGTCTATGTGAGTGGCGATTTATGCAATTGAGTATCAGACTCTTTGCACAAATAGGTGAGCGTTTTGTTGAAAATTATATTACGGTTACAGTTTAGATGTTAAGGATGACCACACATTTATAATACATGTAATTAATGTGTTTTTTAATGTTCATGATATATTTTTCAATATGGGCAACGGTCAATGACTTTTAAAAGCACTGTAATATATTGCACTTCCATCTGAATTGTATCGATGTTATAATTTACTTATGATACAGTTGTCATCATGAAGCATATCGCTTTGATGCCAACGGAAACGTTTGCAATATGTAGAGACATTTAAATGTAACAGCTAATTATAATCTGCATAGAGTTAAATTATCACATTTCCAGAATGTCATCCAAATACATTCAAATGACATTGGAAATTATTCAAATCTGGATTGTTCCAGGAATAAAAGATATGCATTTATCTCCAATGAGTATGTTTGCATGTTAATTTCAGTGTGCATTTAGACATTTCCCTTTATAGTGTTTCAGGAGAAAGAGCGATCGCTTTAATTCAAATAAAAAAAACAACTGATTTTTCAGTATGCTACCAAACTATCTTATAATCCATCTAACCCCCGTGTGATGTTGTAATTAGTCCTAACTTCCAAACCTCGTGGGTCAAGTTTTGGCATTTTCGGCATTACAAACAGCATAAATTAGTGCATCAAATGTTGCAAAATATTTTATTCCTAAACATCCCATAGATATTAAAACCTCCCAAAATAACAATTAACCTTCTCGAATTTAAAACTTCTAAAAACGTTTTTTTTTCCTAGTAAATTCAATGAACATCAGTTTCACATTGTAAACAATATGATGTTTTTGATCCTCATATAAAAGAACTCTCATATCGTATCCAAACGCACATGCATACAGAAGGTTCTGAAAATGGAGACGAAGTTAAGTCGCCATGGTAGCAACCCATAGCACCATCTCAAGACGGTAACCTCATAAACATTAAAATCTTACAGCTGAAATTACAGTTAGCAGCAAAGAGGGTGAACCTCAAAAACAAAAAAAAAGCGTCGAATCGTAAAAAAGCGTCGAATCGTAAAAAAGCGTCGACAACCAACGCTTCCTCGTCTACGCCAGCGTCGTTTTCATTCACCCTCTCTGCTGCTATGGGTTAATATTTTTTTTACGAGTTCAACCGAATATTTGATCGAGTCCTTAGGATCTCACAAACAGACTAATCTCTAACACCTCTTCTTGTAGATCAATTAGATTATTGGACTGATCTGTGAGTTTGAAATTAATTCTGGTTAATGAATCATTATGACACCGCATATAGACTGGATTAACCGGAGACTCAATTATTAAAAATCCTGGAGGGACTATTGGTGCAAACGAATAAAGAATATATCCTTGCTGAGCTTGATTTGATCGTTCGAGATTAATTTGATGGCTTCCTTCGATAACATCGCATACTAAATTGAGCACAATCACCGATGAAATATTCACATTGTGTGGCGCGATATGCCTACCACCACCGTCTGGGTCATTATCATGTGTCAGGATTAATACATTTTTCACTAGTTGCCTTTTCCATGCGTCGTAAATTGTTTTAAATCCAATATCAATGATGTAGTTCAGTTGTTTCTTTAGTTTTGATACGTTATATCCGGGTAGTTTAAATGTAGGGATATCTTATTATATAAATCTGCAAATATTGTTCTCGATCTGGAAGTTTTATCATCGAGTATAACTTGAATAATTCGTAAATTAAATTTTTCCATATCGTCGATGATTTTGTTACATGTTTCTACGACGCTGATAAATTCATCTCGGGTGAGAGAGCCGGATTTAAGGGGTATTAACAACAGTGAAAAATCATTATTCATTGCTGTGAAATTTTTAACTATTTTAGGTTCGTTAACAAAATGATACTCCTGAAACCGATCACCCACCTTCTCAGGTCCGTATCCGATCCCAAAAAACTCTAGGGGTGGTATACCGTCGTACTCTTTATAACTTTTTATTGGATTATCAGGTTTTATTTTGTCTGAGACATAATCAGATTTTTTAGGTTCGGGGAATACAACAACGGTTTCCTGAGGTGGATTTTCAGGCCATCCTAGTACGGTTCTAATAGAGCTCTGATAGATATCTACGACGTATCCTTCTGTGCTTATCTCAATTGCGGATGATAGCGTCGGCTCATGAACCGTCATAGCGATTTTTGATTCTTTTCCAGTAATGGATTTTATTCTACGCGCGAATTCATTATTGATTTGTTCAATTTGGTATGACCCTGTTGGTATCGAAACAACGTTCCAGTCTGGAGTCCCGTCTTCTTTATTCTTATTCGCGAACACCAAGGAATTATTCGGTTGATGACCACCAAATGCTACCGATCTGATATTAGGCCAACTGTGATACACTCGTAGTTTTGCTAGCGCTATCTCCTTCACGGGGACTGGGCTAGGGAAATTCACACTGAATTCAGGTTTCGTTGATGTTATTGATATCATGCTTGTTTGTACTGGGTTCGTGTTCTCCACTATTCGTTGAAGTAATTCCATCGGTGTTGTCATCGCTGCTATACTCATATTGTCGCTCTAATTTTGATATCGCGGAATCATAAATACTGACCATCACTGAGAACTCACTATCCGATATCGTTGAGGTTATTGAGATCATTCTTTTTTTGGGGTTTGTGTTTTCTAATTCCATCGGTGTTGTCATTATTATTATACTGTTGTTGTCGCTCTAATTTCGATATCGCGGAATCATAAATACTGACCATCGCTGAGAACTCACTATCTGATATTAATGTATCATCGAGTGACGATGATATCATCGAGGATAATTGCCAGTACGCGGTTGATACAATATGAAATTGAATTAAGTAATCTTGCAGTTTACTCTGGCTGCATGATGATATATTTTTTATGATCCCGGTTGATATACCCGCGATTGTAGCCGCCGCAGAAATGCAAATTGGAACTACGACCGGGGCAATCATTGTAACCGATGCAAGTATTATTCCGGCGCCAGCGAGAATGCCTGACACCGAGTACACAGTAATATCAATTGCGGTGATTCTTCGTCGGTATTTTTTTATTTCTTCACGATAACGCTCAGAAAGTGATTTCAAGTTCGCGGAAAATTCTTTCACGGTATCATATCGATATCGATGCGATTGTGATTCCATTGACTCTGTCAACGGGATTATTATTGGTTCAATTGATTTCGTTGACTTCGTCATTGATGTCATTGTTATTTTAATTATTAGCTATCTTCCGGGTAGTAGACCAGGGGGTATTCTACTTCACTTACAAATTCTAAGCACCAGGTTATTTCTTTTCTAATGGTGTTATCAACCGCGACAATCTCAAATTCTTCTTCACGTATGAAAATTACTGTCGCGGTGAGCCGGAAAGCTGAGCTTCACTTTTCGTCTCCCATTTTGCAACTTTAAGTCTCCATTTCCGATTCTGAGACTTAACAAAAAATCGCTAACTCTCTATTTGGCAATTGGACACCTAATGATTTTTCCCACCGTCCACCAAATCTGCTACTTAATGATTTTTGTCTCTAACTAGTGAACAATCATTAAGAATATATTCGATCAAGTCCGATCCGATATCGTGTCCGCGGATCATGTAACGCTATTGTAATAAATCCATGAGGGTTTCGTTGAGCGTTACTAAAGAAGTTTTTAAATTGATTAAAATCCATATCAGAACACCAAGTTTGCCAAATATTTCTTAACGTATGTGTATCAACACCATTAAACACACTTAATAAATTACAATTATCGCGAATTACTTTAGGAATTTGTGTATACCGTTGAGTTACATAAATAACATCAGCATTTTTATGGCGTCCGCGTGAAAATATTCTTGCAGGATTTTTTTGTTTATCTAGCATAACATCATCGTACAAAACAAGATTATTAACACTTCCATCTAAATCTTCTACAGACGGAGCTTCATCAATATCAGTTATTATATTAACAACATCTTCTCCAGCAATTTCAGATGCTGTTTCATTATATTCTTTTAGTACATTATAACAATGTTGATCATCTACACTTGGTGCAACCAAATACAACTTATCCCATTTTAAATGTTTCATTATCAATGTCAGTAATAGTTGGGTTTTACCACTTCCGGATGGTCCAATAATAATCATTCTGATAGAATCTGGTAGCATTGGATGATGTTTAACTGGTTGTTTTTTCTTTGTAGCGCTAAAATCAATCACTTCCATTTATTGATATGCGTTTATTTACTATAAAAGTTATGGATTTATATTGTGTGAAATGTAAGAAACGTACACCAACAATCAACGAAACAACAGTTACAACCAAAAATAATAGACTAGCCACCTCAGGTAACTGTGAAATTTGTGGCATAAAAAAATTTAGATTTATTAAAAAAAAACAGGTAGAGATATCGCCAACCGTTTAAGTAATCTTCCAGGACTTCCCTGGGCTAAGTATCCAGGTGAGAAACATATTCCAGGATATAGTTATTGCGGACCAGGAACCCGATTAGATATCAGACTCAACGAAAATGATCAACCAAATCCTGGAGAAGATCCAATTAATGCTATCGATGAAGCTTGTCGTGTTCATGATATAGCATATAAAAGTAATGATCTTCAACAACGTCATCTCGCAGATATAAAATTAATTCACGCGATAAATGCAATTCCAGATAAAAAATTAAAAGAAAAGTTAGCTTCAGTATTGATAAAAACCGCTATGAAAGGTAAAATATTATTCGGTAATTGAAAATCTAAAAGTATTTAAAAACATTAATGTTTTATACATGGAATCTATTTATTACTCACCTACTGGCTACTGGAAAGGTTACGCAGCAATTAAAAAACTAGCCACCGCCGCATCAGTGAAATATAAAACCGCGAAAGATTGGTTATCTAAACAGGCGTTATGGCAAATTTATCTTCCGGGTCCTAAAAAAATTAATTATTCTCATTTTGATGTTTTTGTACCAAATGAAGTTCATCAAGCCGATATATTATTTCTGCCGTATGACAACGGTTACAAATATGCACTAACTGTAGTTGATATCGCTAGTAGATATAAACAAGCAGTCCCGTTAAAAACAAAGTCGTCAAAAGAAGTCTCTGATGCATTTGAAAAGATTTATCGTAAAGGTCCACTAAAATGGCCAAATTTATTACAAGTTGATCCGGGTAAGGAATTTCAAGGTGTTGTTACATCTACGATGAAAGCTCATAACGTAGCTATACGACGAGGACATACTGCAATACACCGCGATCAGGCAATTGTAGAGCGATTTAATAGAACTCTCGCTGAGCGGTTATTTGGATATCAATACGCAAAAGAATTTACTCAAGAAACTCGATCTCGTGAATGGGTTTCAAGGTTACCAAAAGTAGTATCTGCGTTAAATAATGAAATAACTAGAATGATTGGCATTAAACCTAACATCGCAATAAAAAAAGAGTATGTACCTGGTATTAGAATTGCAAGCAATTCTCATACTAACACTTCCAATTTCCAACCAATTCTTAGTAACGTTACTGTAAGATATTTATATGATCCAGGTGAACTCGAAGGTGGTGGCGCAAGAGCCACTGATCCTATTTGGAGTATTACTACACATAAAATATCATCGTCGACACGATCTTCTTCTAGACCAGCAATTTATAGATTAGATTCGTCCGCACCTCAGCGAGGATTTACACGCGAACAACTACAAGTTATTCCTGACGACACTCAATTACCACCACGAAAAATTAGTTAGAAGTGCTAGCGTGACGTATATTACACGCGAGACATGTTAATCTCACATTACCAATAATATGTCCTAAATTATTATCAATTCTATCCACAGTAAATTGATAACTATCTCCAGGATGAAATCTCCAGCGCATTAAACAGTTGCAAGTAGCGCAGTGATTATCTTGTTGCGTTTTCAATGATAAAATTAGTTTTGAGTTAATATTAAAATTTCTATTTTTTTTCTTATCCTGTTGTCGATATCCCGATAATTTTTTCTCAATAACGTAAATATCAACATCAGAGCTGTTCGCGTTATCTTCGATGATAACTCTTCTCAATTGATTTATTCGTCTAGCTCTAGATACCGCTAAATAAACTAAATTTGACCACTCGATACGATTATCTACGATCCAGATAGTTGTATCCTCAATAGTTAATCCTTGTGATGAGTGTATTGTTGCGGCGTATCCTAGCATCCAGGGTGAATTTTCAGCCTGCAATGCATCTTCAACTACATCAATGTCTACGTATACAATTTCATTTAACACTAATTTTTCAACTCTAGAAACTTCGTTTCCAGAAACTTCATCGTTTCTTCCTGGAATCTCAACTTTAATATTTTGTTTTCTTGTATCAGACGGTCTGTAACATAGCGGTATTTTTTCATTAGGAAATTTCTCTTTGTGTATCTCAAATAATCGTCGCTGAATATCATCACGGATTATTTTTCTACTTGCAAATACTATATCGGCCGGTTTCCAAGATTCCCAAAAATCTTCTTCAGGAGTTTCATCAATAACTTCTCTGAGAATTCTACACTGCTCGTAATCAGATTGCCGTCTTATTCTAGATTTTAAATCTTTTATTTCATCATCTAGTGATCTATGATCATCTGTGATTTCTTCATAGTAATCAACATTAGCTTTCAACCACTCATGTGGAGATTCTCCAGCAAATGGAGGTGGTTGACCGTCATCTCCGCACATTATAATTTTAACATTCTTCGTACGTAACCAATCTAGAAATTGTTTTAATATTTTTAATGGTACTGTACATATTTCGTCCCAAAGAATGACCGATGGGATAAATTTATTACCCATTCGAGAAGAATCCCATTTATCACCTTTCCACCTGAAAAAGCTATGATAGGTTTTAGCTGGAATTTCTCGTTCTCTCAAGGATTTTGCTAGTTTATGAGAATGTGTTAACGCTATTATACCAAAATCTTTATATAATCTTATAACTCTTTCAGTTTTTCCACTTCCACCACAGCCATTTAAATAAATTATCTTATAGCGAGTTATCGGATCAAATATTGATGGAGCACTAGAAATTTCAACATTTTCAGGATTCTTTCCGCGGTAACTACTAAGTATCTCAACATCTACGTGATGATTATAGCAGTGTAATTTCTCTTTCTTAATTCTCCAAGTTCCCCAATTACCATTTCCTAAATGTGATGTAACAACATCAATATGTTTCTTATGAAAATACATAGAATCCGTGGCAACCCTTACAGCGATATCTGGAAATTTGTTTATCATCGAAAATAAATTAATACTTGTATACGCTAACATTGAAGATCTTAAATGTGTATACTGAACACTTTCCCCGTCTATATAAGTTATAATAGTCCCATATTCTTTTCCATTCGATAAGAAAGCTTTTGTACTCGTTACAAATCTATTTGTACTGGTAAGATCCTTAATAATAATTTGTTCTTCAATTGGATCAATTACTAATCTAGAAGATGTTCTAGCATTATTAAATCTTCCTCCTTGAGTAAATTTTCCTATTATTTTTCTTCCTAAATCTTTTGCTGATTTTTCTCTATCACAATACATTTGTTTAGCGGTTTTAATAATCTGCTCTTCGCTGTATTCTGGAAAATTCATTTTTACTTTTTCAATCTCTCTATCTAAATCTGGTGTTGGTAACCAAACATCTTTTTGACTTCCATAACTTATTATTGCTTCACTAACCTTCAACATAGTTAACATACCACTATCTAGCATATATCTCAATAATACAATAGGAGTCCATAAATTTTCAAACATATGTTTACCGAGCCATAAATAACTACAGGGGTGTAACCCATCACGGAGTTTAAAGGAAGTAACCTTAGCAAATCCAGGTAAATCAAAATCAGGTAAATCTCCGTTAATGGCAACACGAGTCATTTCATGTGTAGGATGTCCGAAACGTTCAAAGTATGAGGAACACTCTCCCATTCCTAAAAACCCTCCTGGATAACTAGCGCTCATATCTGCAGAAATTAAATGACCAATATCATATTTAGTATTCCACAGTCCTCCATGTCCGTATTCAATACAACTTGATTTTACATCTTTAAGAAATATTTTCATTGTTTTTTTCCAAGAATTCTTCTCGCGGGCGTAATGAGCCGTCACCGATGGTACTGTAAAAGAATTACATAATATACTTTCATCAAAGTTTTCTACAAAATCTTTTGTAACGTTTCTCATACGTAAATCTAATTCTTCAGTGCGGTATAATTCTCCATTAGTTTTTACAAATTGATCAAATCCCATTTCAGGATCTTCGTCGCTCTTAAATAACCATACTCCAGTTGGATCATCTTTGTGTACCGCCGCAATTGTATCAAATATATTTCCGGAATATTCATTTATATATTTCACATTCTTATTTTTAGGAAATTCAGTAATACCAGAATTCCAGGCGTGTCCATTATGATCGATAATTCTAATCGGGGGTAATTTATTTTTTTTATATTTGCAATCTTGTAATACTTCTCCAGTTATTGATTCAACGATAATTGGATATTTTAAAGATTTTTGTAATTCAGCAACATCACTAATTGTAGCTCCACCTTTTTCTATCATCCGTCCTCCCCAATTTATTATCTTTTCTTCTCGTTGTTTAGTTAATCCATTTCCTCGTGAAGAATTTTTAAAATGTTCCATAACTCGCTCTGCAACGCAATTCAAATTACTTGGAAAATCTTCGATTTTTAATTCTGATGATGATTTTCTCATTGGATACATTTTATCGTGATCAATATCTATATGAATTCTGTATAACCCGTACATCACAACAGTTACGGGATAAGCTCTATTATAATAATGGCTATCAATTCCAACTAACAACCCAGGGTTCATATCACTACTAAATATCACATTTTTACCATCCTTCATTACAGGGTTATAATTATCTCGGATAATCCAACGATGAGTTTCATCGTCATATTTTATCCATTTTATTCTACAATAATATATGTAATTACCAAATTGTGATGTTATATTCATCGCGCGAACTTCATTTATGGTGCCGTCATAAAATCTATCATTTATCACTGTTCGTAAACTGGTAAACATATTTTCAGCTCCATCACGGCGAAATTCTTTCATAGCAAGTTTTCTTAGTTTTTTGAGGTCTCTATCAAGTCCCTTTAATGATAATCCGGATCTTGCATCGAGTGAAAAATAAGGTTTACTTAATATTGCCATAAGTATACAATTATAATATATACAATAATGTTTTATATTTAAATGAAAAAAAAAAAATTAAAATATATATTATATATGGATATGAAATTCGATGTTACCAACGACGACTCAAAAAAAAATAAGTGTAATTGGTTACCGATCGGTAGTAAAATAAAATGTCAACGAAATTGCGTCGGAGATTATTGTTACACTCATAATAGAAATATTAAACGCGGAAGTATAGGGCCAAGACCTTGTATTGTATGTGGTATTGGAGTTCGAGGTAAAGTTCAATTATGTGCTGATCATCATGCCGCAAATTATAGAACAATAAAATTATATTATGACACACATCAACATGTAAAACACCGCGGGGATATTATTCAAACTCCAGAAGATTATCTAAAGAAGTTGAATATACAATTCCAATTAAACAAAGAAATTCCTATATAAAATAATGAGCCTAAACGAATACCGCACGCATCCAATCTACATCGATTATGAAGCTTCGGCCGACGGGACTATTAGAAATCGACGATTAAGAAAAGAAATTGGGTTTGTTAATAATATGGGATATTTACTTATTGGTATACCCCTAGAAGGAAAAACAAAAAAATATCTTGCTCACAGATTTATTACTGAGATTTATATTGGAGAGATTCATGATGGATATGTTGTAGATCATATTGACGGAAATAAATTAAATAATTCTGTTGATAATTTACAAATAGTTACTCAACAACAAAATTGTCTTAAAAAAAATCATAATCGTAACCCCCGCATTCCAAGACCGGTTACAGCTTTTTATAACAGTGAAATTACAGATTTCCTATCAATAAGCTTAGCCGCTAGACATTTTAATATTGATTCTGGTTCGGTAAAACGAGCCGCTGAAGGTATAATAACATCATCATATTCCGATAAATATGATTGTCGAGTCTCATTTTGTTGGGCGTAAAAAAAAATAATTTACAGAAATTTATGAAGTCTGAAAGATTCAAAATTCAAAGTCAGAAATGTAAAGCATTAAAAATCTTAAGATTTCTTACATACAACTATTATCAAATTGCTCGGCAAATTGAGTTATATTTTTTTCCTCCTCAAATACATCTCCAATAGCTTTCAATAGCGGATGAAGAAGTTTGCTAAGTTCAACAAATTCATCTAACACGTTATCGTTACCACCAAAATCTTTTAGATTTTTATTAAGATAGTAAATTATTATATTACGTTGCCGTATCAGCGTCTTTACTACACGATACTCCGATCGATACGTTGGATAATCCTTGGCCCGTGCAGATTCAATCTTACGAAATTCACCTGTAAGATAGTCAGCACTAAAATGTTGTATTTTTTTTGGTGCTACTATTGCAGTGATTTCTGGGATTTCGTGTATACGGTTAAGTTGAGTTACGATTTCGTTAACGATCGATTGATTCATTATATATAGAAATATTTATATTTCTAAATTAATTTAAAAATAAAAATTCTAGAGTAGAAAATCGAGGATTTTTCTTTACGACATTGCGTGTAACGTAAGCTGTAGTTTTCCCCCGCGAAGATCTAATATTGAAAAATCTTGATCAACAATTCTAAAGAACATCTTTGTGGTATAAAGGGTTAGTTATTTGTAGATAGGTTGCCGGGGATGGAGTCTTCACAATTAAGCTACCAGGAGAAACATTTGGTGAAAAGGTGTGTAAAATATATCCCTGCGTTACATTATCAGATTGTTCCGTATCAACAATATAACTACCTGATATCGCATCACAAATAACATGAACAGCGGTTACAGCCGATATATTAACATTATTTGGGGATTTATGTTTGTGATTCTTTCTTGGTGAATTATTGTATGTGAGCAATTCCTGTGTTGGAATAAATTTAAACCATAATGCATGAATTTGCGGGAAGTACTCGTCCATGACTTTTCGTTGCAATGTTTTCAACTCCGGTACACACCAACCTGGGAATTTATAACCTTGTATTGTGCTTTCAGTACGCGATACTAACGTCATGAAACTTCCTCTATGATTGGCGATTGATAAATCCAATAGTGTTTGATTGAGAAAATTCATGTCTGCAATTATTTGGTTGAGCAATCTATTATTACGTACAATCGCGTCTCTGGTAGTTATCACATCACTGAATTCATGCGCCATCTTAATTATATTTATAAAACAATCCCGCTGTCGTTGAATTCGTTGAATAAACCTCTGTTTCATCTCATTAAAAATCTTAGGTAGTGAATTCCAGGTTATTGAAAACTCCCATGTTGCTGCCTGCTGTAATGCACCCCACCATGATATCGGACCATCTTTATTATACTCAGACATTTCTTGAGTTAACATACGAGATCTTTTTGGTATTCCAGGTAGCGATAACGCGTACACACTACTATTGTCGTTATAATTGTATTCTGGGTATAAACGAGGATTACCTACAGCACCAGGAAATATTGTCAAATTATCGATAAAATCTGATAGTTTCGGCTCGGGTAATCTATGATGAGTTGCGGGAAGACTATCAAGCCATCGTTTGTGAATTTGGGGGAAGAATTCGGAGATAGTGTCGGCCAGTTTTTCTCGTTGATGCGGTACATTATATCCGGGATATTTGAAGCCAGGAATATCTTCAACACGAATCTTATATTTATTTGCAAATTCTTGTTTAACCTCTTGTGTCATCACAATAATTTGATCAATCGCGTGTTGATTATTATCTTCAGCATCAGCAATTATCTGATTAAGTATTTCAACGAGTTTGACGGTGTCATCACTCCGCGGTGGAATTGCACCGACCGCACCCACCAATAAATTTATAAACCGATTAAAATCAGAATCTATTAGCGCGAGATTTCCAGCAATATCAATAATACCGTAATTGAGGACTTGTTGACCACGCCGTGTATACGTAAACTTAGAAATAGTTGTGTTAGAAATACTATCAATATCACTGTAATATAATCCGTGATCACTCTGTTTATCAGATGTAAAATCAGATTTTTTTGGTTCAGGCGGTAGTTTTGATTTATCAATTGTATCTAGGTAAGATTCGGGATATCCTAATAACGTCCTTATACTACTATTATAAATATCTACGGCGTAATCAGGTGAATTTATTTCGATGATAGAACTCAACGAAGATTCTTTAGCCTTAATTTCTATTGGATATTTATCGTCGACGTCTGTAAAAGGAGTATCTTTACCTGATACTAGATTCTCCCCAGTTATATGTTCAATCTCCTCGATTATTGCTTCGCTGATGTCCTCGATATCATACGCGCCTGTTGGTATGTGGATTGTGTGCCAAGTCGTTGTATCAGCGATAGAACCATCTGGATTTTGTTTATAGTTGGCAGAAAATGTAAAACTGTTATTAGGAAGTTTACCCTTATACGGTTCTGACCGCACATTTGGCCAGCTATAGTAACACCGTAACTGAGTTAATGCAATTTCAGATGCCCTTAACGGGGGATTAAATTCAAAAGTGAATTCTGGGGTGGTGGTGGTAATGTTTATCGGTAATGTGATGGCACGTGTTGTATTATTCGCGATTTGATTTAATATTTGAAACTCTTCGAGTTTTTGAGACATTATTATAAAATCTTTTAGATTTTTCAATTGTAAAACATTTCTAATTTGTATTTTTTAAATTAGAAATCTTAATCAGTATCATATTTTACATCCTCAGAAGTATTTTCAACACTATAATTACCCTCTGTTAGGAATAATATAGAGTCCTCAAAATTCGGAGAATTTGATGGAGGATAATCCAACCAACCTAATACACTTCTAATACTACTTTGGTAGATATCAACCACAAGTTCTGGAGATACTATAAATATGTTGCCCGGAGATATTATAATCTTTGGTACCAAATTTGTACTCGTATTTCCATTCTCACCCATAGTTATAGACATATTATTATTTAGTTGTTTATTAAGTTCTTTCATCGTATACTCACCTGGTGATATTCCAACAGTATACCACTCGATTGGAGACTTCCAAGAAAAAACGATAGAATTATTTCTTTTGGTTATTTGATATTTTTCCACTGAGTTCATTATGTATATTGTCAGTATTTAATTTCTTCATCGCAGAATTATAACGTTCAGTTATATGTGAAAACTCTTCTTCAGTTATTTCACTATCACTTATTGCTTTAGAAATCAATGCTGTTATCTCGGAATATGTATTGGTGGCTGTGGCCAGTTTTAATGTGTAGTCACGTAATTTATGTGAAGAACATGATGATATCTTATTTGACACTCCGGTAAAGATACCTGTAAGAGTTGTTACCGCAGAAATAATAATTGGAATTACAATAGGAGCTGTCATAGTGACGGATGACAACACTATTCCAGTACCTACAATGACCCCTGACACAGTATAAACAGTTATATCTAACACAGTTATTCTTCGCTGATATTTTTTCTTTTTGACGGTATAAGTATTAATGAGATCCTGTAATTGTTGTTGATATTTTAACACTGTATCATAACGATACTGTGATGGTGAAACGTTAAGAGGTGGAAGTTGCATTTTATTTGAAAATGTTTTATGTTTCTATAATTAAAATTCTTCGAATTTAGATTTCCATTTACTCTGATAAGAATTCTACAATCCACGGTAACTTTACTCTAACTACAGTGAGGTCCTCAGCTTTTATAGTTATAATATGTAGATAATCTGAAGAACTATTCTTTATCAATAATGTATTAGTACCTGATTGAAAAAATTTCCACATCCCAAACCTCCCTATACTAAATTTATACTCGGAAAATAATGTAAATCTATAATAGCCAGGTACATTAATTGTAAATTCTATAGTATCAGTAATATCAGGACCATGATTAACATAATCAAGTTCTCCTTTAGCAATCACATATGTAAGATTTTTAATTTGATCCACTGTGTGAGGAATTTTTATTTTATCGAGTCTGGGAGCTATTTTTGGAAAATCTTCTTTGACCGCGTCAGTGATTGTTTTAATATCCCGGATTGCATTAGTGTTATCATCAATTGATTTTTTATTAATCACGATTAAATCTGAAATTGATTTAGTATCACGGACAACACCTAACCTGGAATTAATCGCAGTTATATCAGTAGTTGATTTTTGTTGACCCGCTGTAATATCAGTGAGAGTTGTTGTAATATCCTCCGGTTTAACATTTTTTTTACCAAAGAACTTCTCAATCGAGTTATCGGTGGCATTAAAGTTTCTCCGGAGTGTAACAAAATTAGCCAAGTGAGCATCATATTCAGTTCGTAATTGCGCTAAATTATCTATCGCCGCCTTGACATACGCGATTTGTACACCTAATGTGTTTCGTGGAACACCAAAGAATTTAGCTAAATCGGTATTGATAGATGTTATTTGATTATTAATTTGGTTTATTTCACTAAACTTATCTGTCATCGATGTAAGAGTTTCACCTGCTGCGAGCTTACCTTTTTGAAATACCACAATGGAGTCGTCGGGAGCGGTTGGGTGTTTCGTTAAGATATCATCCAGTGATAGATTACTTGTTGTTAATTTGCCGTTACTATCTTCAAAAACAACTAATTCTCCTGGATCTACATTAACGAGATTTAACCCTGATGTTACATATCTTTTTATCAAATTTATTATTTGTCGGATGGATAGAGATTTTTCTTGTCTTGTTGTTGATCTTCCAAAAATATCTGTCATGTTATATATAAAATTACTTTGTAATTTTCAATTTAGATTTAAAATTCTTTGAATTTTTATTTTAAAATTGTTCTACAATTAGAAATCTTGAGATTTCGTTGTTGTATACTCATGAATTGCTTTATGGGGGATATTAGTATTGGATAACACCAATAACGCGTTAATAGTTTCTGGTCCACAAATTGGAGGATCAATTGTTTGTGTTGGAAGTGTTGAATACCAAACTGGTAAATTAATTCGTGAAACATAATTAACAAACTCAGGCGGCGGCGGTAATCCGTATGAGTCAAAATAAATAATATTTTTTGAGGTGATTGCGTAACAAACCCAATGAGTTCCAGGTCCGGTGTTGTTATCAAGATTAATTATTCCAGTCTCTGGAATTTGTGGGCGATCTGGTAATTGATCTCTCATAAATACACCTCTGAAATGTTTTATCGGATATTTAGTGGATTTAGATTTTTCAACCGCAGTTATAAGATCATAATTTGACATGGGAACAGATTTTATTGCGGTATGTATCTCGTGAATCGGCTCCCTGGAAGTCTGAGTCCTTTTCCCTTTTTTTTTCTTGATATTCCTTTACCGGTAATCTTATCGATGAGAAAACCACCTAACGAACCAAGAATTGGTGCTAACGCGGGTAACGCGGCCGCAAGTAATGGAAGAAATCCTCCTGTTTTAACCATATTGGATATTGCAGCCTTGGAAAGAGTAATTTGAGCTCCTTTCTTATTTTTTAGTGCGGTATTTATTTGCTTTATCTGAGTATTTGTAAGAGATAATTTATTTGGTCCACCAGTTAATTGACTGTGTTTCAGCGAAATTGTAGTTCCGCATTGTTGAGCGACTGATGATTGTAATTTCTTTATTTGACCATCCGTCAATGTGACGTTGATAGAGTTATATGACATTTATTGTAAAACGTACTTATATTTTCAATTAAAAATGTAAAGAATTTTTACTAAAGAGTTTCTATAGGTGCATCAATAAGTCTCATTCGTCCACCGCCCCCTTCAAGAATCATTGATTTATCACTAAGAATTACAGCAACAGCTCTAAATCCCTCAGGTGGGGCTGCATCAACACGAGCCTGGAATTTAACGTCAACAGTAGAGTGTTTAGACAGGTCAAGATGTTGCAATGAGAAATAATAAATCGGATAATGTTGCTGAAAGTCCAATTGAGATATTTGTAGACCGGTATCAACATTTTGATCACGTCCCATAAATGACCATAGCCGGTGATAAACCCTTCCAATCTGATTATTTGCGTAATTGAGAATAAGTTGTTCTTCAGGTTCTTGTTGATTACTCACACGTAGTGAAACTTCATTAACACCACATTGATCAAATATCATATGAGATCGAACTTGTTGAGGGGCAGCATCACCTCCTCCTGGTATAGTTCTAATTCTATTTACACTTTGTAACGCAACAAATACATGTCTTGGCGCTGACGTATTTTTAGTTAGTGCAAGCTGCCATGTAAAAACTCCGCTGGCAGTATGTGTTGTAGTTGAGGTTGTAACCTCATGCCAGGATAATAGATTTCTACCTCCATGATCCATAAAAGATAACAATTTAGTTTCAATATCCAGCGATGGTGTCATAACAGGCATCCATAATGCTAGTTTTGTTAATTCAACTGTACCATCGGTAACAGCCGGTGCTTTCCAAAGTGCGTAATTATTGGAAGGATTTCTTTGTAATACTACGTTATGACTAGCACCAAATATAACTTTTCTAACATCCCTACAAAACCCGAATATATGTGAGAGTGGAATCGTACAAGAAAATTGACCATCAGCATTTAACGTCTTTTTAAGTTTTGCAAATCCTGCGTTATAATTAGGATTAACTCCCACGACGACAGGTTCACTTTTACTACCATCAGCGAAGGCAGTGTTATCTAGCTTATTCGGGGTTCTTACCGTAAATGGATTAAGGTCAGCAGAATTACTTGTATCTTTTGCGAACATCATTGAGGGTCCAGCTGATTGAATAAAATCATCAGAGTATCTTGCAAGTCCTATTATTGTTGTTGCAACATCCACATCATTATCGATAGATTCAATTTTATTTGTTCCTTTTTGATACTCAGCCGACTTAAATAGTGCCATAATACCGTTATTGACAAATCCAATATTTGTTGTTGCAAGATCGTCGTAAGGATTATTGTTATCTGATCTTCGTAATCGACCTTCGACTTCAATGTAAGCTTCTGCGGGAAGAAAGTATTTGGAGGTATCATCAAATCTAAGTTCAATTCGTCCTGGGCTATTAGGTTGTTGGGCGACATACGAAAAATATTGATAATCCCGTACTGAATCATTTTTTTGTACCTTAGCATCTATGTCAAAGGCGTCATCGATTTCATATTCAAACATTATATATATTTGATAAATCTAAATAATTAATCGTTTTAATCCGGAACCAGAAATACGTCTTAAACGAGCTTGAACCATTTTATTAATTGCACTACCAGTTTTAGGTGGCATATTATTTGTGGACTCAAATTTTTTCTTTTTGTTCCATCCTACCAAAGATCCGATTTTATCTGCCGCCGTATCAATTCCACGAAGTGCGAGATTGCCGAGTTCTGTACCAGCCTTACTAGTTAACACTCCAATAGCCTTAGACCCAATTTCTTTACCTATAGGGAGTAATTTTGGGGCAATTCTAGTAACAAAACTTGTGATAACATCACCAATTCCATTTCCGTGTTTAATTTTATAAACGGGTAATCTTGAATTCACGACAAAAACCCGTCTGGGTTTGTTCATACTTCGATGTACTATCATTATTGGAAATTATAAACGATTTTCTAAATGGTAGAATTTGTAAAAGAATTTCAATCACTGTAATAGTCTACATCAATAAGCTCATTAACTAAATTACGGTATAAACCCATACCAATTACTTTTCCTTGGAACAGTCGTTGACAGATTTCAGTGGCCTCATTGATGATTTCTGGAGAATTATTTCCAGCTCTTTTTCCTCCTATAAGAACTTCGAGTCGTGATACATCATCATCAATAGTTCTTGAACAAGGAATAAATCTAGAGTTTTTTCCATTAATGTGAGAAACGTTAGCGTTTCTGCCGCGATATCCTTCTCCGGTTGTTTCTTCTTCAAATATACCAAATCCAGGATCTTGTTGTCTTTTTGGTGGTCGTCCAGGTTTTCGTTTTTGTTGTTTCTTTTCTTCTTTTTCTTGTTGTTTTTGTTGTTTCTTTTCTTCTTTTTCTTGTAAATAAGTACCATCAAATCCAGCTTTAAAATTTTTAAAATTTACAGTACTTTTTGGTATATATCCAGTAATTTCTCGATTGATTTTATATAATACATCAGCCCATTCAGGTCTACTTATCCTATCTCCCTTATATTTATCATCTAAAAATTCATCCCTGTATCCATAACTTTTAGCAGCAAAATCACCAAACTCCGCAAAATCATCAGGTTTTACTAACTTAACTTCTCCAATTCTATTTACACCTTCTTCGGTAAATTTATTAATAAGAGGAATTTTTTGAGACGTAGCTACAGGCGCAACTACAGGTTTTAATCCTTCTACCGCGGTTACAACTTCTTTTGTGGCTTCTGTGACCGGTTTAAATAATTCTCTTGTTTCCTCGGTATACCCCATTTTTGCTTGTTGTTTCGCTTGAAGATTATTTCTAAAAGAATCTCTTACTGGAAGAAATTTCTTAATTGCAGCCAATCTTTCCCGAGTTAATCTAGTTATTTGTGCTTCCCCTATTTTTGACATTATTATTATTATTATTATCAATTAAATTAGTAATGATTCCAAGTAAGTTCTTTTATTATTTTCTTTAATTCTCTATTTTCTTTTTGAGAAATGAGTTTTTCTTCTTCTTCCTCATACACTCTATTTTTAGTATCTTTTAATTCCTCCTCAAGTTCTGCAATCTTATCAGTTAATTTAGAAATTTTAGGGTTAACGGAAGTATTTGAATTTAGCGAATTAATTTTATTAACACATTCCTGAATTTGAGATTTTAATTTTTTAATTGTATTAACCTGTCCACGATTTAACTCGAGAACCTTATTAAACTCAACAACAGAAACATAAGAATTTTCCATTTCCAATTTTAATGAATTAATCTCATCAGATTGTTCTTGATTGGTTGATTTTAATGAATTAATCTCATCAGATTGTTCCTGATTGGCCGATTTTAATGAGTTAATCTCGTTAATAATATCACCACCACCTGATTTTTTAAGTTCTTGTAACTGCTCAGACAAATCATAATTTTTATTTTGTAATAAACTTAAACTTGAGGATAAACTACGATTTTCTATAAGTATTGAATCTGTATATTGTTGTTGTTGTTGCTCTTTATTTTTTAACAAATTTATATGTTGTTGATATTCCTTTACTAACGAGTCTATACGTTGTTGATGTTCCTTTACTAATGAGTCTATACGTTGTTGATGAGATTGTTCTTTTGCCTCAGCATCTATACATTTTTGACACGGTAAAATCTCTGGTATAAAATTCTCCGAATTTTCATTTCCTCCTCCGTGAAAAATTATCTCTGGAATTTTCGTTTGCTTTGCGTACACCTGAGAGTTTTCGATAATATCAAACATACGATTTAATATTTTATTGTTTACCGGTTTATGTATTGGACCACCCCAAATCGAGTATACTCGTTGCAACCCGATATGATATTTTGCCTTAATTTCCGATATGGGAATTTTACCTTTCATCGCGATAATATCTTCGATGTCTTTTTCGGATAATGGAGTAGATTTTATTGGCATACCTATATAAAAAAAACATAAAATACTTTTAAAAAAACACGAAAATGTTTGAGTAACCTTAAGTATATACTCGGATCGAATATATTCTTAATGATTGTTCACTAGTTAGAGACAAAAATCATTAAGTAGCAGATTTGGTGGACGGTGGGAAAAATCATTAGGTGTCCAATTGCCAAATAGAGAGTTAGCGATTTTTTGTTAAGTCTCAGAATCGGAAATGGAGACTTAAAGTTGCAAAATGGGAGACGAAAAGTGAAGCTCAGCCTTCCTGCTCGGTGCCACCAAAGTAGGTTTTACCGCTCACGATGATATCAAATTGCTTGTTAGAGATTAACGTCATCCTGTAGATACCATAGGGCCACTCCCCGATATTGACTTTCAATTTAGCATTAGAGTTTTTTACCCAATCAAAGGCCCCATGCTTTACCCTTTCAGATTTTTCTTTTAGTTTAAGAATATCGTCGTAAACGTCGAGATAGGTTTTTTTGATTTCGGTATCTTTCATCATCGTTTTATCGCGGCGACTAAAAAATGAAATCAAAAGGATGTTGGCTTCAATGCCCGTTGAGGTTAGATAATGCCCGTTGAGTTGAAAATATGTAGTCGTAATATTGTAAATTTCAGAGCCCTCAAATTTTTTTTTAGCCATTTCGCTGATGCGTTTTTGTTCGTCAATAGCGCTTTTAATTTCAGCGAGAGTCGGGCCTGTCAACGATGTGGTTTCAGACGCAGGTGTTCTCCCTAAAAATTTATCCGCGATGGTATTAAGTGTTGTTTGTCTCATCATAAATATATTAATATCCTTAAGAGTCATTGTAGACGTAGCCGGGACACCAAATTAACTATTAGCGATGTAGGCATTGTGAGTATGCTTGCCAATAAACTCGTTAATTTCAGCGAGAGTCATGCCAGCCACAAGCGGGGTTCCAAAAAACTTAACAACGACGTCGTTAGTGGGTTTTTGTACTTTTTCAAGATTTTCTATCAGTTTAGAAATGTCATTGTAAATATCAAGATAATTTGCCTTGATTTCATTTTCATTCATCATCCTCCCCGCGTCCTTGTTAAAAAAGAATAGCGATAGAAAGTTTTTAATTTCAGAGAGAGTCATGCCAACCACAGGTGGGACTCCAAAGAATTTATGTATGACATTTTTGCGAAAACTATTATAACCTCGTATATGATCATCCAGATTACGGTCATGGGCGGCAATTGCGTCGGTGATCGTAGACACAATTGCGCCTGCTTAAGTCGTCCGCCGCTGGAATACAGCGCAATAGAGTTTTCAGCGGCGTCGTGTTGTCGTATCAAAATGTCGTCCGCGGATATATTACTGGTTTTCAATTTACCCTGGAGATCCTGAAATAGAACTATTTCGTTCGGGTCAACACTTGTTAAATTTAACGTCTCAGCGATTTCATCTTCGATTAGTTTTTTATATCACCGGTTGCAGCGCCATCGGGTTTAGGTTTCAGGGGTCTCCCCCAAATATCAATCATGTTATTGTAAAACTCTTTCTCTCTCTCTAAAATCGTTTCGATTTCCAGCGATTGCTGGTGTATTCATTTACGACAATGTGTGGTGGTTTTCCCCTTGGGTTACCCAAGGAGTTAGAAATAGCGTCAAGTACATTTAATACTTCGCTGCCACATATTGGTGGATCATTCATTTGTTGTGTTGGTAGCGTAGAATACCAAGTCTTCATTGGAAACGTTTTTAAGCGGTTTATATAACGCATAAACTCTTTTGGCGGTGCTAATCCATATGAATCAAAATAGACAATCCCATGTGGATCAATATGGTATGCAACCCAGTGAGTTCCAGGTCCGGTGCTGTTATCGAGATTAATGATACTGGTCTCAACACTGTTTGGTTGTGCTGGTAATTGATCTTTCATAAAGACACCTCTGAAGTTTTTAATCGCCAGTTTTTTAGCAGCATCGAGTAAATCAAAATTGGACATTGGCGTGAAATCCGAGGAATTTCCAATCGAAGATTTGGGAATCATAGGTTCGGAAATCGAAGATTTCTGAATTAATAAACCGGTCCTAGTCTCAGGCCTTTTCCGCTGTACCACGAATACGGGGTTCCTGGTAGTCTTAGACCCTTTCCGCTGTACCACGAATACGGGGTTCCTGGTAGTCTTAGACCCTTTCCCTTTTTTTTATAACCCTGCCCAGTTGCCTTTTTCAACGCCATTCCTGCCGCGGTCCCAACAGCTCCCAACGCTGCCGCTTTAACTACCGCTGGGGCTGCTGCGGCAATCAATGCTGAAATCTCAGCTAACAACGGGAATATACCGCCTGTTTTCATCATATTTTTGATAGCAGCCGCAGAAATAGTAATCTGAACACCCTTTTTTGCTATAAGTGCATCATTGAAATGTTTCACTTGACGAGTTGTCAGCGATAATTTATTTGCACCGCTAGTCATTTGATTGGGTTCAGCGTGATTGTGGTTCCACATTGCTTAGCTGATTTGGATTGCAATTTTTTTAATTGACCAGGTGTCAACGACACATTGATATTACTATACGACATTATACAATAACAGATTAATTCTAAATCGAGAAAATCGTTTACTATTTCAATTACATGTTTTTGAAAATCATAGATTTTCTACTGGCGCATCTACCACTCTCATTCTTCCACCAACACCTTCAAGTAGCATTGATTTGTCGCTGAGAATGACAGCAACCGCTCTGTAATTAATAATACCCCCAGGACGGGTTACACGGGCTCTAAAGTGTATATCAACGACAGATTGTCTCATCAAATCAAGATGTTCCAATGAAAAGTAATAAATCGGATATAGACTTTTGAAATCCGATTGTGATATTTGCAAACCAGTATCAACATTTTGATCACGTGCCATAAATGACAACAGGTTATAATACACGCGTGCAATATGATTTTGACCGTAATCAAGTTGTACATCCTCGGATAGTTCCTGCTGTCCGTTTATTCTCAGCGAGACTTCTCTAACACCTAACTGATCAAATATCATATGGCTGCGTTGTTGATTACCAACTCGCTCATTATTCTGTAACGCTACAAATATATGACGCGGAGCTGAAACGCCTTGTTTTGATGCCAGGTGACATGTGAATATATCATCGATATTATCCAGTTTAATATCCGTAGTCACTGATAACCAACTCAACAATGATTTACCGCCTGTTTCTATAAATGATAGTAATCGTCCTTCTGCGGTGATTGATGGGGTCATTACTGGCATCCACAATAATAGTTTTGTTATTTTAACTTTACCCTCCGGGACGCCAGCATCACGCCAGATTGAATCATTATCAGTACCCTTTCGCACAAGCGCCACTGTATGCTTCGCTCCATAGATAACTTTTCGGACGTTTCTACAGAATCCAAATATATGATGCAGTGGAATCGCGCATGAAAATTGTCGACGCTGTCCTTGTAACGTTAATACTCGTGTTGCAAATCCTAGGTTGTAATTTGGAACATTATTTATGACATCAAAGGTACCAGCTGGTCTTGTATATCCGGCTGGTGCTGGATCAACTACAGTAGCTTGTGTTGCCTTTACTCTAGAATACTGGACGTGTTCAGGGTGATCAGTGATATCCTTTGCAAACATCATAGACGGACCAGCCGATCTTGTATAATCATCAGAATATCTCGCTAACCCTATGATTGTTGTGGCAACATCAACATCACGCTCTATTGATTCAATTTCTTTTCCATCAATAAGATATCTAGCGCTTTCGAATCACGCCATGATACCGTTATTGACAAAACCAACTCGGATAGTTGGGCTAATGTCATATGGTGGATCATTATGAACAGCATCATTTGTTACGAGTTCACCTTCGATTTCGATAAACGCTTCACAAGGCAAAAAGTATTTACTGGTATCTTGAACTTGAAGTTCAATTCGCGATCGGAGATCTGGTTGTATTGCGTGATAAGAATAAAATTGAAAATCGCGGACGGAATCATCCTTGCCAACTGGGGCGTCTATATCAAACGCTGGATCAGATGACTTTTTGAACATTTATTCTATTTATCAGAGTCTAAATCGTGAAATCGTAAACGATTTTCACCGTAGGATTTTCATCGTCGTGTTTTTTTAAAGCCACTTCCCGCTATCATGTTTGCTATCATGTTATTTTGGTCACTTGGAGTCACCAACGACGCTAGTTTTTCATCTTATTTATAATTTTACTAACACTGGCAGGCATATCTGCTGTAGACGATAACGGTTTCTTTCGTCGTCGCACCAATGATGTTATTTTATTCTTCGCGGTTGAAAACGCTCTTCCGGCAAGATCTCCAACAGCACTAATACCCTTATCACGAATAACATCAATTGCTTTCATTGATAATTGTTTAGCTAACGGCATCACTTTTGGAGCCATTCTTGCAAATAACCCTGCAATGGTATTACCCAAACCATCTCCGTAGTATGCTCTATAAACTGGAAACCGTGAATTAACTACATAGACGGGGGTTGGTTTATCATGATTGTAGTGTATGATCATTATTTGAAATCAGAAACAATTTTTCAATTGTAAAAAAATTTGTCAATTGTAAATTCAGTCCCGGTGATGAAACATCCAAGGATTTTCAGTCACTGTGATACCCACTTTCCACTAACTCGCCAATGAAATCTCGATAGGTGCTGATATCCATGATACCGCCTTGAAATAATAGTCTACATATATCAGCTGCTTCATTAATTATTTCCGGTGAGTTATTTCCAGCTCGGAACCCTCCTACAAGAACTTCTAATCGTGATATATCACTGAGAACACTACCAGGACAGGTCCCACTGGAATCTTGCAATCCGCTTCCGCTATAACCCATTGCTTCATCCAGTTTTTCTTCATCCGTGGGTTGTAAATAACCAAGAGTATCATCATCATCATCATCATCATCATCATCATCATCATCAGGTGGTAGTTGTTGTCGTTTTTTAGGAGAGTAGAATACTTTCTTTGCAGGTTGCTGTCGCTTTCTTTGCAATTTTTGCGATTTTTGTTTTTCATATTGTTCATACACTATACCCACCGCATTGATATATTCGATGTATGATGCACTATCTGTCTTAATTTGACTTTTTTCAGTTTTTATTTTGTAGAATATATCAGCCCAACGAGTGAAATTCCTAACAAACTTATGATGTTCTGGTTTCAACATTTTTTTCCTGTTTTCATAAGTCGCAACAACAAGCGCAGGAATTTCTAGTGGATCAGTCTTATCAATTGCTGCTAACCCTTCCTCGTTAAATCTCACGCGTAGGTCATCTACTGTTCTTTTTTATTCTATTTTTTGTACAGCCTGTTTTGTTTGTTCAGTTTTAGGTGCTATTTTTTCAAGTTTGTTCAGTTTTTGCTGCTATTTTTTCAAGTTCACCGATAACAAATTTCCCCGTCTCGGGAACATCTCCCAGTATAGCACGCTCTACCCCTTTCGTTGCTGTGGTTACTGGTTTAAACAATTCTTCAGATCCCACAGTAAAATCAGTTTGTAAACTCTGTCGTTGTTGCAGTTGTTACCTTACAGAGTCTCGAATTGGTATAAATTTCTTGATTGCATCTAGTCGTTCACGAGCCAGTCGGGTCGTTAATGCTTCATTGACCATTATTTGAAATCGCAAACAATTTTTCAATTTTAAAACAATTTTCCCGTAGCCCTTTTTTCGATTGATAATTGTTGGATTGATTTTATTTTTTTATAAACAAAAATTTTATTTTTTATTCGTTCTGGAATATTTTTTATTTATAGAAATTTTATTTTTAATTCGCTCTGAAATATTTTTTTTTATCACATTTTAGTGCCATTTTTGCCTGTTTTTCATTGATTTTTAACTGTTTTGGTGGTTTTCAGTCGGGTAAAGTAGTCGATTTTGCATGGAAATTCTCGTAAAGAAAAGCTGTTAGGATTAATTTTTGATGATTTTTTTACCAAAAAGTCGGTGATTTCAATCAAAAAATGCTAAAAAATGCCAAAAATGACTAAAATCACCAAAAATTTCAGTCGGGTAAAGTAGTCGATTTTGCATGGAAATTCTTGTAAAGAAAAGCTGTTAGGATTCATTTTATTTTTTATTCGCTCTGGAATATTTTTTATTTACAGAAATTTTATTTTTTATTCAGTGTGTGTGAAATATTTTTTATTCACTGATTTCGACATTTCAATCAAAAAATGCCAAAAAGAATGACAAAATCTCTTTGAGGGTCGGTCACGGTCAAAATCGTTCGTTTTGTTGAATTAACGCTCGTAGGTTTCTAACTTTAGAATTGATATCTTTTTTCAATTCGTATTCGTTACCAAATTCTTTTCGTATTCCCTCTACGATAGTAAATAACGGCACAAACGCACTTACGTCACTGGAAAATGAAAGAGAGTCCCGAATAGAATTCTGAATTCTTTTGATTAGCGCATATTTCTTGGGCAGCATATATTTGTTAGTGTTAACTCCGTATTCTATATCCTGAAAATCCGACATGATTATATCAGGATTTAACCCATCTGATAGTTTGATATCCTGACTTTTCAATTTTGAAATTTCAGCAATAACGCTATTCATTTTTTCAGAATTCATATTCTATGATTATATATATTTCTAAATGAAAAATATGACGCATCAGACATAAATAAATTGAATTTTCTGTTCGGTCTTTTTTGAAATCGCCGTCTTGGTTATTCCTTCTGCAACTTTTTGAACATATATGATGAAAATATTTTTTCTTCGTTAGTTGTTGTATTTAAAAAGTTTACGGGTCTCGCTCGCTTCGAGCAAGTGCCAGTCTTTCCTCGTTTGGAATTCTCACTTTGTGTAACAGCTTGCAGATTTGATAAAGAATTGTTCTTCGGATTAGAATCCTTGTGATCAATAACAAAATCACCCTCGATCAATCCATAAAAGCATTCAAATACGAAACGATGATTGAGATAAGTTTTCCTTTCTTCCCCCCCCCCAACAGTAAACCTCAAATACCCTTGATTACTCACAACACCAACTGATTTCTTCAGCCTACAGTTTCTTACGATACCATCACTGGATGCTTCATGATTTGTAATCGCAATGTGTGGTCTGAATTCTTGGTTCATTCGTATACTAATACTATTGCTTGTCTAATTCATTGTTTGGTTTAATAATGAATCTTTCGATATAGTCTTGGGGAGTTCTTATGACTTTGTTGCTGACTTTGTCAAGGACTTTGTCGCTGACAGAGTCAAGGTCAGAATTTTTTATTGAAAATTCATATGATTTTCCATTTTTGATTCTTTTATCATAATAACGCTTCAATTCCCTGTATCGTTTGCCACTGCAATTCAAACACAACTGCAATTTTCCCCTAACCCCAACCCCACATCGTATGCAAGGTAACGGACCAAGGCTTCCACGACGAAAACTTTGCATATGATACCCACAGAATTCATTTCTGCATGATTTGTTACACGGTGTCGTTGATCCAATCATAAGCCATTTGCAGTGATTCATTATACATAAATCTTTCATTTAAATGCTTGTTTTAATTATAGTATGGAGGAGTTCAAGAGATCATCGAAAATTACGCCTTGGAAAAATGTTAAATTTAATCTTGATAGAGTCTCTGACACACCAAAACGTGTAATCGGTGTTAGAACTATACTGGGTAAAATCAGGGAGTGTTTTAATGAATTCTACCGAGTCGGTGCAGTACACTGTTGGTCGACATTTCGAATTATACATGACGATGTCAATGTACCCAACATCGATGCTACCATGAACGATGAAAGAGCAGCTGAGGTGATTTCACATCTTGATTGGAAATCCAAGAGTAAATTGCAAAGTAATTCCCAACAGAAGTATTTTTTCAGAATAAAATTCATTATCGAAGTCGAAGGCAAATGGGTTATCAGAGATAAATTTGATCCAATTCTCAAGGATAAAAAAACAATCACGCTGAGTAGAGATTCCAAACCAGGAATTCTAACTGGAATCGACAAACCATACTACGAGAGATCTTATCCTGTAACAGCAATCGTTTATGGAATATACCCGCTAAATGATAAACCCGATATTGCAAAACTAGCTTCTATGAAATATTCTAGTTCACTAAATTGTGTAGCAACACGGGTAATGGAACACTTCACAAATGCATCCCGAGGAAATAAACTAACTGATCTGCGACGTAGGAAAATAACCGAATGGGAACTGACAGTGAAACAGCACGGTGCAAAGATGTCTGATATAGCTAAATTAGAAACATTATTAAAATTCCCAATATCAGTAACGACAATAACCGGGGAAGTATTACACGAACCGAAATATAAATTACAAGGAGCGCCAATACAAATTATTGATCATAACGAACACGCGTGGACGGCTGCAGTAACTATATTTCCACGAGAACGAATCGTGAGATATATCCCCGAGGAGTTCGTCGGGGATGTTTTATATGAAGAGAAATTATTCGATGCTATTCATGCGTTGTGTAAAGAGGACCCTGTGTCAGTGTGGTTACTTAGAAGTGATGAAGATCCCGAAATAGGATTCGATCAATTTGTAAGACCAAATGGTGAATTATATCGCGTTGAAGAGTTAGATACTAGAATGAGAAAAATCGCTGATGATTTTTCACCGGAGAGTTTCCATGAAAAACTACTCACGGATAGTTTTACTATTCCTTCAGTGGTAGCTCACTTTGCAAGAGAAAAAAACTCGTGGTGTCCAACACGAAGTGATTTTCTCGAGGACGTTAAATCGAGCTGCGTCAAATTTGGTCATAGAGGACTGTGGAATACAAAATACTCACGTGATGGTATGATTTCAATTGATATATCCGCGTGTTATCCTGGAAGTTTTCTCGGGTATGGAGAATGCGCTGAGTATTTTAAACGATTTGGACACCCCACGCATGAAATGACTCATGTTGCGATTAATGGTCCATTGCCTGATTTTGATTTAACTGGATTCGCTCGTGTGATATCATTCGAATTAGCTACAGGACTTCATCCGTGTAGTTATCTTTGGCTTGGTAGACATATATCTGAAAAACACTGGATGCCAATAGTGCTATTGAGATATATGATCGATTGTGAGATGTTAAAGTCGTTAATTGGCAGTGAAGCTATTATATCCTATCGAGCTCAGAAAGAAGTTTGGATACCACAACCCGATTTAGATCGTATAATTAGTGAACAGCGAAAACAATTTCCTGATTTCAATGAAGAACAAATCATGAATTGGTCTAAGGAGTTATTTGAAATTAAAAGCGGTCAAGCAAAAGAGTTTGGACGAAGAATAATCGGTAAATTTACCCAGGGTGGAAATTACGACAATGCAAAATATTCTTCGCGATTGATCATAGACAACGCAGAATACGATTTTATTGTAGCGGATTTAACGAAACAGGGAAAACTTGTATCCCTTAAGGATGCTTTTCTATCTAATGGTGAAAAATTGGGTACGGTTGTTACCTACTGTGATGGATATAATTCCCAGTACACACATTTGAGAAGTTCTATGCTAGCCTATGATTCTATTAATCTATTTTCGATGATAAATAGATTTCTTAATACCGCGGTTAGAGTAGTCACTGATTCGATGTATACACACAGTAAATACGAATCGGATGTAGAGGCATTCAATGATCCCGAGGAAAATTGGGGACGTTGGCGATTTAAAATGGAAACACTACACGAGTATTGTGAATCCGCAGACGTTGCCATGGATGATAAATATCTTTCATGTAACCGTATTGAAATTCAATCAGAATTTTCTAATGCACCACCCGTATCTGATCCGATATGTAGATACAAGACAGTTTATTTAAACGGTGGTGGTGGGGCAGGAAAGTCAGCTCGTGCGGTTAAATTATTTCGTCGGTCAAACATGATTGTGTTAACACCAACTCACAAACTCGTCAGAAAGATGATAGCGGAGGAGGGAGTAAAAGCCTGTACTTATCACAGCTTCTTTCGATGGAAGGGTGACAAATGGACTCATGATCAAATGGGTGATAAATTCATTCCCGAAATCATAATCTGGGATGAAATTTGCAATGTACCGTTGAGAGTATTACAGACATTTCTTGAATGGTTGTTAAACAAAAACACAAAGGTCGTCATGTGCGGTGATCACGGTCAACCACCACCATTTGTCGGTGCATCCCCACATGAATGGCTAAAGGGTTTTGTAGACTATTACGAAGAAATGAATACCGACTATAGATCACTTGATGAACAATTACGAGAGTTTAAACAACTAATCAGATTACAACCGGATAGAATCCAATGCGAAATAGCGCGTGAGGTGATTTCAGAAACTCCAATGAATGATTTTTGGGAAACATGGAGGCCAGATGATTTGATAATCGCGAGTAGAAAAATAGTCAGAGACACACTTCAGATGAAGTTACTTGAATTGCATAAAGAAAAATTTGCAACGCTTCCAGTGCCATTGTGTTATAGACCCTCGGATACACGAAAACAGAATATAGAAGTTGATATTCCAGGACAGCGTGAAAAGCATAATTTAGTGTTAAATGATATTGTGCTGGTTGATATCAGCGTCGTTGAAGATGCATTGCATGCTGATAAATCCCCATGGACGTTAGGTTATGCAGCAACAATACACTCTTCACTGGGATTAACTATCACAGACACAATTATTTGGATAGTAGATAATCGCATTGAGTGGTCGAATTTAGTTTATCTTGCAGTGTCTCGAGCACGGAGAATAAATCAACTTCGAAGAATTATCCTTGAAAATTCTACAGACAATGCAATAAGTGATATTATCAACACCGACAACGTCAAGGACATAATCAGAAAAAAACTTTCTGGTTATAAACAGCAGGATAAAAAAAATAATAGAGAATCTGATATTGATGTTGAATTAATAATGACGTTGAAACAGCAACAGAATAATCACTGCGAGAGTTGCAATTGTGTAATGAATTGGTGTTGGTCAGATAGGGATTCTCGACAATTTACCGTGGATAGAAAAAATAGCAGTATTGGTCATACAAGAGATAATGTGATGCTAACATGTCTTGAGTGCAACAGGCGCCGGGGTGCCAGCCCAATGCCGTTGTGGGGTGCTAGTTAAGCCCATGCGGTGGTAATTGAGTATCCTCGGGTATTACTTGCAGTTGTTGTCGTGTAAAACCCCGCTGATGGGCAGTTGAATCAAGTCTATAGATTGCTGGTCTACCAGTTGATTGTGTTATGCCGGATATTTTATGCGCGATAACACTCCAAATAGGATCAGTAGCCCTTCTTGTGCCACCCTCAAACTCTCCTGGTTCGTATAAATACCTAACAGTGACATTACTACCAAGAATGGGCTGAGAAATGCTAGAATCCTCTTGTGAAATCCCTTGAATTTCCATTTTAGGTATAGACTTCTTTTTAATCGCGTTGATAGGTTTCATGTGAATTGTTCTTGTAATCTCGTTATTTAGTGCTGCAACTACCCCTGGTAACCTTTTAACCCATTCCCGGGATAGCTTTTCTTGGATGAATTCTTTTGCGTATTGATATCCAAATAACCGCTCAGCAAGAGTCCGATTAAACCGTTCAACAATTGCATGATCGCGATGTAACGCAGTATGCCCTCGTCTGATGGCGACATTGTGATGTTTCATTGTTGATGCAACCACACCTTGAAATTCCTTGCCAGGATCAACTTGTAACAGATTTGGCCAACGCAGAGGACCTCGTCGATAAATCTTTTCAAATGCAAAAGCAACTTCAGGTGATGATTTTGTTTTCAGCGGCTCTGCTTCTTTGTATCGACTCGCAACATCAACTACGGTTAACGCGTATTTGTAACCACGATCATGTGGCAAAAATAATATATCAGCTTGATGAACTTCATTGGGTCCGGTAACATCAAAATGCGAGTAATTAACTCGTTTAGGCGCTGGTAGATAAATTTGCCATAGTGCCTGTTTAGATAACCAATGAGCCGCAGTAGCTTTTTTCACTTTTGCAGCGCTAGCGAGTTTATTTATTGCAGCGCTACCCCGCCAGTATCCTTTTGGAGAATAATAAATAGATTCCATGTTGTTATTAATTACCAGCACCTAACATCAATTTGCTTTTCATAGCCGATTTTATCAAAAATGAAGCTAATTTTTCTTTGAAGGATTTATCAGAAATAGCATTTAACGCATGAATTAATTTCACATCTGCTAGATGCCTGTGTTGCAAATCACTGCTTTTATAAGCAACATCATGAAGGTGACACGCCTTATCAATGGCGTTTATTGGTTCTTCACCGGGTTTGGGTTGGTTATGATTATTGAGTCTGATATCAAGTCTTGTTCCCGGTCCACAGTAGCTATATCCTGGAAGGTGTTTTTCTCCTGGATACTTTGCCCATGGGGTTCCAGGGAGCTTTGCCAATTTGGCTGCGATATCATTTCCTCGTTTTTTTTTAAATCATCATTTCCTGCAGATCTCATAGACACAAATCTAAATTTCTTTGTACCACATTGTACGCATTTACCAGAAAGCGCTGATCGGTTATTTTTAGTTGTAATCGTCGTCAAGTCATCTGTGCCAGTACGCGTTTTACACTTCACACAATATAGATCCCGTACGGGTTTATAACAATAAATTTACATGACCCTCGGACACGATATCGTATCGGACTCGATCAAATATTCGGTTGAACTCGTAAAAAAATTATTAACCCATAGCAGCAGAGAGGGTGAATGAAAACGACGCTGGCGTAGACGAGGAAGCGTTGGTTGCCGATGCTTTTTTTACGATTCGATGCTTTTTTATGATTCGACGCTTTTTTTACGATTTGACGCTTTTTTTTGGTTTTTGAGGTTCACCCTCTCTGCTGCTCAGTTACATAACTCAAGCTTTAAACTACCACGAAACATCGCGAATGATAAGTTATATCTCTTATTTGGATTTATTTTGCTTATACTTCTAAAATAAAATGTAGATAATAATTGGAAAGCAGAAGAAACAAGATCAGTCATATCGCTACGATGTCTGCAGTGAGGCAGTTTATAATGATGTATAGCATTGGGGCATCAGGTCACAGACATGTGGCAAGATGTCCCACCCAGTCACATTATCCCGACACCAATAAGACAAGTTCAAACACTAACATGTTAATGCTGATCTCCAAGCGAGGCAGCTGTTAGTACCATTTTTGTAAATCATTGGCTGAGAATAGGCCTGGGATCGAACCCACGACCTCCCGCTTCCGCGGCGGAGGCTCTAACCACTAGACCAGGGGAGTGGTCTGACTCAATATGTGTGTGTGTGTGTGTGTGTGTGTGTAAAAATCCCAAAATGCTTCAAGTGATGTATTTTTTAAAAGCCACTTTAAACGTGTGCAAGTAAAAAGCGATCATTTACTGAACAAAGAAGAACACACGTGAAAAAGAATGTTCTTTTTATAGATTAGTAATACACGTCGTTATTCCGTGAATTATTCCATCACGGTATTAACTCGTTTTTTTTGCTGATTAGAAATAAAACATTAATGTACTTTTGTTTATATATAAGCTTTACTTGCAAACTCACATTTAAATTTTAACCATCTATCATCATATCCGTCTATTTCAACTTGTCGGAATCATAAGACACCATAACAATGAAACAATTTAAATATGGAAATACCGAGGTTATGTCTTCTGCGATAGCCATGGGCTTTTCCGGACATGTTCCATTTCTCTCTGAACAGTGAATGGTGGCTTCAAAATCAAAGCTAAACTCTACTCTTTTCCTGTCAATTCTGCTCATTACTATGTCAGGTCTGAAAAGAGTTCCCCTGTCTGTTCTCAATCTAAACCCACCATTCTCTGCTTGAAATGTGACTGTAAGCCTTAACAAATAAGAAAATAATACTTGAATATGAGATTGCAAATAAAACAAGTTAAAGTATTTGTAGTTATGTTAACTTTAGGCATGTTTTAAGCTCCTTTAATTTACCATATCACTATTATAGTATTTTCTGCTACCGAAAACCTGTTTTAGATGAAGTACGTGAATACATGCATTAAGGTTAGATGGGTACACAGAATATACGATACCAGCCCGTATTATCTTATCAATTAAAAAGTAAACCTAGTAAAGAAATTTAGCATTTGTCGTATGGACGTCAGAAGTTGCACATGCATGAAAAATCGATTGTGTTTCATTGAGGGAAATGTTCCGATATGAAATGGAAAACAAGTTTTATAAATTCAAAGTTAAAATATACTGATATTGTGCGACACATATAACAACTAATGAAAGACTGAAGAGGGAACTTTTGAGTTAATGACATGAATTATTCAGAACCTTAAGCAATTAGGATGTGAACTGTTTAATTTGCAAGTTGAAAATATTAAGATGAAGCAAAATATGGATGGTAGATATTTTGATGTTGAGCATCAATCTAGAGTGACCAATATTTGCAGTACGAAAAACTAAAATAATGCCAATCAAAAGTGATCAAGATATTTAGAATCATGATGGTGGTGACTTTTTCTATCTAAGACATCATAATTCACCCATTAAAAAGGTATATTAGATATAGGTTTATCACATTGTATTATTTGTAAATTACGCAAAAATGTCAATAAATCCTACGGAACTAAGTAATGGAAGAAAATATTAATATACCATCATGTCCAGTCAGTTAGAGTTAGTGAGTGTAACGATAGAGCAAAATGAAATGTTTACTGGAACACACACACACACACATACACTTTCACAGACACCCACACCACACCCACCCACCAATATATATATATATATATATATATATATATATATATATATATATATATTTATAAATATATAATTATATATATATATACATATATACATATATACATACACGCATATAATAGTGTCATGTTTAATTTGCAATGTTTTGAAGATTTTTCTCCACCAATTATATTTATGCACATTCAGTTTCATTGTTGTGTTCAGCTTCTCGTTTGTAATTATTTATTTATTTAATTTTTTAAACTATAAACAGGAATTACAGAATGCTCCATATCATACCTGGACTAAAGCATTAATATGTATGTATATATATATATATATATATATATATATATATATATATATATATATATATATATATATATATATATATATATATATATATATATATATATATATATATATATATATATATATATATATATATATATATATATATATATATATATGTATATATATGTATATATATATATATATGTGTGTGTGTGTGTGTGTGTGTGTGTGTGTGTCGCTATGCATATCTAGATGGTGTAGTTGAATTTCGTCAATGAATATAGACTCCGTGATATGACAAAATTAATATGAAAATGAGCAAACCTAGTTAAAAATCTGTGTAAAACTGATAAAACAAAATTCAGTTGTCGGTGAATTTCAAGTAAAGATATTGAACTATTTTTGGATAGAAATTTACAATGAGATTATTTTATTATGACTATGCATCAGGTTCCTTATCAATTTTAGGAAAGACGGAGAGAAAACTTTTGTAAATTAATTATATTTGTACTTATTTTCAACGAGATCTTGCCAAATATTATTGTAACAATATCTTAAATACACGTCAAGATTTCGATATAAGTTATATATAAATTAGATATCAACCAGAATCTTTGTATATATAAACAATACAAACCAACATACAAACTATATGTACATACATACATACATTTCTATACGCATGTCATACATACACGCATGCGTACGTAAATACATATGGACATACTACTGAGTTATAAAATGTTCGTGGAAGATTAATTATGGGTGAAGGATAATCACGAAAATTAATCATCACGAATGTTCTTTTCTAGAGGCCAAGATAAAGAGGGTGATTCCCATTAAATTCATTCCTCATTAGATCGTCCATTATTGAAGACCTACACACAATATTATATCCCCACAAAGATGTCTAATTAATTACTATATATACATGCATTAATTGAAAATAGATTACTTACCAATCCCCATTCGAAAAAGCCATAGAGAAATGATAGTTTTTAATGTGGCATTTTGCAACAGTGTTAAATTTAGGTTTCATGTAATGAAGTCCACGGCAATTATATGTTTGATCTAGATGCACATCTCTAATTGCGCCATCTAACAAAAAGATAATTAAAAAGAAATACAAATAATAATTGATAAACTAATTGGCATTTAATATAAATCAATAGTTGTAGTAGAAGAATCAGAAAGGGGAGGTAAATGTTTGATCAAGGCAACAAAAGAAAAGACAAAATACATCTAACAAAGCATGCACTATCGTATATCAAATTCATGAAACCTATTCCTTTTTTCCAGACACTTTTATTTGATATGATGAAGAAATTATTAGATACTTTGCTGGGTGAGATATCAGGAATTCAACCATACTTAAATTCCACGTGTTGCTTGAATACACATATGTAATTAATGTCTTTATAACAAATAATATAAAAATAATTATATAACACCTGAGGTATGCATACTTTTGCCAGACGCGTGAAAAAGACGTTATACCCTCGGCATTAAATTCTTATATAATGTTTCAGAAATTATGTACGCACATCAATGATCTCTTTATTAAATTTATCTGATTTTTACCGAAAAACCTCCATCATCTAATTATAGAAATGTATATTATCATGAGGTTTTGTCGATATTGACGTTATAAAGTCCAAAATCTACATATAGATGTGTCATTTCTATCTTACCTAGAAACGTCTTATGGAATAATGATTTATTTTCCATATATTGTTCTGCACCTGGACTAATTAGCCGTCGTATGCCAAATGAAAGCATTTTGTATTGATTTAGATGCGTATACTGCATTTGTTTATTTGTACATACCGTTACGGGGTATTTTCGTCAGATTGACATGTATGCTGGCTACAACAATTCCAATGCCATAATCATAAACATAAATTGGCCGATTAGCTGGAAAATCATTAGGATTTATGTAGATAGAATCCAATTCAAGTGATAAAATGTTGAATTGATTATGGTTGCACCATATCATTTCTGTTTCGTTCTTGTTAGTTGCATCAGCGACAAACTCGCATTTCACTATGTCTGGTATTCTTTCCAAATTTGCAAGTGTCGCTAAGACTCTAAGAAGTTGGGGTTTCTCGTCATCAGAAATTACTGCGAGACAATACGAAAGACGTTAAATTAAACATTGAACCTAAAAGATACGAACTTTCTAATAAGTTAAAATGTTTTCACTTTATATAAATTGAGTTGCATATAATGTTCAAATGCAGGGCCGACAAGAGCTGGAGACCAGGGATATCCCGGGGTCCAGACCCGTAACGAGTCCCCGGCGAACAACACTTTTCAATTTTATAAACACAAACTTTATATGAATAAGAACTAGAAGGGTCCCCGGTATATCTTACCCCAGGGCCTGTGATCGCTCTCTACGGCTCTCATCAAATGTACACATTATGTTCCTGTAAACGTCGACAGTGTATATTTTGCTTTGATGTATGAGCATCCTCCAGAGACCAAGTGGATGAGAAAGAGTTTAGATGGAGAGGACAGCTCGTGGTCAAACAGCAGATGAAGTTTCAAACAAATGGTTCGGTATGTTTGAAGTGGGGTGGTATTCTTCAGAAAATATAGTTTTACACGTTTCAGCAACAATAATCATAGCTTCACATAGGCCTGCGTATAGGCAGTACCAACCATTGGTAATCATAAATCGGTACGACTGCACACAACGATATTTTCCATGGTTTCTCAGTACATAGAATCAATAATGTAACGTTTCCTGTTATTTAATTTACTCAATGTTGTTGCAAACAATTTAGCCACGAAATATTTGATGGTTTAACACTTCTATTGCAGAATACTTACATTTGTTTAATAAATTGCATATCTATAATAAATACTTAACGAGCACTCTGCGGCAAAGCAATAGTTTCTAATGATGGTTTTGGTACACAGTAAACCTTCCACGCTAATTGAAATAAGCAATTATCGGCACAATAATGATCTTTTTTTAGTAACAAAAGAACCATTCGTTTCTTAGTAGTAGGTGCCATTAAGCATTAAAAATTGTTTTGAGACTAATGTTATGATTATTTAATTTATTTGTTTGTTTGTTTTAATATTTTGTTGCATTACATGATATTGTAAAATAATTTTGTTTACTGGATTTTACATTTTCCAGAACTGAGTTTGACCTGAATGGCGATTTTTCTTTGTATATTTCATTGATGTAAACAAACTCATAATATAAATATTGTAACTAGTTGCTGACCTTGTTTCACAATTAGTAACAATTTTAGTAAACAACTTTTGGATCTTTCTCAAAGTAAGAATCATTAATTTGAGTCAAGGTCAGACCTGCATTATGTGCCAAGTATTATGCGTCAGCTGATGACAAACGTCTATTTGTTACAGAAGAATGAACTTTTTCAAATCAACGGTGAATATGTTTTGCGTTTTATTTGTATAACTGAAATCTTGATAAGGGATTGTCAGTTGGGTTAAAGCCATTTGACATGTTAAGTTGTATTATATTGTGACCAGTTTGGGCTTAATTTTATTTGTCGTGAAATTATTGAATTCAAGTGATTTGTCTTAGAAATACCAAAGTGCTCTGACAAACTTCTTGGACAAAGACAATCACTGGAATATATACGGAATTCAAAACTGGAATAATCTTTTATAAGATTCAACTAAAGACTATTGACACATCTTCACTTCGTACGTTATTACAGATGTCATCGTATTCATCTTGACTTCCATCGAGATTTGTACTGAGTTTCACTGCAAACTTTTCATTGTTAAGACTTGTGTTTCAATTCTTGGATTTTTCTTGGATTTAATTTGCATTACCTTATGTTTTATGTCTCATTCTTCTTTTGTGATTTAGCAAATTGTAGTTCACATTTAGCGGGCAAAGGTGAAACTGTTATATAGATTCAACTTTAAATAAGTACATTATACTATCAAACCCACTAATCTGTTTGTCATTTTCACAAAATAGACGCACATGACATGCGTTTAGATAGCACAGTGTCAGATTTATCAATCAAGTTTGGAGTTTACACAAGTTATGTTTGGATGTATTGCAATCGCAGTATATCGTCCTGGGTCTCGACGTTATTGTGATATTTAAAAAATAATTATTTTAGGCAATATAATATAGATATGAGATCACCAACCCACCATTCACATGAATTATTTTCCAAATAACTGCAGTACAGAACACACAAACAGAGCAGTATATGTATGTTAATCATCCGAGTTCAATGTATTTGCATATTTCAGTTAAAAATCGTGTGTCATCTATAATTAGCAATACTCTACAAGCAATAGTCTGGAATAAACTGAAATTCTCCGTCAACTATAACCTCCGCCCTTGCAAACATTCGGGTATATGTGTTTAGTATCTCAAAAAGTGGCAAAATCGCGATGAAACATTAGGCTGAAGATAATATCATTATTTTCTGTAAAACTAGTATTTTCGTCACTGATGCAAAAATATATATTACAAGAACTAAATATGTCACGATATTTTATGTTTAATACATATAAGCACATTTGTACTTATTTATCTTCACACATGTTAGGGTGATGTATTCAAGGGACATAACTCGTATTCATTCGGCTCCTTTATTGCCCTCCTTTAATTTTCTTTTGATAACCATGTATGAAAATTAGTTTCTTAAATTGCCTAAATACAAGATATGCTTCCCATGTTAATACTAGTTATAATTTATTGTGTGGCAAAACAAACGAGTATTTTTAAGAATGATACAGTAGCCAATCAAAGTTTGCCACGTTTTATTTGTTTGGGTTTTGTTTTATTTTGTTTGTTTCCTTTTTTGTACCACGATATGTATCTACCTTACAAAAACGATTTTAAACCTGCAAATGAATCGAAACATAGAAGATAAAATTCACACATCAACACAATATTCCATCCCATCAATTCAGTTTTAATTGTTTTCATTGACAAACATAAACATGTCAGCTATTTGAAGCATAGCGAAGCTTATGATAACATATGCTGCTGCAATAATTTAAATGTTTCACATTTTGTAATATACTTTACTCTTTCTGATCGCAGAAACAACTCAGATTGTGCAATTTAGCACAACGAGTTTGAATGATTTTGTCAAATGGCATAGTTAAGTTGGAATGGGGGAGTATATATGCCTGAAAGGCAGTGCAGTCTTAATATTTGTTTAAACTCACAAAATACTCATTTCGTTTTTCTTGCTGCAAATATATAACATCTAGAGAAACACTTATTCAAGGGCCATCCTTCATTATGGGAAATTCTGGTTTGTCACATGCGCATGTATAAGGATATAATTTTCACAATTGAAAATATAGTAATTAAAAATATAAAATATATTTCCAATAATGTTTTGTTAGTATAAAATAAAAAACACATTATTCCTGCTTGCCTTGCTGTAATAAAAGAATATTGAATTACCGGCATTGTCAAAATCCCAAAAAGTTTTAATTTCATGAATCTTTTGTTTCTTAAACGAACGTACATTTTTCTATATTTTTTAATTTCGTCGATAAAATCTCAGTAGCTGTTTTATTATTGTTAATTTAGCCTATATAAATTCAATGTAGTCTCTATCATAACGAGGTCAAATTACAAGTTAGAAGCACTTTACTGAGATACGGAAAATTGCTGATCTTACAAATTAATACAATTTTGTAATTGGGGGGGTGGCACTTATCTAGAGCTTTAGTTATTAATAAACCTTTTAAATATCGAAGATGAAAAAGGAAGATGTAATGAAAAGATGTGTTTAAGCGCGTGTACAAGAGAAAAGGGTACAAAAGCATTTTCCAAATCTTGAGGAGTTGTTACCTTGTATAAAGAATTCATGGGATATCATACGAAACATAAAACAGCAAAATAGCATGATAAGATGATTTGTATAGCTTACTGTCTCTGCAACCAACAGTGGAGGATAGTGTGCCACCAAATCTATTAAACATGTGCAGTTGTTAGGTGCCGCACAATTTCCCGGATAACACGGATATTGACAGGAACACTGGGCTGAAAAAAATGATGAACTGTAGTATATTAGAAAAAATGTGAATATGGTACAAATAAGAATTAACTTTAACAGAATATTAATGAGTAACTGACACATACCATTCTCAGTGTTTTAATGATCATAATAGTTTGACAGGAACTCAAAACTTTCGCCATTGTAATCAATTACAGATCTTTGAGGTGAATCTAATATTCATCCCTTAAACCACCATCAGACACGCATAGACTAAAAAACAAGTCATTTAAAAAATATAACGTGGCTTATGGCTAAATGTTTCATGTCAGTAACGTAAACAAAAAAAATATAAAGAGAAAGAGTCATGATAATCGGAAGTCTGAACAGACATACATTAGTTATCCAGCTTAATTATCGCAATCAAGCTAGATAAGTGTTAAACATTTTTGTGATATTTTAACTACGTCCTAAGTTTCATAATATATTAATAACTTCTGCAATCATACCTACAGTTTATTTAATGTATGGAAAGATATGGAGAGTGATACACTTCAAATTACTAAATTGTCTAGATCATATGCCAATGCATGTGTCTTCGGAAACCATTTCCTGGTCCATTCTGTGATGTTGTCAGCCAATTTCTGTCTCTGTCTACCTCTCCTTAATCCACTCTGCAGTACTATTGTGGATAGACTGTTGTCTCCAGTTAAATGGCCATACCATCTCATCTTTCTCCTTTTGACAGTGATGAAGAGGTCTTCATAAACGCATACTTTGCGCCTGATGGTGTTACGCTCTTCTTCATTAGTGGTAAGGTACATGTAAGATATGACAAGGATGGTTCTGTAACATCTCCTTTCAGGTGCTGAAATTCTTCGTTTTAATCCTTCTGTCAGGTTCCATGGAACCAAAATATTTGAACTTCCACACTGTTTGAAATTCCTTCCTCTGACATTAACTTTGGCTGAGACTTGTTTGTCACTATATGTTATCAGCTTTGTCTTCTCATCGTTTATCTCCATATCACATCTGAAAGATGTTTCATCCATGTTCTTCACTAAGGTGCAAGCTCATCTTCACTCTCTGCCAGCCCATCAATGTCGTCTGCAAAGCTGAGGATGGTAATGTTGCGCTCTCCAATGATCACTGTCCCACAGTGGTTTTGCTGGGCTTCGTTCATGGTGCGCACTAAGAAGATGTTGAAAAGCGTGGGTGACAGGAGACAGCCTTGACGTAGTCCAACTGTTGTCTTGATCCAGTCCCTGACATACTCTAAAACAATTACTGCACTGGTAGCCTTGGAGTATAGCTGCTTGATGGTATTGGTCAACTTTTGACCCATGTTGTGTTTCGTCATTGTGGCCCACAATTACGCATGACACACTCTGTCATAAGCTGTTTTAGTATCTTTGAAACATGATAGATATCGCGTTGAAGTTGCGAGTACGTTTCAAACATAACCCTGAGATTGAATATTTGTTCTGTTGTGCTTCTTCTACTGCGGATTTCTGCATGTTCTAGATGTAACACGCTTTAAGTACAGATCGCGAATTTCTGTGGTTCAGTTCTTGCCAGAAATGAAAATTTATTACATATATTAAAATAACGATCCTTTGTTTATAGAGGCCATCAGATAATACAACACGGAACAAATACACCCGGGATAAAACGTTAGACATGATTTGTGAGATTATGAAAAGGGGCTACATTACTTCTATAAATTACAAGGTATGTTAACAGAACATAGGAGGTAGTTAGTTTTTACAAATTATTTGGGTTATTTTCGGGATATAGTATAGCATTTGCGTAAAAATAAAATGTGAATGTGGCAGTCACAAAGTTAGTTACAAGTTCAAAAGGCATTGATTCGAATATAAGCAATACATGTGATTGTTTAAGAATCATAATTGGAAACAAAAGAGATATAAACATGCGAGAAGTCTTGACTACTAACTCTTTAGACATACGTTTGTTAACCTGAGACCTAGCAGACAACAAATATTGCGATACTAGTTTATTGCTGAGCAAGTATTTGTCCCTCCATAACACCTGCTCTGTTTGATCATTCAATTTAATACTGCATTTTCTAAACCGTCATCGTAGCATTTTATCATCATTTATTTTAGTAAGATTTGAAATAATAGAGTAATATAGCTGTACTTTGTATAAACATATTTTCCAATAATCGCACTAAAGATGCAAATATACATTTATATGAAATAACATCTAAATATCTCCTTTTGTAAATGATATCTTTGTGTTACCGCGGCAGTGAATATTTAATATTTTTACATTGTATTTTTGTTATATACATCTACCTGTCCCCTGATGTGCTGCACTAGAACGTTGGGGCTTGATATAAAGTACAAATACTGAAATTTGAATTTCTGGTCTCGTGATATATTTGTATATTATCACGTAGGTAAATCTCAAGCAAATAAAAACAAAAATTTTCAAATTCACTAGTGATCCAGGCAATTTAAGGTAAATAGTGCTACACGTGTCTTCTACACAATAACACCCATCAACAAGATGCAATCATGTCCAATTTTCATCCAACGTCTTCATATGCCAATGATTAACTGGGTTTAATAAAAACTAAATAATACGTATACTTACTTGTTTCACATGTTGCACCAATATAATCGGAGTGGCAAGCACACACATTCGGATTAATACACGTTCCTCCGTTTTTGCATGTTGGATAGCAGATTGCTGTAATAAAGAATAAAACAAGACCCCAATTTTTGTCCAGCCTTTTTTAAAATGACTGAAATGATGTCGGAGCAACTTTAAAAATTAATACGACCAATGAAACTTGAAAGAGACAATTTTGGTAGCAAAGAAACATTACTATTTCCAAACGTGTCAGCATATCCCAGAAATTTGCACAAAATCGTGTATTTGAACAACAGACAAATAAGTAGTTTTTGACGAACTAAATCAGAAATCTGGCTGTCCTTCAACATAACCTTTCCTTGCAAAACCCGAGTAGAGGTGAATATTTCTACAATGCATAGTTTCGTGTAAGTCCATAGTTACTAATAATTCATTTCCACTTATGCATATTACCGATCAACTTAAATTAATTTGCTATTTAAAAATGGTTTGCTCTTGATACAACTATTAATTGTATGTGTTTATATTTTCTACAAATTCAGCGTATGACCATGCTAGAAGCATAAATAGTTCGATTGAGTATATTTTGGACCTATGGTGGCCGTATGGAATGTGTGAACAAGTATGATTATCTCAAAAATAAAAATATATATTTACGTATTGTGCAGACTTGGTTTCCATTATGCGTCCAACCAGGGCAGCAATAGTTTTCATCGTAATAATGCGGAACACAGCTGCTCCTCCATGCAAAACAACCCCTATAAAATCCGTATATAACCAGCAATTGGAACTAAAGACCATCGACATATAATTGCACATCTTATTTTGCAATCAACGGAAATTTCATACCAATACAAAATTAAATGGTGCATTAAAGAAGACCCGCTCCCCACAACGTTTGAATTACAGTTTCAACGCAACCAAGAACAAAAGCTCTTTAATTTCTTAATTGTACATTTTGCAGGTTGATGCACTTTGGGTACTATGTTCCTGAGATTCAGTGCCGATGTCGAAGCGTATAGACATAAGTAATTTACAACAATTTGCCAAACAAATCAATAGGTCTAGAAATGCAATAAGTGTACAAATTATATACTGCGAGACAAGTGCACTTGCACAGTTGAGAAAACATATATAGGTCAGTTAATGGTAGTATTTAAATTATCCGTCTACTGGCACTACTACTGTTTGGGTTGTTAAGCTCAAATTAAGCAACACCTAAAGCAATACTATTCTCAAAATTTTGAATCTGGTAAGAAACAATCGTGAGCAATGAAACGCGATAAATAGTTTGTTACAGACTTTATCTAAATGTTCTCATATTTAAGTGGGATCTGTTAAGTAACCATAATATTTCTTCAGTGTTCAGTACAGATGTTCAATGCATACAGCAATACTGGTTCAATAATTGTATATCCTCAAGTGTCATTTATTCTCTCTCTCTCTCTCTCTCTCTCTCTCTCTCTATATATATATATATATATATATATATATATATATATATATATATATATAAGAGAGAGACAGACAGACAGATATATATATATATATATATATATATATAGATAGATAGATAGATAGATAGATAGATAGATAGATAGATAGATAGGTGGATGGATGGATGGATGGATGGATAGATAGATAGATATTCTACCTCGACCAAAACGACTCATATTTTAGCATTTTAGTAATCAATGTAAAGAATATATTGCTATTTTTGGTAAGAACTGACTCTCACCTATTATTATCGCGTATCAAATAAAATCACTAAAAATTCTCTCTGTTTTCTTTTCAATCTTTGCATGCGTGAAATGCACTAAATATTTTTAACTCACTCTGACTTCTGAGACTAATTCTTTCCATGAGCTGTAATAAATTTTGTACTATTAAGAAAACATCTATGTGGATATATATATTCTACCTGGACCAAAACGATTCATATTTCAGCATTTTAGTAATCAATGTAAAGAATATATTGCTATTTTTGGTAAGAACTGACTCTCACCTATTATTATCGCGTATCAAATAGGATCACTAAAAAATCTCTCTGTGTTGTTCAATCTTTGCATGCGTCAAATGCGTCAAATGCACTAAATATCTTTATGTCTCAGACTTCTGAGACGAATACTTTCCATGAGCTGTTATAAATATTGTACAATTAAGGAAACAACTTTGTGGATATTACTTGCCGATACCGATATTGAGCTATTAGATAACTATCTGATTAGACCTATGAAATTAATAGATGGAGGATAGGCTATTTATGTCCGATATATATATATATATATATATATATATATATATATATATATATATATATATATATATATATATCCACAAACATGACATTTTGTCAATATAGTTTAACTTTCATGCACCTAATTGGATAGATATTAAAGCATTTTATGTCAACAGCAACGTAAATTTACAAAGAATTACCTTTCTGATCAGAATATCAAAAAACATGTATATCTACTATTCTTTTTTCTCATCCCAAACCAAAGTGTGTGTGTTTCAGCGTATAAAAAACAAGTTGGTACACAGACAAAATGGAGTCCTGTCTATATGCTTGAGATTCTTCTTTAACATAAGTTTATTTCAGAGATAAAAAATGAATATGCAAACAAATTCGAAATATACCTTTACAGGTATACAGACAACTTACCACCAATAATTGGATATGCAATATTGCTTGTTAACCCAATTAATAGCCAGCCGTGTACATACATTTCTGTAAAATATCAAACACCTTGTATAAATTCATTTATAAACGTACGAAAAAAAAAACAAATACAAGAATTTATTTCTTTCTAAACTAACATTTATCATTCACAATTTAATTATTAATTGGATTAAAATGTTTAACGTATTTAGCGAAAATGTGGTTGTTGGGCTTTTCTTACAAATAATTTGCTCCGATGTACTATAAACAATTAGTTTTTATAATCTATTTTGTATCAAATGTTCTTAGTAGCATGTGATGCATTTCGTTTACTGAGGCACTCAATTCCTCAGTAAGAAATAAAGTGGCATGCTGCTTCACGGATTACTTTCTGTGCTCGACTTCAGCTAAGCGAATAATTTTTAGAAACAAAGTAAGACGCTTTACGAACTGCATGGAATTAAATGCAAACAGATTGTGTTTTAAACGTTATTTTGTATGCTAAATCCTTCCTGATATTTCAAGAAATTTTAAACGGTCTTGAATTATATAAGGTTCTACATGTTTTATGAGTATTGCATTGGGTGAACAAGTTCGATTTGATATCTTAAATATAAAAGGCACATGTGACTATTCTCCTTCAAGCAATAGTTGAAATAATGTTTAATTTAACAATTAAAATTAGAAAACAATTATATTCATATTTTAATCACTGTAATTTAAACAAATTGGAGTTAACGAGTAGAGCTTGATACCATTAAGGTTGGCTCATTTCGTAAATATTCGTAAAGGACGTGTGTAAAACTAGTGATACTTAATAATTACAGGCATTTTCAGCTAGTAGAAACAACTATCTCGACACAGATAGGACGTTCCCTAATTCCATAGTGATGTTTATTTCATTTAAAGGTTGAACGTACTACAGAAGGTTAACACCAGATGACATATTCTCTGAAACATTATAAGTTTAAAGGGATATTGTCGTAATAAAGTGATGTTTGAAGTTACATGAATATAACACTTACATTTGAAACATCGGAGGAGATACAATGTGATTGAAGATAAAGTGTTACTTGTAAGCAATATATTGCTTTAGTTTCTGAAGGTTATACGTCATTCATAAGACATTTTCGCATGTAATTTATTCTTAAAGTAATCAGTATAGATTTAATTATTGTGTAAAACAGCGTTAAATAATTATATCTTTTTCATTATGAGTGGATATATATATATATATATATATATATATATATATATATATATATATATATATATATATATATATATATATATATATATATATATGGATGTAATAATATTACTTAGTGATGCCAATATTTACTTTTTATTTATAACGTATCGTGCATTGCTTGATAATATAAAAGATAGTATAATACATTTTCTGAACAAGTTATAATTTCCCTTGAATTGAATCTATATTAGAAAACCAAGCACGAATAATAGAAAAGAATGGATGAATGGTGCTAAAGATTTCTAATGAAGGGATAGCATGGAAATTTGAGCCAACGGTTGACTGATGGCATCAGTTTATGTGACAAAAGTGTTCATTGTTTTGTTTATCAAACTGTTATGTGTAGAAGGAGAAATATTATTATAGCGTGTTGTCCTTATGACACTAAAAATGGTTGCGAATATAATAACCGGAATCAGATTATATATCGATATATCTTCATCTCACATGCACGAGCTGAAGCTGCTCTGTTGATTCATAATTTTTTTCTCTAAAGATTCGAGCCAGCCGTGTTCAAATGAAAACATTTAAGTGTATTTCATTTAATTAATGTGCAAATGTAAAAGGTTTAACCAATGCATGTATTAGTAACTTTGCTCAGTCGACGCTAGGCTCCTTATGTAAACTAATTCTTAAGCGCATACATGGAATTGACGTAATCAATATGCTATGACATAATGGATATGACATCACGTTTTACATAGAGATATGGTCTGTCATTGCCTTTGCCAGAGTATTTGGACATACCTTTACATGATTGTTTTTTTTTATTATTAAATTTTAAAAGAAGAACTCTTCTACATTCTGAAAAATTGTAATAAAGGTTTTGTAAAAAAAAGCAATAAAATCATCGAAAAGTTTCTGAGATCTTTGGAACGCTTTACATACAACATGTGCAGACGGCTGATGTTTTTGATATTGGAATAATGTTAATATATCACTTTATGTTATTCCGATTGGTCCAATAAAGCCCATGAAAGTCTTGCGCTGTTTTCTCTTTACTGATAGGCTACCTTACCTTATGGAACCTTTACTATATATTAAAAAAAATATTTTAACGGCCATTTTTAGAATCGACTAACCAAAGGAAATTGAGAAAATTAAAGGTCACGTAGTTCTGAATATGGTGAGTTTAGGAGACACCAAACACTCTAAAGTACAAAATAAGTTTCTAAATTGTGTTGGTTATAAAACTGCCAACATAATCGCCAAAACACTTGTAACTATATTTTACACCCAATTTGAGGATTGTTGTTGCTGGATTGGTGACGGTAGCTCCGACGATTTTATCTAAACTATTATGGAAGTCCCAACTGACTCGATTTTGGTTTGGAGTAAAATAAGTGAAGGATAGATGTATAGTTCAGAGCCCCCACTCAACAATGCCGACGGTTCAATTATTGAATATAAAAAAATGTGAAATTCAACGCCAACATAATAACCAATCAATAAAAATGACTCAGATTTTGCCAAAGTATTTTTCTTTTCTCTCGACCTGTAACAGCTCAATTGCAACACTTGATTAGTAGTGTGGGATATATTTCCACCTGTCCTTGTATTATACTCATATGTGCATTCTTCTCTTCCAATCGCCCGACTTACTCCACATTCCTGATCCTCTTCGACTTCTCTTTACTCCTCCTCCTTCTCCACTTTCCTCTAATCGACACCTTTCCACCTCCTCCACCTCATATACATCTTCTCTCCACCGACTAGACCTTGGTCGACTCCGACGGCTTTGCTAGCCTCACTTCCGTCTCCACCTCTTGGAGACTCGGGACTCAACTGTATCAGAAGTTCTGTCCCCTAAAAAGCTTCATTTTATAAGCTTTGTCCTTGTCAGAATTTATTTCTACGTTTTACCGCCAAATTACGAGTACCTTTCTCGAAGTCATTCTATTTGCTTAGCAATCTGTCTAGGCGACCAACCTTTTACTTGCGAGTTAAAAGGTTATAACTTTAATTTAAATTATAATCACGCCAACTATCTATATTACAAGTTTATATTGTTGTGAACCGATTCAATAAAACTTTGAGGACAATGTCCTTCTCGCTGTCTGTCCATGTGGTTTACTTCTGATCACATCAAAACTTTAACATGTGGGTGTGATATGGCAAGCCTTTGTCTCCTTGAATAACGGCTAAGGCTCGCAACAGCTAGAGAGTATTCAACTCGTTTCATAAATTCAATATAAAAATCAGTACCCATTCAAGATCCTCCATCGGTCTTCCTGAAGAAAATGATCATAAGGATACCGTTTTCTTTGCATATTTGATACAAGTGTCTATAATCGTCAAACTGTAACTAAAATGAACTAAAATACTAATTCAAAATTCAGCTTATAGCTATTTATTGACTTACGTATTTTATTTGATTTTCCTGAAAACCTAATTCTTGTAAAGAATGATGATTGAAAATACGAGTGTATAACCGAAGGTTGAACGATTCTAAGGAGTGATTTTGTTAACTCCCTTTAAAGATTTCACAGCATGATGTAATAGCAGTTCATTCTAACTTGGGATGAACTATTAAACCAAAAACAGCTCAGACAAAAATATATACCAACCTGTACATTGTTTAATGATATTGAATTGCTTTATTACAGGTTAAACACCCAAACAATAAGGAAGTGATAGTTCTTAAATGCATGTGTGTACTCAGTGGATTCCTGGTTTGAAGGGCACGTTCTTCAATATAAAATACCAAATTGGAAAGGGAGTTAACAAAGGTTATTCATAAAGCTCATTCTAGTTCCGGTTATCTTTCTTATTCAACTAGAAGATTGAAGCAATACAAAAACTAAAGCCCCCTAAAGAATCATTAAGCAATAATAACACTATTGAGCTAATACTGCAAACCAATGAATATATTTATTCTATTTAAATGCTAGAAAGAAAAAAAAACATCTCTCTGTCTCTGTCTCTCTCTCTCTCTCTCTCTCTTTGAATTTTTCTGGCTATTCGTTCAAACATAAATATACCCTGCTTCGTAATTTTAAAGAATCTTAACAGAAGAAACTGAATCATAACAATGTACATGTAAATGACTTCGGCAACACCAAATCGTATATCAATCCCGACTGATATATGAAGTGTTCATTTAAAAATCTAATACAAACACATGCAACAGATTTATCATTCAGAATTTACAATGGTGTATCTTTCTTGAGATAAAGAAGCACCATCATTATGTTATGTTGGTACTATCACGATCTATTAGCTACGGTATAAAACAATGCGTGTACAGTCAGATTTGTTTTATCATACCAGCGTTTGTCTAATGATCTTTGTTATAATGACCTAAAAGTCAAGTTGGTGTAAAATTCATAAAAATAAATTTGATGCGAGTGACATACAATTTGCAATATATCATTAAAAATAGGATATTGGTCTTATAAATAATTAATTAAATAACAGCTACTTTCTATATCACGCAAAGTCTTAACTGGCTCGTGTTGATTGTCGAATTTCACTGTATCCAATTAAATTCGTTTAGAATATTTTCAGTATAGCATTAATAAATACGTCTTCTATACAAATGGAAACAAAATAGATTGCACGAACATACCCGCTCCATGCCTGCCTTTCCGGTACTAAGTAATAAAATAACAACAAGGTAAAAGAATCCATGATGTGTTTTCTAACTTCAGATAAAGAGACATTCTATTCAGAAATCATCCTGCCAGTGAAGATAAGACGGAAGCTTAGAATTATGTATATACTGCGGGATGACTCAATTTCCAAACTTCCCACAATTAGAGCAGTAATAATGTTTTTTCCATTTAAGGTTAAAGGGGCGCACAAAGGGAAAATATGGTCAAAACATAAGTAAAGGTGTCTAATTTGAGATACAGTGTAATACATGTTTAGGAGAATGTGCTCCAAAATGATTTCAGTGTCTTTATTCTCTGTTATATTTACCAACTGCTAGTACACAAAATGTCCAATAGTATTAGTATTTCTGACCTATAGCGGCCCTCAATTTTCATGAACATGGCAATCAGGAAGATTTAAAGGTCAACGACTACAAGTACTAAGATCCATTCAAGTTATGTTTACACCATATAACATAGTCACATTACAATTATATGACGTATTACTAAGTAATATTAAAAGAGTGCCAATCAAATGGTTTTGTAAAATTCAAGAAATAATTTATTTCCCCAAGAATACAAAGAGAAAAATGAAAATGAAGTTACAGAAATGCGAATAAAATCTCAAATATTCAAGGTATATCACATGTTCCAATGTATGATGGACTTTCCAATTGAATGTCAGTGGTATTCCAAAGAAATTGCTATATTGAATGTGTTGATGTACCTGTAATATCAAATGTTATAATATGCCAGTGGACTTGATTGTAGCGATGTGCAAACGGCCTTTTCGTGTATCACAATAATATACTCTTAAACTGTTCTTGTTGGAATTCACTTTGATTCCAAATTAATATTTCTCTCCAAGAATAGCATTGATCTGCACTTTGGTATTCTAGTGAATATCAATCTGAATAAATGAATCCACTCAAATGAAAATAAGACTGGTTATGCTTTAGTATGTTAAGGCAAGAACGAGTAATTTCACAAGTAAACATATTATATTCAAGCTAACACACAATAATAGAGACCGTATGTATTTCAGCGGCCTCATCACTACAACTGTCAAAGCTGTCAACATGTTTCAAAATTTCCTAGTGGAACTCGGGTGTGCTAGAACCGGACCCAACAAAGACGTTTACCTATTTTTATCAACACTAACAGAAAAAAATTAGACCGGTGTATTGTGTTGTTTACAAAATAAATGTCCTTGTTTAGGTACATATTTGACTAGATATACACAAGACCAGATACAAAATACAGATATAAATAACAAATAATTTTGAAATCTGTAAATATTGTAATTATTACTAACTAGAAGGTGTGACATGACTACATTTAATCCGCTGCAATTCGATAAAGCATATTTTATACTAAAATATCATCAAGATCTCTACATACATCCGATGCTTTCAAAATATGCTTTAAAAAAGCGGACCCATTATGCCAGTCATTATAGAAAGAAGTCTATACTATTGTATTTGTTCGTTGGAGTAAGAGAAATATCAGAGCACAATAACAAGCTAAACAATCCAAAAGACCACTCTTTTTTATAATCGAAGGGGTCTTTGGTTTATAATTGATTACCCAGATTTAACATTAAGACTCGTACCTAATTAGAGAAGCCGTACTAATCTAATAGTTAACTCGGAGGGAATGCGACCAGAAAGGTTCCGGCTCCTATCCATCTATGACTAGGCAGGGTCGGCCCCGTTGTTTGACTGAGTAGAAGCATTTACTCCAATTAGGACACAATTTACGAGCGTAAACAAAACCACACTCAGTGACAAAAAGTAAACAACAATGAGTACTGACATTATATTACAAAACTATACAGAATGATGAAGATGTCTAATCTAAAAAATCAATAATGCATGGAATAAAAGGGCTTAGACAGACAGAAACACAGACATATAAATAGACAGACAGACAGATAGATAGATAGATAGATAGATAGATAGATAGATAGATAGATAGATAGATAGATAGATAGATAGACAGACAGACAGACAGACAGACAGACAGACAGACAGACAGATAGATAGATAGATAGATAGATAGATAGATAGATAGATAGATAGATAGATAGATAGATAGATAGATAGACTAATTAGTTGTCAGTTCTTACGATCGCGCACATTTATTTGAATTGTAATAAGCTTCGCTTTAACCTGAACTGTGGATGAGCAGAGACGCAATCCTGGTTTCAGACTAATTTATGTGGAATTTAAATCCGCCTCCGCCCCAACACAGCTTCATTTGTATTTTATAATAATTAATTGTATGTCTATGCTTGTGTGCATATGGACATGAATGCTACATATATGTGTGACTATGTGAATTTATGAATAATGTAATCTTCTCGGTCAATTGTCCAGTTTTCTCCCTCATTGTGTATTTCATGTTTAACCTTTAAGGTTATATTGTGTGGCGGTCGGAGACCAACATTTAAAGCACAAGAGCTTCATCATGTCTGCAAAGTGAGGCTAAAGCATGTAGGTTTTGTGCTTAGACAAGATTTTACACTATAGCCGTTACTTTGATAGGCATTAATATAACCTATGATTTTAAGTATGTTTGATTTATATTTATTATCTATACCAAAGTCACTAAACGTGTCCTGCAACAACACTCATAGAGTATGTTATTATTTCTTTCTGATGATGAACTCTTACAACAATAACCTTGCATTGTCATTCTCGATTCAATTACCTGTCTTCTCATTTTTACTGTCCCGAGGACTATTAAGAAACACCTATAAATAAAACTAATTACCTCTGCGTATGTACATTTATGTGTGGTTGTAATTCGGTTGGGTATACCTTGTACCTTTCTTCGTTATGACAATGAGACGAGACCAGAAAGGCCAATTGGATTGCCCACTAGGGTCAAATGGGTTTTATTGACCAATTAGTTGTCAGGGATTGCGATCGTGCACAGTTACTAGAATTGTAATTAGCGTCGCTTCAAACTGAACAGCGGAAGAGCAGAGACGCAATCCTGGTTTCAGAATAATTTATGTGGAATTTAAATAACCGCTTCCTCCCCAACACAGTTTCATTTTTATTTTATAATAATTAATTGTATTTTTATGCTTGTGTGCATATGGACATGAATGATACATATATGTGTGTCTATGTGTATTTATGAATAATGTAATCTTCTCGGTCAATTATCAATTTTTCTTCCTCATTGTGTATTTCATGTTTAACCTTTAAGGTTACATTGTGTGGCGGTCGGAGCCCAACATTTAAAGCACATTAGCTTCATCATGTCTGCAAAGTGAGTCTAAAACATGTAGGTTTTTGTGCATTACATTATAGCCGTAACTTTGATAGGCATTAATATAACCTTTGATCTGAAGTATGTTTGATTTCTTTTTATTATCTATACCAAAGTCACCAATCGTGGCCTGCAACAACGCTCATGGAGTGTGTTATTATTTCTTTCCTGATCATGAACTCTTACAACAGTCACCTTGCATGGTCATTCTTGATTCAATAACCTGTCTCCTCATTCTTACTGTCCCGCGGACTATAAATAAAGACCTATACATAAAACTAATTATCTCTGCGAAGCACATTTATGAGTGGTTGTAATTAGGTTGGGTCTACATTTTATGTTTCATCGTTATGAAAATGAGATGAGCCCGGATAGGGCCAATTGGATGCCCATACGGTTAAACGGGTTTCAATGACTAATTAGTTGTCAGTGCTTCCGCACAGTTACTTTAATTGTAATTAGCGTCGCTTTAAACTGAACTGCGGCAGAGTAGAGTCGCAATCCTGGTTTCAGAATAATTTATGTGGAATTTAAATCCCGCCTCCGCCCCAACACAGCTTCATTGTTATTTTATAATACCAACATTTATTTAAATGCTTTTGTGCATATTTACATGAATGAAACATATATGTGTGTCTATGTGTATGTATGAATAATGTAATCTTCTTGGTCAATTGTCAATTTTTCATCCTCATTGTGTATTTCATGTTTATCCTTTAAGTTTATAGTGTATTGCGGTCGGAGCCTAACATTTGAAGCACATGAGCTTCATTATGTATGTATAGTGAGGTTATATCACGTAGGTTGTGTGCATAGATAAGATATTTCTTTATAGTCGTAAGATTGATTGGAATTTGTATAACCTTTGACTTGAATTATGTTTGATTTATATTTATTATCTATACCAAAGTCACTAAAAGTGGCCTGCAACAACGCTCATGGAGTATGTTATTATTTCTTTCCTGATGCTAAAGTCTTACAAAAGTCTTGATTTTAATTACCTGTCTCCTCATTCTTATTGTCCTGGGGACTATACACAAACACCTGAACATAAAAATAATTACGTCTGCGTATGTACATTTAATGGGTAGTTGTAATTAGGTTGAATCTACTTTGTACCTTTCTTCGTTATGACAATGAGATGAGACCGGAAAGGCCAATTGGATTTCCCAGTAGGGTCAAATGGGTTTCATTGACTAAAAACAGTTGTTGGGGCTTTGCGATCGTGCACAGTTACTAGAATTGTAATTTTACTCGCTTCAAACTGAACTGCGTTAAAGCAGAGACGCAATCCTGGTTTCAGACTAATTTATGTGGAATTTAAATAACCGCCTCCGCCCCTACACAGCTTCATTTTTATTTTATAATAATTAATTGTATTTCTATGCTTGGGTGCATATGGACATGAATGCTACATATATGTGTGTCAATGTGCATGTATGAATAATGTAATATTCTGGGTCAATTGTCATTTTTTCTTCCTCATTGTGCATTTCACGCTTAACCTTTAAGGTTATATTGTGTGGCGGTCGTAGCCGAACATTTGAAGCACAAGAGCTTAAGTATGTATTAACAGTGAGGCTAAATCATGTAGGTTGTGTGCATATATAAGATATGTTATTATAGACGTAAGATTGATAGGAATTTGTATAACCTTTGATCTGAAGTATGTTTGATTTATATTTATTATCTATACCAAAGTCACTAAATGTGGCCTGTAGCAACGCTCATGGAGTATGTTATTATTTCTTTCCTGATGCTGAACTCTTACAACAGTCACCGTGCATGGTCATTCTTGATTAAAGTACCTGTCTCATCATTCTTATTGTCCCGAGGACTATACACAAACACCTGAACATAAAAATAATTACGTATGCGTAAGTATATTTATGGGTAGTTGTAATTAGGTTGAATCTACTTTGTACCTTTCTTCGGTATGACAATGAGATGAGACCGGAAAGGCCAATTGAATTGCCCCGTAGGGTCAAATGAGTTTCATTAACCAAAAACAATTGTCGGGGCTTGCGATCGTGCACAGTTACTAGAATTGTAATTTTCGTCGCTTCAAACTGAACTGCGGAAGAGCAGAGACGCAATCCTGGTTTCAGACTAATTTATGTGGAATTTAAATCCCGCCTCCGCCCCTACACAGTTTCATTTTTATTTTATAATAATTAATTGTATTTCTATGCTTGTGTGCATATGGACATGAATTCTAGATAAATGTGTTTCTATGTGTATGTATGAATAATGTAATCTTTTCGGTCAATTGTCAAATTTTCCTCCTCATTGTGTATTTCACTCTTAACCTTTAAGGCTATATTGTGTGACGGTCGGAGCCTAACATTCAAACACAAGAGCCACATCATGTATGTAGTACATTATCGCATTATAGTAGTAGTAAATTGATGTTTTTTAGTAGTAATATATGGATGTCTTCGTATAGTACTTAATGGATAAATTATTGTAGTAGTAAATGGATGTATTCTAGTAGTAGTATATGGATGGCTTCAAGTAGTAGTACATGGTTGCATTCTAGTAGAAGTAATGGTTGTATTCTAATATTTGTAAATGCATGTATGATAGTAGTAGTAAATGATGTATTCTGGCGGTAAATGTGTTTATCCGGTAATGTTGAATACATGTAATCTAACTTGATGTGTTCAGTTAGTTGTAAATGGATGTATGGTAGTAGTAGTCTTTGGATGTATCCTGGTAGTTGTAAATGATTGTATGCAAGTAATTATAAATGGATGTATCCTAGTAGAGGCGCATGCATTTGTTCTCGTGAATATATGTATTCTAAGTATATGTAATACATGGATGTATTCTTTTAATTGTAATTTGATATATTCTGTTAGTACATCACATGTGTATTCTCGTAACTGGATGAAGACCAGATTACGATTGTATTTGTGGTACTGGATTAAGGGGTACAACTGTCATCACAATAATTTCTCTTTTAGACTCTTTGGATGTAAAAGTTACTTTAGACAGCGTTTTTCGTGGGAATAATCATGTGGAAGTGTTAAAGAAGAGTTTATGCTTTTTTCTACTTTGATCATTGTAATATTGTTTTTTTTATCATTGTTCAATTAACCAAATGAATTTTAACTGTGCCACTTTAGTTTCAATGGCACATGTCATAGTTTTTTATTCTCAACCTTTATTGGGCGTTGAATTAGCACACCAACAAAACGTCTAGAAATGTAGTTGTAGTAGACATTAACGGTTGCACCGTAAGTTATATCCAATTGTCCATTTTGGTTTCAACCTATTAAAAGCGCATCCTAAAATTCCTAAAAAAATCATGCTCCGTAATAAGTCTAAAGAAAAAAACGGTAATGTAACCTGGCAAACAATTCTGATAACTTTTTTCCTCTGTATCGTCGAACCTGAGACTATGAACATCTGTGTTTAGCTTGTAGGTTTTCATAATACAGTATTCGTTATGATTCTTGTAGGACCCCGACTACCGAAATACATGTTATCTGTGTTAGTGTCCGATACTTCACTGCGAGCATGAATTCAATTTTAGTTAAGACCCGCCATTTAGGAACATAAAGAGGGTGATGTTAATGCAAGGTCAATAGCGAAACATAACGAAAGTTGAATCAAACTAGGGACAATTTTAGAAAGTGTTCTGAAAAAGGGTTGATAAACTGATAATTTCTGGAATAGTTATAAATAAAGGCGGACTAGAGAGGATTATTATAAAGGTCCCGATCATAACAGTTTTGTTTGTTAAAGAAATAATCCAAATTTGCTAAACCAGAATAATGGATGTGTTTCCTACACGAAACTGCATGGTTTTAGTATCACACAACGGGGGGGGGAGAAGGTCAGAGGGACTTCGAAAAAAGCCCATAACTAATTTCTCTAATTAAATAAATAGTCCAATAAAGAAGCTCTGGAAAGTTTGAAAGATCCGAACAAAAGTATTGTCTTAATTGCATACAAAATATTTTCATTGATGTAAATTTGTAAGCGTTTGTTTAATTTATTAATTTGTAAATTTCTACTTGACTTTTACTTCCGTTCAAAGGCTAATTGCTTGCGTGCATTTTGTGTAAACAGCCCATGTGTTCATCGAACGTTTTTGAGAAAATGAGGATATTGTCTATGCAAATGACACATTTCTAGAGGTGCATTTTTTCCATGCATTTCTCCATTTGACGTTGAAATGTAACTGCAGCGTTAAGCAGCCCAAAATTAAGGGGATTAACTCAAAGACTGGGTGGACCAGCACCACATATCTCAGAATCAGACATGAACGGCATTAAAATCTGATACTCAATGTGAGTGTTTACATGAGAAATGTGATTAAGTAATAACAGGTTAAGTGGCAGACAAGTGATTTAGATTAACAACCATTCACATTATGCAAAACGTCTAGCTATGTCAACAATTACGACAAATTACACGTTGTGTCTTGCTGTTTAATAGCGTTACCATTTCTACAAGCACCTTAAGGGTGAATGGCTTATGCGCAACTTGAAATTAATTTGCGGAAGTTCTCGCGAATTACTGTTTTCTACGTGCACGAATTCGTACAAACTTTGCAAACAGCAGTGGGGCTCGACCCTCACATATATATATATATATATATATATATATATATATATATATATATATATATGTGTGTGTGTGTGTGTGTGTGTGTGTGTGTGTGTGTGTGTGTGTGTGTGTGTGTGTGTGTGTGTGGTTCTTTATTTGCAGATTCAAGATCCTGAAATTAAGATAATTTATCATTCAAGCGTTTTATTTTATCGCGGAGTTTTTCTTCGGTATCATTGTGATGTGATTTATTCTCGTGTTTTTCTTTTGTGTCACTACGGGATTCTAATTGTATTATCGCATCGCGAAGGTTTTCTTCAGTATCAATACGGTGTTTTATTTCATCACCGAGTTATTTCTCGGTCATATTGTGCGATTCATTTATAATACTATTTTATCGTTTTACTTCACCGTGTAGTTGTTCCACTTCAGTAGTATTATGTTATATCCACGACGGCGGTGGCGGCGTAACAATTTCATCATTTTGTTCGATTTTTTTCGTGCTTTTCCTAAACTCATTTAACCGCCAAATCTCATATAGCCGAGTAAGACTGATTCGGATTTGTTTGGTATGTTCTTGAGTGTGTTAAATCGATTCATACTGTTAAAACATATAGAGGTTTTCAACTTTAAATTACCCCAACCCAAGCCAAAGTGCCGTCCTAATATTAATTGTATGGATATTAGCAGCAGAGGGAGAAAAACCCTACAACTTTTTCCGACAAAATTGATTAAAGCCTCAAAACGAAAAATAGAGCCTTCCTGCGAATCTCATATTTTAACCCAAAAAAAATGTCTCCATTTGGCAAACGGAGACTTTGCAATTTTTCAATCATCGGGGTCGCAAGGACGAAAATCATTTATGATGGAAGTCCTTAGGACTTTGCAAACAGACTAATTGCTAAAACTCATCTTGTAGATTAATCAAATTATTTGACTGGTCGGTGAGTCGGAAATTAATTCTCGTCAGCGAATTATTATGGCATCGCATATAGACAGGATTAGTTGGATCCTCAATAATTAACCATCCTGGAGGAGCTGTTGGTGCAAACGAATAAAGAATATATCCTTGTTGGGCTTGATTTGATTGCTCTAGATTAATTTGATAGCTTCCTTCAATTGCATCACATACTAAATTGAGCGCAATCACCGCTGAAATATTTACATTGTGCGGGGCAATATGCCTACTGCCGCCATCTGGGTCATTATTATATTTGAGGAAGACAGATGAATCTAGTGTTTGTAGCACCTTGATATTGTTTCTAACAATTTTGTTTAGTTCCTCAGCGTTGTATCCGGGAAACTCGAAATTACGCAGGTCGGCTTCTGTGATATTGTAATCGGTTAGGAATCGTCGTTTATTGTCGCTGTTGTCATTGGTTATTGTTTGAATAATTAGTTTATTGATATATTCCATGTCAGATACAAGCTGACTTAATATTTCAACGTGTTTTCTCGATTTTGTTTGCCGTAGTTGTTCTAGTTTTGTTTTATGTAATTTATTAATTTCATTAAAATAACCAGTGATGTCAGTTAGCGTAAATGAAATAGTAACAGATGAGTAGGCTGTTCTTAAAATGATGAAATCCCATTGCAATGTGTTTTTGTTGGTAAATATAAATCTATCGGCGATTTTTACTTTTCTTATATCGGATAAATTATCTCGATACATGGGATTTATTTCATGATATGATTGTACGTCCGTGGTTAAGTCGGCGGCGGCTCCGGGTGGTTTTTCATGCCATCCTAACACTGTTCTTAACAAGCTGTTATAGATATCTACAATGTATCCCTCTGTGCTTATTTCGATCGACGATGAGAGCGTCGATTCATGAAGTTTAATAGCAATTTTTGATTCTTTTCCCGTGATTGATTTTATTCTACGCTGAATTTCAGTATCGATTTGCTCAATTTGGTACGACCCAATTGGTAACGAAATAACGTTCCAGTATGGAGTACCATCGGGTTTATTCTTATACGAGAACACCAGTGCGTTATTCGGTTGCTGACCGCCAAATGTAACCGATCTGATATTAGGCCAGCTATGATATATTCGTAATTTTTCCAGCGCGATCTCGCGCACTGGAATCGGAGAAGGGAAGTTCACACTAAATTCAGGGTTTGTTGATGTTATTGATATCATGCTTGTTCGTATCGGAGTGGTATTCTCTGCGATTCGTTGAAGCAGTTCGAGTGACATTATTGTTAACGTTATCTTCAATTTCCAATTTCAACATCGCGGAGTTATACAACTGGGTCATCGCGAAAAATTCACCATCGGATATGAACGAATTATCTATCAACAGCGACATCAACTCGGATAATTTTGAGTACGCGTCAAATACCACCCTGTACCGAGCTTTATAATCGGCGAGTTTTTTATGAGAACACGATGATAACTTTTTAGTTATCGCGGTGGCGACTGCCGCGATTGTTGTTGCCGCGAAGATAGCGATTGGAACTGCAATCGGAGCCATCATGGTCACCGTCGACAAAATAACCCCGGCGCTGGCCATCACACCGAACACAGAGTACACGGTGATGTCGATGATTGTTACGCTGCGTCGATATTTTTTTTATTTTTTCACGATAGCGCTCAGAAAGTGATTTAAAGTTCGCGGAAAACTCTTTCATGGTATCATATCGATATCGATGAGATTGTGACACCTCTGGGACTATTGTCGGTTCAATTGATTTCATCGATGTCATTACTATTTTAAATCTGCTAATGTTTTCAATTATTCGCCATCGTTAAGGGGTCCAGGGCGGGTGTTAGGTGGGTAGATGGATTGGGATGTCGTAGGTATGGTAGTTTTAGCCGGAAAAATCATCTACAAATTCTAAACACCAAGTTATTCTTGATCTAATGGTGGAGCTATCAACCGCGACGACATTAAAGTCTTGTCCGCGACCCTTCAAAATTAACGTCGCGGTGCCACCAGAGTAGGTTTTACCGTCCGCGATCATATTAAATTGATCGATAGAGATCCACGTTAGTCTGTAGATACCATCGACCCACGTTGGCCTGTAGCCATCGTCTTCCCCCCCCCTTCTCGCTTCGACACCCAAGACACCGACGGACAATGTAGTATAAACGTCTCTTGTCCAATCCATGGTTCCATGATTAACCTTATACACGATATTTTTAACGCCTATGTCTGGATGCGAAATCTTTACCTTTTCAAATTTTTCTTTTAGTCTAAAAATATCGTCATAAATATTGAGATAATTTGCCCTGATTCCGGTAGGATTCATCACCCCACATTTCTCCTTGTTAGAAAAGAATGAAGTCAGAAGGTCTCTGATTTTAAGATGTGCTTGGTCTTTAAGATACAGGTCGACGTGATAAAATTTTGTCGTGATATCTTGTAGGCCATATATCCCAAAGAACTTATTAACAATTTCGCTGGTGAGCTTTTGTTCGTCAATAGCTTTTTTAATTTCAGCGAGGGTCGGGCCTTTCAGAGATGTGGTTTCAGACACGGGTGTTTTCCCCAAAAAATTTTCCACGATGGTATTAAGTGTTGTTTGTCTCACCATAAACATATTAATATCTTTGAGAGTCATCGTAGATGTAGCCGGGACACCAAATAAATTATTAGCGATGTAGGCATTGTGAGTATGCTTGCCAATAAACTCGTTAATTTCAGCGAGAGTCACAAGTGGGTTTCCAAAGAACTTATTAACAATTTCGTTGGTGGGTTTTTGTACCTTTTTAAGATTTTCTATTAGTTTAGAAATATCCGTGTAAATATTGAGATAATTTGCCTTGATTTCGGCAGGGCTCATTATCCTCCCCTCCTTCGCGTTAAAAAAAAAAGAAGGTTTCTGATTCCAGGCCGTTCTTGGTCTTTAATATAAGAATCGATGTCAGAAAATTTCGTCGTGATATCTTGGTGGTTACTACCCTCAAAGAACTTATTAACAATTACGTTGGTGGGTTTTTGTACCTTTTCAACATTTTCTATTAGTTTAGAAATATCCGTGTAAATATCGAGATAATTTGCCTTGATTTCGGCGGCCGTCATTATCCTCCCCCTCTCCGTGTTACAAAAGAATAAATTCAGAAGGTCTTTGATTTCAGCGAGAGTCATGCCAACCACAAGCGGGATTCCAAAGAATTTACGTACGACATTTTTGCGAAAAGTAGTATAACCTCGTATATAATCATCCATATCACGGCCGTGGGCGGCAATCGCGTCGGTGATCGTAGACACAAGTGCGCCTGGTTTCAGTTGTCCGTCGCTGGAATACAGCGCAATAGACTTTTCAGCGGCGGCGCGCTGCCGTTTCAAAATGTCATCCGCGGATATATTACTGGATTTCAATTTACCCTTGAAATACAACTATTTCGTTCGGGTCAACACTTGCTAAATTTAACGTCTCGGCGATTTCATCTTCAATTATTTTTTTTACATCCTCAATAGAACCCGCAGATGTTTTCGCGGTGGGTTTCGACATTGACAGACATCGTCCCCAAATATAAATCATTATTGTTAACGCAACTTGTATTTTTAATTTATTGATTCTTTAAAATTATATTGTAATTTCCACTCGTGTATTCATTTACAACCAGATGATGTCGTTTCTGTGACGATGAAATCTCCGCGAGGGCATTTAATACTTCACGGCCGCATATTGGTGGATCATTTAATTGTTGTGTTGGCAGCGTGGAATAAAAAATCGGAATTGAGTGATTTGATATATACCGCATAAACTCGCTTGGCGGAGTTAGCCCATATGAATCAAAATAAACAATCCCACGTGGATCAATCGCGTATGCAACCCAGTGAGTTCCCGATCCGTTACTGTTATCAAGATGTTATCAAGATTGATGATACCGGTTTCAACGCGTTTAGGTTTTTTCGGCAACTGATCTTTCATAAAAACCCCTCTGAAGTTTGTTATCGCTAGTTTTTTAGCAGCATCAATTAAATAAAAATTTGACTTTGGAAGAATTGGGCTTTCAACTAATAAACCGTTCCTGGTATTCTCAGACCCTTTCCGCTGTACCATGAATACGGGGTTCCTGGTAGTCTTAGACCCTTTCCCTTTTTTGTATATCCTTTCCCAGTTTCCTTTTTCAACGCCATCCCTGCCGCGGTACCAACGGCTCCCAACGCTGCAGCCTTCGCCACCGCTGGGGCAGACGCTGCAATCAACGCTGGTATTGCGGCTAACAATGGAAATATACCACCTGATTTTATCATGTTGGCGACTGCAGCCTTTGAAAATACAATTTGAACCCCTCGCTGTTTCTTTAGCGCATCCTTGAAATGTTTTTTTTGACGATCCGTCAATGATATTTTATGTGTACCGCCGGACATCTGCGCTGGTTTCAACGTTATTGTTGTTCCACATTCTTTAGAGGATTTTGATTTTAATTTCTTGACCTGACCATCAGTCAGCTTGACACTAACAACACTATATGGCATTGTATTGTAAAACACATTTATGCTTTCAATTGATCTAATTGTGAATCGTTTACATATTTTCCACTGGTGCATCAACGACTCTCATTCGTCCAACATCCCCTTCTAACAACATTGATTTGTCGCTGAGAATGACAGCAACCGCTCTATAATTAGCACCACCAGGGGTTATACGAGCTCGAAAATGTATGTCAACAACCGATTGTCTCATTAAATCAAGATGTTCCAGCGAAAAGTAATAAATCGGATATAGGTTTTTAAAATCAAGTTGCGATATTTGCAAACCAGTATCAACATTTTGATCATGACCCATATTTGAGAGCATCCGATGATAAACACGTGCTATATGGTTGCTCTCGTAATCAAGCTGTATATCCTCGGTTGGTTCCTGTTGTCCGTTTATTCTCAGCGAAACCTCACTTACCCCTAATCGATCAAATATCATATGACTGCGTTCTTGAGAGCCTAATCGATTCCGATTCTGCAGCGCTATAAATATATGACGTGGAGCTGAAATGCCTTGTTTTGATGCCAGGTGCCATGTAAAATGTACCATTAACATCATCCTATTTGGCATCAGTTGTTGTTGTTAGCCAACTTATCAATGATTTGCCACATGTGTCCATAAATGAGAGTAGCAGCTCTTCTGTGGCGATTGATGGGGTCATTAATGGAATCCACAATGCTAATATAGTTAAAACAACTTTACCATCATCGGCACCAGTACGTCAAATTGCGTCGTTGTCATTGCCTTTTCGCACTAACGCAATTGTGTGTTTAGATTCATAAAATAACTTTTCTGACATTTCTGCAGAATCCAAATATATGATGAATCGCACATGAAAAATATCGTTGTTTTCCTTGCAACATCATTACTCGTGTTGCAAATTCTAAATTTAAATTATCATTAACGTCTCTGAGAATATCAAACGCAGCTCCGGGTCCAGCTCGACATTCTGGATTAGCTGCTTCTTGTTGATCGGCTTCTGCATTATCTCTTGCTGTTAACACTTTAATATATTGAGTGTGGTCAGCGTTATCGGTAATATCTTTTGCAAACATCATAGATGGACCAGCAGACCTTGTATAATCATCAGAATATCTTGCTAGTCCAATTAGTGTTGTTGCAACATCAACTTCACGGTCTATTGATTCAATGTCTTTTCCATCAATGAGATATTGTGCGCTTTCAAATAACGCCATTACGCCATTATTCACTAAGCCGACTTTGGCACCATCTGCATATGGGGTATCAGCTAAAACATTTGTTACGAGTTTTCCCTCGATTTCAATAAATGCTTCACATGGCAAGAAGTATTTACTGGTATCTTGAACTTGAAGTTCAATTCGCGATCGTAGGTCGGGTTGTATTGCATGATAGGAGTAGTATTGATAATCGCGGACAGAATCATCTTTGCGCACTGGGGCATCCATATCGAACGCGGTATCAGCTGTTCGTTTAATCATTTTATTAACATACTAGTGTTTTCAATTGTGAAACTCTTTGTAATCATCGTCGTTTTTGTTTTCGTTTCAAACCACTTCCTGCTATCGCGTTCATGATAGCGCTATCTGTTACCGGCGAAGCCGTCAATGGCGACGGAGTCACCGAAGAAGCCAACGACGCTAGGTTTTCTTCCACTGCGCTATTTATTGCTTTGCTGATTTTTGCAGGCATCACTGTCGTTGATGGCAGCACTGGTTTCACCACCGACTTCGTCGCTGTTGGTTTCTTTCGCACCAATGATGTTATTTTATCTTTCGCGGCAGAAAATGCCTTTCCGGCAAGATTTCCAACAGTGCTGATTCCCTTATCACGAATAACATCAATGGCTTTCATTGATAATTGTTTAGCTAACGGCGCCACTTTTGGGGCTATTCTTGTAAATAACCCCGCGATGGTACTGCCGAGACCATCTCCGTACCACGCGAGGTAAACAGGAAATCGTGAGTTCACCACGTAGACGCTTACGGGTTTGTCATGGCTGTAGTGTATAATCATCTTGTTATAAAACTATTAGTGTTTCAATTAGTGAATTGCGTAGCCGCCATTGAAAACTCTTTGAGTAATCGCTTGCGATCAATCGCTAAAATCCATAGGATTTTCATCATAACCATGGGCATCTCTGTGATTTTCAACTAATTCAGCAATGAGTTCTCGATATACATCAATTTCCATGATACCGCCGGCAAATAATCGTCTACAGATATCAGCTGCTTCATTAATTATTTCAATGGAATTGTTTCCGGCTCGTTTTCCCCCGATAAGTACTTCCAGCCGTGATATATCCGAGAGAATATTACCAGGGCATGTCACGCTGGAGTCAACGGCGTTGGTGAAACCAACACCGCTGCGTCGTACATATCATTTTCTGCTTGTTTTCTTAGAACCGGCTTCTGCTCTTATGTCTATTTCCTCCGGGATTGGATCCTCCGTATAACGTGGTGATTGTGGACCGCCTTTAACCACAGCTAGAAAGTTATTATAACCAGGGTGCCGTGACGCTAAGATTTTATCCCCGCCGTGTCTCGCTAAATATTTTTTTGATGCCCAGGCGCCTTTGCTTCTTATAAAATTTTTAAACTCGTCGTTTAAAAAATTCTCTCTTTTACCCTTAGGAATAATTTCTCTAGCAAAATCAGCTAATTCGAAATCCGTACCTAGTTCTCCAATTCTATTTAATGTTTCGGCTGTAAATATACTCTCAGGTGAATAGTCTCTTCCTGCAGCTGCACCTTGTTGTTCTTCTTCGCGTTCTTCAATTTCGCCCGGTCGATATTCTCCTTGGGTTTTTATATCACTGGATAGCTGTTGTATTCCTGCGCGTGTTTGTTCAGTCTCTGCTGCTATCTTTTCAAGCGTATCAAGCAGCGACGCCTTCGCTGCTTGTTCTCGTTCAGGAATAACTCCGTATATTGCTGATTCAGTTAACTTTTTCACATCTTTGGTCGCACTTGTTATCGGAGTAAACAGTTGTTCACTTGACACAGAAAAGTCAGTCTGCGCTTGTTGTCGTTGTTGAAGTTTCTCGCGAAGTCTGTCTCGAACCGTTATAAACTTTTTAATTGCTGCTAGCCGCTCTCGGGCTAATCTAGTTGCAAACGATTCACCTACCATATATTGTTTGTGAATTGAGTTTTCAATTGTGAACCCGGAGGGTTTCCATGCCTGCGTTTTCACCCGGAGGGTATTTCCACGTGAAGACGTTATCACAATTAAAAGATGAGTTATTAAATAATGTACTATCAAGCTAACGTATCCATCTCCGACAAGGTTAAACTGTACGACGCTATCCGCGAATGATTCAGAAATAACATCGCTGGGGGTTTCAAAATTGTAATATCTGAGAACGGCGATGAACGATTTTTGTTAACGACGCGGCAACAACAACAACTACGTGAAAATTGAGGCGTCGCGGTGATTACTTGCTACCACATCCAGATCATCCAGAACGCACATAACTGCATGAGTAAGCCCAAACTGCTGCGTATTCTTTCAGGAGAAAATCCTATGTAACAAGTGTAACAAGTGTTACAAAAAATGCTAAAATTTTTTTTACTGAAAGTCCATTTTTTATAGTAACGCCCACTTGGTTAGGATACGGGTTTTTCCTCGTTTAATATTTTTCTAAGATCACGAACCTTAGAACTAATTTCAGTTCGTTTTTGATACTCATGGCCGAGCTTTTGACGTATTGCTTCAACGGTGCTAAATAGCGTTATAAATGCATTAATGTCGTTACCGTACAAACAAGCATTGATGGACTTTTGAATTCCTTTCACGAGCCTGTACATCTTAGGTAAAACATAACGACCCTTACTAGACTGATACTCAATGTCTTCATATTCCGAGGTAATCCTGTCGCAGTCGAGATCTTCAGGTAATACTATCCCTCGATTCTGCAAATGTGAAATTTCAGCGATTATGGCATTTACATCTTTGATATCCATTATCATAAAAATATAATATAATATATTTTACCTGTAATTATTAAAAAAAAATTGCAAAAAAAATGGTAGAATATTATGAGCGGTTATTCATTCATGAGTCCCTTATTCAGGCCTTTGTGTCTTTCATAGGGTCTTTCTTTGGGCCGGCAATCCATTATGGATGCCCTATTTGATTGTATTTCATTTTTGGCCTTGTGACCCTATGACCGTTTCTATTGGCTAGTAGACCATTCTGTTCTACCCTATGTGGTTCCTCATGTAAATTTAGAGCTTTCATCAATTTCTGCCATTTAGTTTACGTCCACGTACTTTGACACAAACAAATAATCTCCGGCGAGGGGAGCTAACTCAGCAAACACTGGGTTAGGTCTCTCAGAAGGTATATGTTTGGGGTGGTCGTAACGGGGGCGATTTTTCTACGGTCAATCCAACCAATCAAAATCAACCCAATTAAATTAACCCGGTTGCATGATTGACAAAAGACAACCACAAGCCCGGGTCAATGGCATGGGTTAGTTTTGATCGGTCGGATCGACTTTCGAAAGCCCCAAGCTTATTATGAGTCATAACGTATATAAGGTGACTAATACAGCGGCGTTGATTCACGGGTGTGTTATTTTATTTCCTTGAATTACTTATTAATGCTGTTTCACAACATTTAAATGAGACAAATATTTGAATAAAACACTAAACAAAAGAATATAGCTGCTAGATAACTGCCTGTAGTTACCGATTAGGTCACAAAGAGGAATTTTTAATATAACTGCAACTCTCACAGAGTGATTTCAACCACGCCCACTTACTTCAATGAATGGGAAATCCAATGGGGGTTTTTCGCAATTGAAAACACTAGTGTTTCATGCTCGTTCCGGCTGAGCGAACATAGGTAACGAGTTCGATTATAAAGAACGTTGTACTGAAAGTGTATAATAGCTGAATGTAGATGGTCTAAGGATTTATAAAAAAATAAATACGACTGTTTGAATGATGCGGTTTTAGCCAAGCGACAATAAAAAGTGTTAAAAGTTTTATTTATTTAACTAACTCTACCGAAACTCACAATCAAGTGTACTCCATTACAGTCACGTGGGCGCGCACACGTCAAGTATACATCCCTCTCTACCTGTGAGAATAGCAGACGACACAAATACCTTGACGGTCATAATACAAGGGAACTTAGTGAGTAGAGTGTTATGAGTGGTTGGAGGACTTATCCATAAAGGATTTATCTCCCTTGATATATGAAAAGTGTATCCTGTGTGTGTCTTTCCTTGACAGAGCTGATTTCTGTATTCTTTCTGCAACAAATCGTATTGAAGACCTACAAATATCAAAATATCTACTGGCTTCATTTATTAATTGAAAGATTCTCTCTTCATCATTTTCTAAATCAAACGATTTGACCCCCCTAGGGCGTTTTGAGTGCCTACCGGCCTTGCTTTTTAAGAGGTTATTGCGCTGCGAGATGGCTTGTAAATTTGAAGAATGGTTATCAATCTTAATGCCATTTTTATGATCGATAACAAAACCATCTTTGATCGGTCCATGAAATACTTCATAGATTATTCTGTGATTAAGATATTTCTTCTTCCCGGCTGTAAACATCAATAATCCCATATTATTTACCCGTCCAACCGGTTTCTTTAGTCTGCAATTACCAACAACACCATCACGGGATGCTTCATAATTAACAAGCACTGGATGGGGTCTGAAGTCTTGGCTCATTTATATAATAATACGACTTATCTAATTTACATATGCTTTAATTATAAACCTCTTGATATAATCTTGAGGAGTTTTTATGATTTTGTCGCTGACGGAGTCATCGATAGGATCAATGACTGCATTTTTTGTTCGTTTGTCATAGTAGCGTTTTAGTTCCCTGTAACGTTTGCCGAAACAATTGAGACATATTTGTGATTTCCCACGAACGCCAACATGGCAAACCAGACAAGGGGTAGGGCCAAAAGAACCGTTTTTCACGCTTTGTAAATGATACTCACCGAGTTCGCCTCTACATGATTTATTACACGGGGTCGCTGATCCAATCATAAGCCACTCGCAGTGTTTCATTATACTATATTTTTCTATTTAAATACTTGTTTTAATTATGACATGGAGGAGTTCGAGAGATTATCAGCAATTAGGCCTTTCAAAAATGTTAAATTCAATCTTGATAGAATCCTCAAAGATGTGCCAAAACGGGCAATAACGGATAGAGCCCTGATAAATAAAATTCGCGATTGTATTAATTAATTTAAGCACGACGGTGCATCTCATAGCTGGTCAACATTTCGAATTGATGGCGTTGTTGATGCCACCATGAACGACAGCAACGCGGCCATGATGTTATCACAACTTGGCAACAAAAAGTATATTTTTAGAGTAAAATTCATTATCCGTGTAGAATCAGGAGGTTGGATTATACGAGACAAATTTGAACCGATTCTCAAAGACAAGAAAACAGTCGTTGTTAGCCGTGATTCTAAGCCGGGCCTGTTAACTGGAATTGACAAAACATACTATGAACGAGCATATCCTGAAACAGCAGTCGTGTATGTGTAACAGAATTGTTACCGAGAGGAGGGTGGACTAAATGAACAATACAAACACAATTTGTGAAAGAAAATATAAATTTATGTAATAAATTATAAATGAAAAAAATACAGATGTAACAACACAATAACTCATGCACTCAACCCACAATTACACTCACAACTATTCACAATACATGAACAAATTAAATAACAATACAAAAGGAATCTCAGATGTAAAGGGATCTCTTGGATTATACACAGATCCAAGAATCCTTTACGAAAGTTAAATAAATGCAAGAATGATTTACGAAAAAAAATAAACACAAACGACAAACTATCTATCGCACGATGGATTGCGATAACTAGCACGATCATATACTTGTATTGAATCAAGTTGCTAGCTTTTATTGATATCTATGTGATCACTTGAAATATTATTGCGATCTGACATAAGCATGCAAATACAACAATGTATTAAATTATATTACAATTTCAATACACCTATGTGTCTCCCCTGTATAACCGCACGATTCAGCAACAGTTGAATCGTCTCCCAGTTTCCCCGAGAACCGAGGGTTGACCAATACTATTATCGGACGTTTCCCTACACGGATCCACCACAGTTATACGTTCAGACAGCATACAACATCTACCCGAACCAACGGTTCCTCACTTCCCTAGATGTCTACCCGGACGTTTTACAACTCTAAGACAGCTCCGACACTCGGACTTCTAGCTTTCCGGATATTTACACGTTACACAGATATTGACGAACAGACAGTTCGACACACAGACAGATACTTCAATTCCGTTTGCACAAATTAACGGCACAATCACATTCAGATATTTATACAGAGATGTTCCAGAACAAACAATAGATGTCCCACAACAAATCAAACGATATCAAAGACGTTTATCAAAAGATGGTATCAGATGTGTTAACAGCTACGGTATCAACGATGTTATCAGCAGCTACGGTATCAACGATGTTATTAGCAGCTACGGTATCAACGATGTTATTAGCAGCTACGGTATCAGAAACAATGTAACAACTATGTTAGCAGCTACGGTATCAGAGACGGTATCAACGATGTTATTAGATGCGCTATCAGTGATGAACTTCTACGGTATCAACGACGGAATCAGCTGGAATCAGACCCTTTGGCTGGAGATTTGCAAGACGAGGTAATCTATCCTTCGATTAGATATTTGGGTTCCCGTCAATAATAATAAGAAATCCATCGCCTTATATACTCTCAATAGGTGAACATAAATCACATCGAGCTTGACGTGCACCACGTACAACGAGTATTTCGGATTTCATGTAAATTACAAATTGGCACATGCAAATCGTTACACGCCACTTAATCACCCCAGGTAATGCGTGTACGACGAAATCAAGAAAATGGTGAGTTTCGTTTGCAATTCAAGAACAACAAAAATCAGTTCAAATTTTCGCCTAATTCTGTGACAGTATGGGATATATCCATTAAATGAAAAACCCGAAATAGGAAAACTAGCGCTGATAAAACAGTCGTCGCCGGCGGCTTTGTCGCTGAATTGTGTAGCAGCACGAGTAACAGAACATTTTACAAATGCATCCCAAGGGAACAAACTTACCGATCTACGGCGTAGCAAAATAGCTCAATGGAGTTTAACAGTCAAAGATCGCGGAGCAACTATTAGCGATACAGCAAAATTAGAAACGTCGCTGAGATTTCCAATAACCGTTTTGACGATAACCGGAGCAGTTTTATACGAACCGAAATATAATAAAAATGGAGCCCCAATTAAAAGTATTAATCATAACGAACACGCATGGAAGTCCGCGGTCACAATATTTCCACGAAACAGAACAATAAAGTATATACCCACGGAATTCTTGGGAGAAGATTTCTCCAGAGATGGTTTTTTCGTTGAAGAGAAACTATTTGACGCTATTGCGCATTTGAGTAAAACCGACCCCGTGTCGGTGTGGTTACTTCGCAGCACTGAAAACGACACGGATACGTTTGATCAGTTTGTCAGACCAAATGGTGAATTATACCGCACTGAAGCATTTCACAATAAAATGAAAAAAACAGCTAGTGGGTTTTTAACGGCGTGTGGCGGAGTCGCCAATGGCGAAGCCACCAGTGATGCAATTATCAACGACGAACAATTATTGACAAACTGTTTTACAATCCCGTCGGATGCAGCTCATTTTGCGAGAATCAAAAACGGATGGAAACCATCACGCGTAGAATTCTTGCCAGACATTGAGGCTAGTTGTTTAGAATTCAATCATGGCAGTTTATGAAATAACAAATATGACAGTGATAATATCATTTCAGTTGATATTGTTGCTTGTTATCCAGAGAGTTTTCTTGGTTATGGAGAGTGTACTGAGTATTTTAAACGACATCCCGTACATGAAATGACTCGTGCTGCAATTAATGGGCCGCTGCCTGATTTTGATTTAACTGGATTCGATCGTGTAGTATCATTTGAGTTCGCAGCAGGACTTCATCACGCTTGTTATATTTGGATTGGTAGACACATGTCTGAAAAGAAGTGGCTGCCAATAGCGCTATTGCAATTCATGATTGATACAGAAATGTTAATTTCGCTGACGGTCAGTGAAGCAATTACATCATACCAATGATGTATGAAACAAACCAATGTCTTTTTACCAACACCGGAACGTCTTGATAGTATAATTGACGAATCCAGAAAACATATTGATGCCGACGAAAAATATATCATTGAGTGGTCCAATCGGGTATTTAATCCACGAAACAACGAAGCAAAAGATCTCGGCAGAAGAATAATTGGAAAATTCACTCAGGGAGGGAAAAAAATGTGACTACAAAAGATATTCTTCACGGTTGATTATAGATAGCACCGAATATGACTTTGTAATCGCGGATACAGTATCTAAAAACATATATGTGGATCGTAAAGATGCTTTTCTGTTCGATGGAACAAAATTGGGTACAATTTTTACTTACAACGATGGACAAAGTTCTTCGTATACACATTTGAGGTCGTCTATGCTGGGTTATGCTTGTATTAATATTTTTTCAATGATAAATAGATTTCCTGACACTGCAGTTAGAGTTGTTGTTGATTCATTTTACATTAACAGCAAGTACAGTTGCGCAGTTGTTGAATTCACTAATTCGGATGAAAGTTGGGGATCATGGAGAATTAAAAAAGAAATGCAGCGTGATTATTCTGAATCAGCAGACGTTGAAATTTAAAGTAATTACTTACGCGGTGATAATTTATCAGAACGTTCTAATGCACCGCCGATATCTGATCCAATTTGTAGATATAAAACAGTTTATTTAAACGGCTGTGGCGGGTCAGGAAAAACGACTCGAGCGATTGAATTATATCGTGGGAAAAATATGATTGTGCTGACAGCGCGAGAGATAAAACAACGAAACGTTGAAGCTTGCACTTATAGCTTTTTTGGATACAAGGGCGATGAATGGACCCCTGAAAGAATGGGTGAGAAATTCATCCCTGCGATTATTATTTGGGATGAGATATGTACGGTTTCGTTAGACGTATTAAAAATGTTTCTTGATTGGTTGCTGTAAAAGAATACAGCGGTAATAATGTGTGGAGATCATGGCCAACCACCACCATTTGTCGGCGTGGGTCCACATGATTGGTTAAAAGGGTTTGTTGACTATTATGAAGAAATGGATACCGACTATAGGGCACTTGATGAACAATTACGCGAGGTCAAGAAATTAATTAGATTACAACAGGATAGAATCCAATGTGAAATAATCAGATAAATAATTCCTGAAACTAACATGGAGGAATTTTGGGAAGCATGGAGACCAAACGATTTTGTAGTTGCAAGTAGAAAGATAGTCAGAGACACACTTCAGAAAAAGTTGTTTAAGCTTCACAAAGAAAAATTCCCAACGCGCCCAGTGCCGCTGTGTTATAGACCCTATGATACACGGCGACAGAATATTGAAGTTGAAATTCCAGGACGTGTGATTTCGTCAGGACCCGAAAGACAAACACTAGTGTTAAATGATATTGTGTTGCTTGATATCAGTGTTGTCGAAAATGCATTGCGTGCTGATAAAACGCCATGGACGCTAGGTTACGTAACGACGATACATTCCTCGCAGGGATTAACCATTACGGATACAACTGTTTGGATAGTCGATAATCGCATTGAGTGGTCAAATTTAGTATATCTTGCAGTGTATAGAGTACGGCGAATAAATCAACTTCGATGAATTGTTTTCGATGATGACACCACAATGGATGATATTGATGTTAGCATCATTAATAAAAAAACCTCTCAGGTTACAAACAACAGGACAAAAAAAAAAACAACGAGAATTTGACATTGATGCTAAATTAATAATCACTTTGAAGCAACAACAGAATAATCACTGCGCGAGTTGCAATTGTATAATGCGTTGGCGTTATTCGGATAAAGATCCTCGCCAATTTACCGTAGACAGAAAAAATAACAGTCTCGGTCATGTCAGAAACAATGTGATGTTGACTTGTCTTGAGTGCAACAGACGCAACGGCGCTAGTCAAGACCATGCGGTGGCAATTGAGTATCGTCATGAATCACTTGTAATTGTTCGCGTGTAAAACTCCGCTTAGGGGCAGTTGAATCCAATTTTTAGATTGGAGGTCTACCAGTTGATCGTGTTATAGTAGTGACACTCCAAATAGGATCAGTAGCCCTTTTTTTACCACCTTCGAGTTCTCCTGGTTCATATAAATATCTCACGATGACATTGCTGAGAATTGGCTGAGAAACACTATCCCGCTGTGGTTGTGGTATATACTTTTTTTATTGCGTTGTTAGGTTTCATATTGATTGCTCTGGTAATCTCGTTATTTAGCACTGCAACTACCCCTGGTAACCTTTTGACCCATTCACGGGATCGCTTTTCTTGGATGAATCCTTTTGCGTATTGATATACAAATAACCGCTCAGCAAGAGTCCGATTGAATCGTTCAACAATTGCCTGATCGCGATGTAGTGCAGTATGCCCTCGTCGTATTGTGACATTGTGATGTTTCATTGTAGATGCAACCACACCCTGAAATTCCTTGCCAGGATCAACTTGTAACGGATTTGGCCAGGGTAGTGGGCCTCTTCGATAAATCCTTTCAAATGCATAAGCTACTTCAGGTGTTGATTTTGATTTTAGCGGTTCTGCTTGTTTGTATCGACTCGCAACGTCAACTACGGTTAGCGCGTATTTGTAACCTTTGTCATGTGGTAAAAACAACAAATCAGCTTGATGAACTTCATTGGGTCCGGTAACATCAAGATGCGCGAAATTTATTTGTTTAGGACGCGGTAGATACATTTGCCATATAGCTTGTTTGGATAACCAATTAGCTGGTTATTCACTTTTGCGGCGTTGGCGAGTTTACTGACTGCAGGGCTACCCCTCCAGTATCCCCTCGGAGATTAATAAATAGATTCCATATTATTATTTACCAGCGCCCATCATCAATTTGCCTTTCATAGCTGATTTTACCAACCACGAAGCCAACTTTTCTTTGAAAGATTTATCAGGAATAGCATTTAACGCATGAATTAATTTCACTCCTGCGAGATGCCTGTGTTGCAAATTGCTGCTTTTATATGCAACATCATGAGCATGACACGCCTTATCAATAGCGTTTATTGGTTCTTCACCACGTCGAAGCTGGTTTTGATCATCAAGTCTGATATCTAATAGTGTTCCTGGGCCACAGTAGCTATATCCTGGTAGATGCTTTTCTCCTGGATACTTTGCCCACGGCGTTTCAGGGAGTTTTACTAACTTGGCTGCGATATCACCTCCTCGTTTTTTTTTAAAAACATCTCCGGATTTCATAGAAACAAATCTAAACTTTTTTATACCACATGTGGCACATCTACCAGTAAGTGCAGATCTGTTATTGCTAGTTGTAATCGTCGTCACATCATTTGTGCCAGTACGCGTTTTACACTTCACACAATATAGATACATAATTATCTATAGAGATATGAATATAATTGATTTTCAGCAACTAAAACAAAAGAACCAGTTAAGCATCATGCAGCGCTACCAAACTCTATCCGCGCAATTATAATCGGGCCATCTGGATCCGGCAAGACGCAATTGTTGCTCAATTTAATAATGAGATGGATGAAGTGGGATAAGTTGTATTTAGTTGCTCCTAGCGTAGATGATCAACGATGCTATGAATTGATCAAGGATTTTAACGAGAATGCATACGAAATTAAAGGTGAGAACGTCATTGATTTTATAACTGATATTGACGAGGCACCATCCGTGGATGACCTTGATGGGAGCATTTACAATTTAGTCGTTTACGACGATGTGATGTTAGACAATCAAAAAAACCCAGCTAGGATCTTTTCCCGGGGGCGTCACAAAAACACTGATGTAATATATGTCACTCAGCGATACACTCAGATTCCAAAAGTGATCTGAGATAACTGTAATATTCTTGCTGTGTTTAACGGCATTGATACACATACGTTACGAAATATTTGGCAGACATGGTGTTCCGATATGGACTTCAATCAATTTCGAAATTTCCTCAGTCATGCTCAGTCGGCCTCATACGGATTTATAACAATAAATTTACATGATCCTCGGACACGATATCGTATCGGACGTGATCAAATATTTGGTTTAAATCGCAAAAACCCATTGTGAAAAACCATTTATGATTTTTGTTAACCTGTAGCAGAAGAGGGGGCGATGACAACATCGTTGCGACCACGATGATTGAAAAATCGTAAAGTCTCCGTTTGCCAAATGGAGACTTATTTGTTTGTGTGGTTAAAATATGAGATTCGCAGGAAGGCGCTACATATTATAGGTTGTAAACAAAATGCATTAATATGAATATATAAATTAGGTCAGTGGAGTGAAATGTCGACCATAAATATACAAGAGCTACGCATGAAAAAGTAAAGAAACAAAAACATGATATTATTACTATAGTTTAACATTTCATCGATAGATATCATATGACAATTTAACAAAATAATATTTTTGATAAGGGTAAATTGTAACGTTCATCGGTTCTAATTTAGACATGTTCTGTGGTATTCAGTGATATGATACTCGGTACATAGCTCTAGCTACGTGTATAAGGACTGTAGTGCAATTTTTATACGTTGGACTATTCATGAAGAATCAGTTAAGACCAATGTTTTCTGTACGATTCTCACAAACCTTTTGTAAGACTGGAGGTTTTGTAATATGTGCAGAAGTAAAGTTGGGCCAGTTTGTTTATTTTATCATTAAAGTACTTTGCTTTATTGCCCTAACTAGTGCCCGTGAGAATCCAATACCCACTAGGGCGAGACGTATCAACCGGGTTAACTGGACTCATTGTGACCTAGGGCTTTTGTTCTTATAACATTTGTAGATGCAATACAGCTGTCTTTAAATATGAGGTTAAAAACATTCTCCGTTTTTCATTGATTGTTTTCTTACGTCCTCTCATTCGTTTGCATTTCATTACATTTAGTCCTCAGTCTTGCTTTGAAGTGATATCCCCACATATACCGACTCCTTCTTCATCACCTCTCCCAGTACCTCTAAGGGCAACTTATTGGTAAACCATAAACTGTATAAAAAAGTTGATGGTGATTTAGGACCCAAGAGCGAGGTTTCAAACAGTTTATGTGTATGTATATGATCATCGCTAATGTCTTTAACAAATCTGGCCTATATTTGTTCACTTTCAATTAGAAAAAATCATATAACTGAGCTTGTGTGTGTGTGTGTGTGTGTGTGTGAGAGAGAGAGAGAGAGAGAGAGAGAGAGAGAGAGAGAGAGAGAGAGAGGTTGTGTGTATGTGTTGTTAAATGGTTTATCAAATGTGAGACTTTAAATTGCTTGAAATTCCTTTACTTATATCTCTGCTCTTGGTTTTTGAATCTTAAAATACTGTTAGAGTAGAAAACAATAACAGTTTTGTCCCTTGACACTGATAAGAAACTTAGCATATCAGCCAGATTTATCTGTCGCATAAGTGAGAAAAAATGGACATGGCGATACACAACAGTAATCTCGCAACTAAGGATATCCCCTAGTCAGAGATTATGTGTTGCAATATAACGTAAATATGACTAATGAGAACGTTACTAGCTAGGGTCCAGATCTTGTAGATTGGGTAAGAGAGTCATGTCACTAAATGAAATCTACTTGTAATTATAATATCAACCAATTGTAGTAACGTAAAGATATGACTACTCTTCCATTTACGGCGAAATAAATTATATTTTAAAAGGAAATTAATAGTGATGACCCTGAGATGCTTTTTGTTTCGTATATTTGTCTTTTAATAATTGAAATGTCAGATATGTACTTGAAAATGTACCCAAGGAAAACATAGCGTACATAGTAAAACAATAATGGCATTCAGAGGGAATCCTCCATGAAAACTAACGTCTGAACGATGGTTGCATTGGCTAGCACATTTCAACTGGCTATTCCACCTGCACTAGATTTGTGATGAAGAGATTTGATTGGGAAAAATGCGGGATAGTCATCTACAATGTATCGGTTACTGTCTTTGAAATTGCCCCTGTGATGGGACAATGTTGAGTTGAGTTAGAAGTTTCGTTGACTCACTATGTTACCTTGAAGATTGAGTGGCCAGGGGAATTTTGTTTTTATTCATCAACCTACATCAATGGTATCATTTTTTTCAATGATTGAGGTTTTATCGTGTGCCGAGATCTTCAACTATATGTTGCCAAGAACTGGACTTCTTTTCCGTTTCAAATAAAATTATGGTGCATGCAATTTATGTACAATTTACGTTAAAATATTGACTCGACACCGACACTAAGAGCTTCCTATGGAGCCGCCAATTGTTTTCCCATATAAAAATGTTGTGAAAATATCACTCACCGCCAGTTAGCTGTGGCTTTATAAAGCTTCCAGATAACAGTCAAACTGCGTTTGACTGAAGTAAATCTTGTACGGATCATGTATACCGACATTAAAATGGAGATCACCATTACAAATTAAAAGAAACAGCGGGTTGATTACATCTCTATCAACATGTTCAATATGATTGCAGGAGCGATGTACACTTTTAGATTCATTATGGTATATGAAAACGAAGATCTCGATATCAGCTTTCTGTCGACCATGACAGTTTTTAGAAGCTCCTTCTCACTTAATATACAATATGCCAGTAGTATATGGACTCGGAACCCATCGATCCTAACATGCGAGCTGTTCTTTGATCGAAATCCCTATATTATTTTCTGGATTTTTTCAATACCATCTATGGAGCCTCGAAAATGTGGAATACCAGTCGTATCTAAACTTGCAGATGTTAACTTTGTAATGGCAAATGTTGTAATAACAAACTGCTCTATAACATATATTAAGTTCCAAAAAAGATCATTCAATCACCCTATTGCTTAAACAAGCGTTGTTATAAAAAGAAAGTCGTTAGTGTTTGACATCAGAACGTTTAGAAATGACGCAAAAGTAATCGATTTGATGTCAATATAAATTGCATTTCTTAGTTGTTTTACTACTAGTTTAAAAATCATGCTGAATTCATACAATATGATAAACCTGTCCTCGACGACAGATTAACTTCTGATTCTTGTGACGAATATTAAGCTTTCACCTTACTGCAAAGGTGCATCGAAATGAAGTGCTACTTCTTCTGCTATTGTTTATTCATTGACTAGCTGAGAATATCCTTTTAAGTTTTATTACTTTAAAGTTTCGAAAGCCATAAAACCTTTTCATTAAAATGACTTGTCGTTTACTTGGTGATGAACAATGAAAATTTTTATACAACTCTTTTTTGCTCATATTTTTACATCACATGCGGTATTAGTCCTGAATGAATACTTTGATTAATGTATTTACTCTTAGATTTATGCGTGTTTTTGACTTGGATTTTTTACGTAGCTTTAACAATATTTTACTCCTATCGCTGCCATATCTGCAGTGTAGCAGTTTATGGTGATGATAGTACTAAGGCATCGGGCCACAGATATGTAACATCACGTCCCACCCAGTCCCTATATCCTGACACCAGGCCAACCAGTTCTAACACTAACTTCTTAATGTTGAGCGGCAAGCAAGGTAGCTGTTGAGTATCACTTTACAAATATTTGCTATTACTTAATCGGGATTCGAATCTGCGACCTTCCGTATCCTAGGCGGACTGAACGGTCGGTTTAGATTTTTTAAAATATAAGTTATTCAAAGTTAGTTGATCTAGGTACTAGTCTTGTTAGATGGGATCAGTGGTGACATTGAAGAGTCCTATAACGGATAGTGTTTGATTGGGAGCCTTATCTCCTTGCTTAATTTAATCTTAAGCAGCTATCACATGACAACCCCGCTCTCGTTGTGAAACTCAGCAAATTTTTCAAAATATATCTCATGTAGACAAAATGTGTCTAATTTAATCAAAGTTAATGACATGGGTTTTGATGTTTGTAATATCATAATTTATATCGTATCACTCAACAGACGTTTCCCAAATTCACATGAATCGTCAGATTTTTAAATAGTCCTCATGTAATACAAATCCAAAACTAATTTTTTAGGTCACGAAACAATCAATGCGGGTAACGGGATAACAGTGCTCCTCTAACCGTGAAGTATTCTGAGAGCAACAACGATCAATTTTGCCCCAAACCACACGAACTAATTTACGATAAAAGACAGTAATGATGTATGGTAAACTTCTGTACAGTTCTCCCGACTCAATTATATTTGTTACTCGTTTTTATCATATAATATACATTTTAAACTATATGCAACCGTTTAAAACTATGTGACATACAGGTCAGCACAAAAATACAAAAGTTATATTTTTGTGAAATAGCTCATCAACGCAAACTTCAGGTTGTCTCATTTCAGAGGGACCATTCAGCACGTACACGTTCTCTACCATGGAAATCTCAACAGTCATCCATTATTTACCATTTTAGTAGCATGTAAATAGCTATGAAAATGTATGACCAGACCGCATTTGAAGTGTACATCTACTTTAAGAAACCTAAATAGGTACTCTTTATCTGGCATCTGCCTTTTTTCTTTTACCAGGACATAAGATTGAAGTATTTTTTGCAAATGCGGACGATAAGGCATCCTTGAGTTATATAACTAATAAAACAAACAATTCTAAAGATTCAACAGTGTATGTACATAGTGACGCAAAGTCAATTGAATATAATATAAAAAAGGATTTATTTGTTTCATTATATACAATATGTGATATCAATTATATATAAAAGTCCAATTTGTTCTTTAATACCTGCATGCATTAATACGATTTGTAAATACATCTAACAAAAGTACAATAATAACGATATTGATGATATAGATAATCCAAACTACACCAAAAGTATGCGATTTCCGATCTGGCTAAATATTTATATAATGCAAAACACATATTATGAATATATGAATTTTAACATAAGAAACATTGGTAGAGCAATTATAAAGATAAATAATCAACATACTTGTATAATTCAATTTACCTACGCTAAGATAAACAATTGAAACGTTGTTCATTCAAGTTTGCCTTCATACACGAAGGGCAAGATGGACATCTCTTCTAAAGTTCAACGTATTTCATTATCGTATGTTTCTTAACTTTTCTGAAAGGTTGAAAATATCGAGGATATCCAACCTTTTTGCAATACATTATCATCAAAACTAATTATTTTATTTCATCTAAAGTAGAACTTTTATCTCCAAATCGTTACCGAAAGGTTTGAATGCAGTCATAAGCTATATTCATTCCAGCTATTGTGATTTTTAGCTCTCTCTACTGTATCTGACATCAAGTTAAATATAGTTTGAAGCAGCTATTGATATTGTCGTTTATTTCCATCAATGTAAATTGCAGTGAATATCTGACACGTTAGTGATTCTCCAGCTTACGTTTGAGATGTATTGTCTGTTATGGAGCCTACATTAACATGTATAGTATAATATATTTCTATCATTTATTGTATAACAACTAGCCATCTTGTTGACGTGAAACGTTCAGTATGCAATTTCCTATCATAAGATATGAATAAATGACACCAATTACAGTTGTGATTTCTGGTTAATTAAAGCACTTATAATGCATAAGGATGACGTGGAATATGATATGAACTTTCTGATTTAAATACAATCATCAGAATAATTTTAGTCAAAATATAGTAATTGAAAGATGCAATTACATTCTTAAAAATTAATTCATACTATGTTACACAATATTATTATTCTTTAATTAATCAACTCTTGAACAACTTAAAGCAGAAGACTTTGCATGGGATACAAAATATAAATCTACATTATGTATATAGGCAATCTCACACGAGGCCCCGGTGCAAGCGAAGTGACATCGTGGGTTAATACCATATTTTCAATGAATAATATGACTTAAGAGTCTGAATAACTCGATACCCATGTAATACTTGTAAGAGACTCTTGTCTAATTTAAAGTCAGCCTAGCACATAAAGTGTCTTCTCTATCTTAATATGTTGTATTAATCGTGTCACTATAAAATTATTTCATGGCTGAACTGGATTTATATAAAACGATGTTTTCTGAAATTATCTCTTATAGTAGTAATAGTCATCTCCGGAAGTGACAAACATCTGGTCCAGCTCGTCCCGGATTTCAGTGAACGTTGGTCGTTTCTTGGGGTCATAGTTCCAGATCCTCTTCATAACGTTGTACCATCTATAAAAAAAAAATAGTGCTTATTTTAATGGTAATATCAAGCCCTCAAGATCTTTTAGAAACGTATTAAATGAAATATAAATCTCATAATGAAATCCAGATTTCGAGATCTTTATAAAATATTCCGGATCGTTTACACATTCATACATTAAACTAATTTCAACGTATGTGCCAAAATGTCCACTTTTCTAAGGTAGGTAATGTTGACTCATATATTCCATTTTCGATGAAATTTAATATTTATTTAATCGGGAACCTTTAGCATGTTAGCAATTGTGGTTTCCGTCTAGCTATAAAACATCTTCTTGCCTTATTCAGATGCCATTTATAAAGAAGGTTGAATGTCTGTAAACTATTAAGACAGTAAAAAGTGCTTCTCTTTCTTGACACTATCTAGTACAGATATATCAAGCCTTAATTTTAAATAAAGTGCGCTGAAAATATTGCGCACCAGGTTCAAAATGAGTACATATTAATGAAGTATTCAGTAAGTTAACCAATCAGTCGTACCAAATTTGCAAGGGTGAAAATAAAACATAGATTCATAAGCAAATGCTAGATCAATAGGTAGAAAACTATATTCGTTGCGCTGACAGTAACATTTCTCCCAAAAGAGAATGTAGTCTTCTGCAAATAACAGTAACAGCTTACATATATTTGCCTAGTTGATTCAAATAAATGCATTGTTTACTGGAGTGTTAAGTAAGATGATTTTGTCTAATTTTACTAACGTGTCATCACACTGTTCAGGTTTTGGCAGTCTCTCTCCTTTTTTCAGGCGGCCAGGTAGGTCTCTGCTTCGGATGTTTGAGTAGGGAGTTTCCCCTGTGGAAGGAAAGTTACAACACTAATATTACGATTATACTGGCTATAGAAAACGAACAGAAAATAGCCAAAAAAAACAAGGATTTGTACACTTTAACAACTACTTTATTTCCTTTGAATATAAATTGTAAATATAACAAGAACTTGTGGTATTGTGGAGTAAATTTCAAATAGTCTAAAACCTTCTTTAACCATATTTGTGAATGAAGTTCTAAGCTCATTTCAGTGGTGTTGCAAACAATCTTCAACTCGTTGACGTGCCTGTATAGGCCTGTGACAAGGGAATTTGCCAACAGTCTTTTGATGAATCATAATATTATTATCTAAGATGTTCTTCTCTGCATTCACTATAAATCCATGTTAATGTTCCAGTCCAAAAGTAGTATATTTGAGCACTTTGTATTTCCAGTGAATAATAATTTGAATAATTCCAACCAAAAATGAAATACAGAACACATCAATAAGATTGATTCTGACTCAGATGTTAGATGGAATACTGAGTAATGTCTCAATTAAAGAAAATTATAAACAAAACCTAAGACATAAAGGTAGAACAAGAATAAGAGTCAAAGTTCATTTCTAGAAGATGATATGTTGTCAACAAGGTACAATCTGGCTCTAAAATTATCATAAGTAATGTGGTTAACATTAGTAGACCAGATTATTATGTTGTGAAAGACCAGATTATTATGTTGTGAAAGACCAGATTATTCTGTTGTGAAAGATCAGATTATTATATTGTCAAAGACCAGATTATTCTGTTGTGAAAGACCATATTATTATGTTGTGAAAGTCCAGATTATTCTGTTGTGAAAGACCAGAGTATTATGTTGTGAAAGACCAGATAATTATGTTGTGAAATTCTGTCAGAGAATTCCATTGTCCTACACTAAATAAAATAAAGAAGCCTACGTTCATAATAATCTGAATAAATATTCCACAGTCATGAGAACAAAATTAGCTGTTGTCAACAAAACTAATGTTACATGTCAGGTCCAACATGAACTTGATCTTTGATTGGTTCAAGTGGAAAGTACCATTATACATAAAATATAATCATTGAGACAAATAATACATTATCTGTGCCATTCAATATGTTGGCGAACGTACAGAGTTCAGAAAGCGAATGAATAAAAGCCACATTTGCAACAAAATAAACGCAATGGTCGCCAACAAATACAACTAGAATGAACATCCAGACGAGTCTCTCTAGATCTTACCGATTGAATCTAACCTGGACTGGACAGACATCGTCGTCTTTTGTTATTATTATTATTGTTCATTATGCCGACACATAAATATCATAGCGTCTCTCCTACATAACTTCCTTGCATAACTCTACCGGGATGGCATTAATCTCGTGCTACGCTGTTTTTCCGACCTCTGTTCCCAAAATTCTAATATCTTAACACAACTAAGTATTTTGATACCTCTTGTTGTAAATTGCACCTAGTGATACTAACATGTAGAAGTCCAGACGTTTTCCTAGATTTCGTGTTAAACGTTTGTATCGTATTGTATCTCTCTCTCTCTCTCTCTCTCTCTCTCTCTCTCTCTCTCTCTCTCTCTCTCTCTCTCTCTCTCAGATACTCTGTAGTTTAGATATAATAACATTATTAATCAATAAAACACAAACCCGACCACATAATTCAATAAATAATACATTAAGTAAAAGAAAATAGTTGTTACCATGGTGACTGTAAGGTTCGACCATGGCCTTTATTTATTAATAATAAGGAATGTATACATAGACTCACCAAGACTAAATATCTCCCATAGAACAACTGCATATGACCACACATCACTCTTCTGTGTCGCTCCAGCTGTGCTTTCCATGCACTCTGGCGCCATCCACTTGATCGGAATTCTTTCCTGCAAAATTGTGTTTCGACGTGGAAGCCATTGACATCAGTGAGGGAGACAATCAAAGTTATTCATTTCAAAGTACAATATCACTAAAGTCAGGAAACTAAATTTTGAGATACCATAAGTAAAGTAATCGTAACTGAAAGAGAAAGTCGTAAAGCGTAACTCAAATTCATGCAAATGATTAGAATTGTTTGGAATCAACTGGTGTCACGCCACCATGTCTTAAGAGCTATTTGTATTTCGACTTGATTCTTTATTTAGAAACTGGATACATTTTTTACATGAAAGACAAGCGTTTGCACATGATATGGTTGTGCAATGTAGGATGATGTTATCAAAATGGCGTTGTCCTTCAATATAACACACATAAAAAAAGTGAATTTTCTTGTAAAGTATTAAACTTCTAGCATTTCTTTTCCACTGGAAATTTAGGTGGCCATCGCCATGCATTTCATAACATATTTGTTATGCAACATATGTTATAATCGTTATGCACTTCATTCCATAATTTTCATACAGATTTTAACAGATATTGAAAATGATACACAAAGATAAAAATGTTGGATTCGATGACGCGCTGCACTGAGCCCCACATCAACGATACGAACAATTTAGTATTAAATAAAGTTTCTGGGAACAGATCTAAATATATGCAATGACATAGCATCCTTTAGCTTTTCAGCTTTATATAATACATTCCTAAGTAAAGAATTAATCGTAAAGTAAATAATCAGCTTCAGTGATGATAAATTCTAATGTATGCTGCATGCATTTGTATCGCTTATTAGTCGCATGATGAAGATACCAATGAGGGTTGGGGGTTTCGGGGGTTGCGGTGGTAGAAATATTTTTCAAATGTTTTTTTTTTTTTGGTGAGGTAAGAGTATGGGTTTGAATTTGAATTTTGCAAGGTCAACATTTTTAGTTCCATGACATCACTGTTTACAACTGATATTTCAATAGTGAATGTGCTCCTATAGGTAAAACATCAGCTTAAAACGGCCTGGAATTAGAAGAAATTATGACTGTTATGGTGGTTGTACTGTACTGTGAGCATTGCCGAGAAATTATACACGTTCAGAAATAATCAAACACAGAGCTGTTAACTCTATTGTTACAGATATTGCACATTTTTTAAAAATATACTAAACATTATTTTTGTGGCAATACTTCAGATTGATAATCATGACATCACAATCGGCTAATCGTGTTATGTCGTCGATTTAACTGTAGCACGTGTTGACGTGCTGCAAACATAATGAGTTTAACCCTGAATGTGCGTTTGAACGTATGCTACAAAACTAGAAAAGGACTATTCTGACCTTCTTTTGAGAAGGTCCAACCTCGGCATCGCCGTCGTCAGTAGCTCCAGTCGGCTGAGGTCCAAAGCCAGTTATCTTCACCTCATTCAAAAAGTTCATAAGAACATTTCTGGCTGCCAGACGCCGATGAACAATCTATTTTAAGAACAAAGAAAATACTAACTATTCAAGCTTTAATAACGTATCAATCAGAATAATTCGGAACAAGTGAACATTTTTGATATTTTTCTTACACGATATTTCATTTGATCACACATTTAGTTTACATTCGCATTTAAGTTGATGGGTAAAATGAAAACAGGAACATACATTTTATTAACAATGACACAGTGTAGTGTTATATATATATATATATATATATATATATATATATATATATATATATATATATATATATATATAAAGAGAGACACAGACAGACAGACAGACAGAGACACAGAGACAACACAAACAGACAGAGATAGATGGATAGATAGATAGATAGATAGATAGATAGATAGATAGATAGATAGATAGATAGATAGATAAATAGATAGATAGATAGATAGATAGATAGATAGATAGATAGATAGATAGATAGATAACATTTCTCGATGCTAAGTAGAAAAAAGAATTATTGATATACTAACGTCCTTCTTTGCCAGAAACTCCATTCCCTTTGCTATGTCAAGTCCAAAGCGGAAGAACAGTTCTTGTAGCTCCACGGTTACGTTATTCTTGTTTCTCCCTAAGATATTCCTTTAATGTGCCATTCTCGCAATATTCATGAACTATAAACGGTCCGACTAAATAATAATAATAATAATAATAATAATAATAATAATACCAATAATAATAATAATAATAATAATAATAATACTAAAAATAATAAAATTAATAATAATAAGTCCAAAAACAACCAAAATATAGTAGTTAGATCAAGGAATCATATCAACAAGCCATTTCTCGTCTTAAAACACAATCATGCAATCCTTACACAACGGATATAATTAATTGTCAAACAATTCCGCATATTTGAATTACATAATTTTTAAACAAATTAATCCCACAATCATTTAACATATTTTATCCGCCTTTGAAGTGCGTTTGCTAATAAAACGTTATGCTAATATTATCAACTACGGAATGGGGTAACAATTTTATAGTTATCGTGTTGAATGTATGAACTATGACAAAGATTGTTACAATGGAGTGTGAAATGACACTAATATTCAAAAATGGTAATAAAATGAGGTGTTTTTGTGCAACGATCTAGCGACCCAAGATTGTCAGCTCTTTACTGAACCAAAAATGTGTCAAATATAAAAACATTGACAATCGTTTTAATTCCTGGTAACTACAACTGTATGAAAATTCCTTGGAATACTTCAGACTCGTAAATCTACTACAAACATGAGACAAGCCAAGCGGTATGCAAATCAAAGTTTTCATCTATATATTCGATATTATATCTTTTGAAATTTAAGCTCTATATTTCATTTGCGATTTAAATTTTGTTCATTTCCAGTCACCCTCTGGGAACATTCATTTGTACGAAACCATGATATTGCCAAATTGAACGCAATATTCTATCTCGCAATTACGAATAAGTATCTCTTAATTACTAGATACTAATTACGAGACAACTAAGTTGTACATCATCGTGTATAATGTAGATTTAAATCAGTTGGAATCAAAGCCTCGATGTTTGTGACAAATAATAGCTTTTACTCTACAAAAATATTTTTATTTCCACAATGCTACAAGTAATTTGTATAACTGTTATATTCAATTATAGCTACTTTACAGACCCTTCTTTAAAGCGTTTGGGTTCAAATAACTATACTTTATACTGTTAGAAAAGTCTTTGTATCTTTGGTGTTATTGTCTTTATTTTGTGATTAAATCAATTGTGTAAAGACTAGAATAATGTATATCTATCTCAACTGGAATAATATTTTACTTTGCTTTTCTTTGTCGTATTAGTTTATAAAATATATTTAAATAATGTCTACAAAATGTTATCAAGTGACTGCAACTGCATTTTATATAATAAGCTTCCTATAAATGAGTAGGGACAAAATAGGCTATGTATGTTCTTGCCCTTTCTACATACTTCTGTCATCACTCAGCACGGCCCCAAGGAATTTCAAGATGTTAGGATGGCTTCCGACTTTGGTACCAAGAAAATTTATCTTTGCCTTCATCAGCTGCAGGTCAGTATCAGTGTGGGTTTCTGTTTATATAAAATTATAAATTAAAAATGATATCATTTTCAGAGTATAAAATGATACGTACCATTTGATCAGATACTCTTAATGTTGGAGCCTGATAATTGTACTAAAAATATATTTCTTTTTTATGATGTGGTTTATTTCTTCCATGTCAGTGAGTGCAAGATGAAAGACAACGTATATCTATATGTCTTGGGTGGGAGGCTAAACTTGATAACTTTTCTGATAATTTGTACGCAAAATCTTGCTCTGATATAAAGGTACTGGATGTACCTCTCATAATTACTAAATTTAATTTAGCCACAATATGGATCCCTGTTCCATACCGTCAGAGATAAACGTTGTTTCTTATACTGCTAAATGAACATAAGGAATGTGTTTATAGCGTAAAGAAAATAAACAATTACCATTTATACAGTAACCGTCAATTTTGACAAAATTATTTCTCAACACAACTATGCAAATAACAAAAATGCTTTGAAAGAAATGTTAAATTTCATTCAAATGGAATGTCTGATGAATATTTTAAATAATTATAATAATTAATAATAAAAAAATAATAATATTATATTATATTAAAATTAATATATTAATTAATAATAATTAATACTAATACTAATAAATAATAATTATTATAAATATTATAAATAATTCCAACATTTCCAAAAACATTGGCAAAACTCGAAATGTTTAAAATTGCTTCAACATAGTTCATTAAATAGGATCTTGTCAATTCACTCAAGAGCCATATAAATCTATAATTATAATGAGTTCGTCTATATCCTTTTGTGAATATGCGTATGATAGTTGCAATTTTACAGACGGGGAAGGAAATTTATTTGAAAGCAGGAACTCCTCTGACTGTAACATTTTCAAGCTTTACAGTATCATAAAAGATTCACATACCCTTTAGTGTTTTTGCAACAACATGTTCTTGTGTCTTTGACCCATGATGCATTGTGGCCTTGTATATATTAGCAAAGTGACCTTGTTTGATGAGACTTTCAAACGTGATGTCGTCCCTCAATAAATACCAAGCCTGCTCTTTTTCAAACGACATCCCTCCATACAGGTACAACTCTGACACAGCTCGATTCTGTTAAGATGAAACATGAATTATTTGTTTTTAGTTGTAACATTAGACTTCAAGAATGTATTACATATCAGAAATGTTAGCTCATTTTTTTTTATGTGTTTCCAGCTGTTGTAATAATAATAATAATAACAATAATAACAATAATAATTATAATACAAATGATAATAAGTAGCAGTAATAGTAGCAGTAGTAGTCTCTGTCGCATGAAACAATTTTAACTTACACTTGTGTGCCTTTGTACTTTGGGCAATTGAGCCAAAACGAAAAGATGCACCTCCAGTTTCTAAGACTAAATCGTCCCACATAGGCAAGTGCGCAATCGTTGCAATTAAACCGCTAACTTACTGTCAATACTGCTTTGATGAATATGATAATGTATAACTTCAACTATTAACATAGGAAGGCTTGATTCTCACATCATGTATTCAATCAAATCACAACAAAAGTTAACCTCAAATGTTATTTACTGTGAATGCTCGATTGAGTTGAGTTCTCGTAGTCTCATAATTGAGTATATATAAACGCGCTTATATTTCATGCTTCTCCGAATTTCATGTTAGTCAGTCTTCTCATCTGAATATTTGTGATACATCGTTAGTAGTTAGGGATAATGTAGACTATGTAATAAGTTCTTGACTCTTCAAGTGTTTTCTTGGATTCACGTTCCACACATAGCTTTTTCAGTTAATACATATATTTTAAACGATTGATACCAAGAATATATGGAAACAACTCATCGTTTTGGTTTGCAAATTTAAATTTTCGAAATGGCTGCTATTTTGCCTATTGAACTCTATCACACTATCACACCCGTTATATGCTAAAATCTGCAAAAAATGGTTACTCTACGTCTGGGAATGGTACCTCAGAAGAAACATTCTGATATAACGATACAATATTTGGTAATTTTCAATAAACATTTATTCAAACAACTAGATACATGTCTTTTTAGTCTCTGATCATCACTGAGTGACAAACAATGTTATTCATCGAGGTAAATATCAAAATCACCAGTATCCCCCAGTTTAGTATTATCTTCCTTCACAGATATGGATTATTAAGATTCCCCTTTTAAAACCAGTATAATCTAAAGTTCAGTGGCATGTGAGATGTTTCATCACTATTATCGAATATAAACTTTGTGATCAAGGAAAGTCACTCATTTGTGGCATTCACAAACTTCGTAATACTGGTAGCACTAATAATAATACCAACTTCAATGCTATTTAAACATACATGTTACCAATGCTAAACATTTCTACCAATGCAAAACTGACAACGATTGGAACGAAAATAGGACTTCATTAAATACAAGGTATTGTTCAAAAAACTTTAAATATGGTCATTAAACTACCTGCATTAATCCAAACTGTGTCACTATACAACACCTTTACATGTTCAACACGGTCAAATAATGCAGGACAATCACTTTATAAAACGGTAAGTTATATATCAGTTTTACAAATACTAGTTCATTTCTGAACAAATGCATATGAACTAAATATATGATCACATGTGCTATAATGTTTTACGAATTCCGCCTGAAACTCCTCTATTATAGAATTGCTTTCAGTGCATGAGTACGAATTTTACATTATATCTTTGAATATTTTGCTCAGGATGTTGATATAGAAAGTTCCATGTATACTATGTATATGACATTTAGTTTTGGAATTCATCAGCGTAATAAGTTTGACTAAATTTAATTAACTGGTAATATAAGAAAAGTATATTTTGTAACCTTAATTGAGAATTAATTATAGTCATATAATTTGAACCTCATACTTTATTTTGTCAAGAACGAATATATTTACCAACTTTGACTTAAATTTCAGTAAATGTTTAAACAAAATGCACAAGAGAGACAATATCGTTACTTATAATGCACTTAAAAGTGAACAATAGAGACTAAGTGGCGAAATATTTCTTTTTCTTTGTCATCCCTCTATTTCACCTGTGAAGAAGGTATCCTTACTTTTGCACATGTGGACAACATATCATTTTATTTGCACATGTAAAGATATAAGATTTATCATCGTGTCATGTCACGATTGCCTGCAAGAACAAAATCATCAGACAAAAAGTTATTGCTTGATTAATTTCTTTGGCCTGAAGCCGTTTGCGTCTTTTTACAGTTATGTCCCCTTGACATCAATTACACATCTGATGTGATGCATTGTTAAATCGGGCTTACATTTTTTTAACATAAGATCAAAGAGTTCATAACATGACAAAATGTAATTTACTGCCATAAATTAGGTCAAGCTAATTTTACCGCGCTCTTACGATAATACAGTAGGAAAAGCAAATATCTTTTATATATGCAGTTTAACTTAATATATACTGCTTCAGCTCCTCTAGTTATATCATGATTGTTGGTTGAACCCACAAAAGTGAGTCCAGTCAGATAACTCAGCAGCAGACACGCCCATGTTTGACAAAACCTTTTAGATCGAAACATTCATACAAAAATAATAACATCACAAAGTTTTTCACGTGTATTTCAGTCTCTCGATTTTCCAAGTTAACAACGAAATACGCTCTTTGTTACAATCAAATGATTATTGTTGCTATTTTCAGACCAATATCATCAGCTTCATCCCCTTCTTTGTCGTCACCAGGATAAACATGACTATCTGCACGATCTTCACCGCCTGCATAGTTTGGGAATCTTTCCTCTCGAACTTCTTCTGAAGCCGTAATCGCGTTATACCAATAAATCCAACCTTTTTCTTCTCAGTCAAACATATACACACGCTTTCCCAGATTCAGTTAATAGTATTTATGTTTCTATCTTCCAGTATTCATTATTGAATTAAAGCTTTTTGTATCGTTTCGTATGCATTGTACGTGTCATAAAAGTAGTTCTTTTCGGACAATGTATTTTTGACGGTGTACGTAGCAATAATTGGAGTGTCCTTTCATAATGCTCTCTTATTGCTAGATGTAAGTGAATATGTACCCCTTCTGTCGATATTTCTTATACAAATGCTCCATACAGGTTTTCCTGATGAAAGATTCTGACCATTTTCATCCGTTTCATAAGTTTCGTCGTATGCGTCTTATATTTTGTAAGGACTCACATCAAGTCAATAAAGTAAGATTGTTTCCCTCTTCTCAGCTTACAATTTGTCCAGCTGCTTGTTCATCATGTTGTACTATGTTGTTAACCTTCACAGTTTGTTCCCACACTACACCAGTCGCATCCCTGAGATTGTTTGACAGATAACGTCCCTCCCCCCAGACTGAATACAATGTTTGTAATGGAAAGCTCTCAGTTTGGCTAAAAATGTTGTCAATACATGAATATAAAGTCTTATAAGGTGTTTCACAATATTTGTTTAATGTGATTTTCTATGGCGATAGTTACGTCCATACCGTAGCTTTGATTCGCGGCGGCCATTGATCTCCTTTCCCTACGCCTCACAGAAAATTCGTTATACTTCTTCTGTATGGGTTTTGGGGCACGACCTCTGCTTAATAAGATGATGATAATTCCAACCAATATGGCAATGATCAGCAGGAATCCTACGGAATGAAATACAGACATGATGTTACTTACAATTATAGCGTGATAAGACATGTAAGACTTACAATGGTACCAGAATGAAGGAATGTACAATGATAGTTTCCCTAGACATACCAGCATGACGATACTTACAATGATAGCTTTTCAAGACATACCAGGCTGACAAAACTTACAATGACAGCTTTTAAAGACATACCAGGATGACGGTATTTACAAACGTACCAGGATAACGGCACTTACAACGATAGCCTTTTAAGACATCCCAGTATGACGGTACTTACAAAGGCACCAGGATGATGGTATTTACAATGATAGCTCTTCTAGACATACCAGGATGGCGGAACTTATAATATTAATAATAATAATAATAATAATAATAATAATAATAATAATAATGAGGACTTTGTATAGCGCCTAACCTTTCGAAGCTCTAAGCGCTTTACACCATCAATAATGATATGACTACACTACAGAGCAAAAAATGACAAAAACAATGAAATTGGAAAACATAAAAACATGCTGAAAACATATAAGATACAAAACATGATTAGGTCGCTAAGTTTGTCTCTGCAGTCGAAATAGGTGAGTCTTAAGAGCACTCTTAAAAGGGACCGCTGTGTCTTTGTGTCAAATTTCAATGGACAATTCGTTCCACGTCGCCGGGCCCTGGTATTCAAAAGAACGTTGTCCATATGACTTTGTTTTCACCTTCGGAACAATGAGTATATGATTATCAGAAAGAAGAGCGTAAGTATCTAGCTGGTGTATACACATGGGTGAGGCTCGATAGGTATGTTGGACTGGAGTCTGTCATTGAAACATAGCACAGAGAACAAATTTTGTTTTTGATTCTGTATCGAATTGATAGCCAATGTAGGGTACAGAGCAGTGGTGAGGTATGCTCTGATCGAGGTACTCTAAAGATGATCCGTGCAGCTGTGTTTTGAGCATTTTGAAGTTTCTGGAGTAAATATTGTGACGAACCAGACATAATTGAGTCACAATAGTCCAGTCTTGAAAGTACTAATGAACACACAAGTGTTTTAGTGGCATCAACTGAAAGATATTTACGAATGGAACTGATGCGTCTCAATTCAAGATATGCAGCATTGCATATGTTCATGACATGTTCGTGCAATATGGGAGTACTGTCTAGAGTAACGCCTAGGTTCCATACTGACTGTGAGAATTTAGTATTGGTGTTTCTGATATTTATTGTCTGAGGTAAAGAATGTGAATGAGAAAGTCTTTGTGTTGTGATCAGAATAGCCTCAGTTTTATCATCATTATTCTGCAGCTTGTTACATGTCATCTATGATTTCACATCAGAAATGCACTTCTCTACTCCATGGATGGTAGCATCAACTTCAGTTGGGTGGCTAGACTTGTATATTTGGGTGTCATCAGCATACAATTGAGTAGTGTCCGTACTGTTGAAAGGGCTATATCCAGACTGTACATTAATAAAAAGACTGTTTGAATTCAAATGAGATACAAGTTGATTTAGAACAACCTTTTCTAAGACTTTTTATATGAATTGGAGATTAGAAACTGGGCGGTAGTTCTTTAAATCGTTATGGTCCAGTGTTGGTTTCTTCAGCAGTGGCTTTATGATGGCAGTTGGGTCGAAGCACTCAAGCAGCAGTGATATCGGAATTGGATCAAGTTCACAAGACTTTGGTGCATTTTTCTTCACGGGTTGTCCATACTACATCAATAGAAACAGGTTCAAATGCTCCTAATGGTTGTCGCTGAAATACTGCATCATAACTGTATGGTGACGAATCAGTTGAAATGGTGATGTCAAGCGAATCTCCAACGGTTTGTACTTTGTCATCGAAGAAATTTGCAAATCGGTCTGGTAGGTTTAGTGGAGAGAAGGTTGTTGGAAGTGGTGTACATTTGTTCCTTGACATTAGTTTGTTAGTTATCTCGAAGAGCTCTTTCCAGCTGCAGGATGACGGTACTTACAAAGGTACCAGGATGACGGTACTTACAATGATAGCCTTTAAAGACATTTCAGGATGGCGGTACTTACAATGGTACCAGGATGATGTTACTTACAATGATGGCTTTTCCAGACATACCAACATGACGTTACTAACAATGATGGCTTTAATTTTTCAAACAAGTGGTACATAAAGAGTTTCCAGTGTTATTATTTTAGCATGTTTGTTATATATTCTACATCACTCGTCTCATCGTCTCAGTGCCGCTTTCGTTCAATTTTTAAGACAAAAGAAACACTTCAAAAACATAATCATTCAAACAACCTATTCAACCTAAAACAAATTATTGAAATGTGTATCATCATACACCAATATGACAAATTAACAAAAGCCAATCAAACCTTAAATCTTTAAAGCATTTCTCTTGTACATGCCACAGAATGTTAACAATGTCCAAATAAAACTTTCTCAAGAATGATCCTATTATCCTTGTAACAAAACAAATCACTCAATGTTCAAACGTGCATCCATATCTACATACATATCCACATACATGCATAAATACATACAATCATACGTACACTCATACATACATACATATATACATCCATCCATCCATCCATCCATCCATCCATCCATACATACATACATACATACATACATACATACATACATACATACATACATACATACATACATACATACATACATACATACATACATACATACATACATACATACATAAATACATACATACATACATACATACATGAGTGAATGGAAAGTTTCAAAAGGAATATTTCTTTGTACATACCTACTACACCTCCGACTACTCCCCCTATCAGTGCTGAATTATCTGTCTTTCCTGCAAAACAAAAAGTTGAATGCCTTCATACGGATTAATAATTATATTAATAAAATCAACTGCTTATCAAGCTCGAAAGTTCCTTCTATTCACAGAATTCGATTATTTTGGCAATCGACTGCAATTTTAATTTTGTGCATGTTAACATCGGTTCCATTCCACTACCGGGTTATTATTAACTGATGTGTACTGGGACATGTCTAAGAATGCTAATTCTTTGATAACCATACTTCATTCGTTGCAATATGTAGACGTTTAACAAAGGTGTTTTCTTTTTCCTAAACGTATTCCTTTTCATTTAGTAGCTTACCCCCAAAATACGCAAATCCTTATGATAAAACATCTTTAAATTTAACAAGAAAAGAAACTTCGTTTGGATACTCATATTACGACATATCGACTCTTCTTGTTAAATTGTTTTTATTTTTTCGCGTTATTACCACCAAAACATCCTGGAACTCGTGCAAGCCGTTTTATGTCACATATCGTTAATTACTAACGTAAGGGTTTTACTGTGAGTATAAGATCACATGAAAGTAAAACCTGACAACTGTTATGGATTAGTGTAGAAATATAATAAAAGGCCTCGCAAAGGACACTTTCCATAAAGATTTATTCAGTAACGTTTCCTGTATTACGCTAAAACTTACTCTGATGTTACTGACAAAGTTAGTTAACTCAATGTCTACGTGAAAAGCGACTTTGTCGAGTTCGTCTATGACGCTTAGAAGGACAGCAAGATACTGTCCGGCGTGACTCGCTTTAGCATATATTTAATATATGAACATGTGAGAGCAGCAAAGACTGACAAATTTCGACAAAGTAAACTAACCTGAACCATATATACTGTAGTCTCTAATTTGTATAATTTAAGAAAGATTTAATTGGACTTGAATATGAAGTTAGCTTACTTTTTATAGCTTACATAGCTTTAGATTTCACAATCTTAATCCAATTAGTAAATAGTTTTATATCCCAGTGAAAGAAACTGAGTTTATGGCACATATAGGAGCCGTTAATTTGCGTTGTAAGATTTCATTGATTCTACAAGGCGCAATAGGTAAAACTCTACTAATAAATGAATGATTCACATTGCTCATCTATTATTTTGATTTAATATTACCGTAAATTGACCCACTTCAATTGGTATTCATTCGATATAATATCAACAGGGACAGGAAGCACAAATTCTTGCTTCTTAATCAAAAATTAATATTCTTTAAACCACATATTAAATCTTGACATTGCACCGAACAAAATTAATACATCGAAAAGTAAAACTTGGGAACAAAAACTACCATCACCTCTCCTATTAATCGAAACAAATGTTAAAATACTCAAGCGGTAGCTTCTCTTCTTTGTATTATCTTTTAGGCAGAGAATTGAATATATGCAATGTTATGTACTTTTCATTCGAGAAGTAATTTTTGAAAATTGAAAGTTGAAATTTTGAAATCGGAGACATTTGTAATTTTGTCGTCTCTGACCTGCTAATTTGCATCTGAGATGAAAGACGAAAATAGAGAGGTATCATCCTTTCTTTGAAGTTGGCAGAAATATTCTCTTGACACCTTCTGTCTTTATGGTGTCCAGACATTGAAGACAAACGTTTCATGACTAGCTTATCGTTCCAAAAAGTTTGGTAATAGAATAAATACGAGCAAATGAACCCATCATGTCAAATATTGTGTTCATATGTTTGTAATGTGAACAATTTGTTATAGAAGCTCTTAAACGTGATATGATCAACTTGTCAGAAGCACTGCTTGCGACTGAATACCTGTTCTTTGCAAAGAAAATTGGGAGAATGTAACAGCATTAATATATAATAATGACTTACCAGTTGTGAAAGTGAAGTGCGCATTAATTCCAAGATCCTCTGTCGATACAGCATGCTGAATCTAGCTGTGTATTCCGTCCCTTCCTCCAGGCCGATGACGTCGATAAAGTTGGATTCTTTAGTTACTCTGTATTTTGTACCCGCTATCTCAATGACAAAGTCCGTTTCGCCATAGCAGGAATCGGGTAGTTCCCAGTTTAGACGAACCCCATTTGTTTGTACATTGGATGTCTTGATGTTCTTTGGCCCAGATGCTTGCATATAAAAATCAAACATTCACGTGCTTTGTTTTGTTAGATCTATCGAGCAGAGCTATGTATCTAATTTTCTAATTTTTGTAAGCATATCTATCATTTGAAGGGTATCATACATTTCTGCAATAATGAATAAATATCACAACCCATGAAAAAAACTGAAATGATAAACAATCTTCACATTTAACCACACCCGGAAATCATACAACTCACAGCTGAATTTCAGAATGAGATGAGTTTCCATTTTCAGAGATTAATAAGTCGTGTTTCAAAAGCAATGTTACTGATTGACCGAAGCCATATTTGTTCTTGACTTTACGTTTTGCTATTCAGATATTTTTTTAACACTTACATTCTGTCAATCCACTCAGTTTGTCTAAAGCGTTGACCTGAGAATAAAATGTATATAATAATTAACAGAGAAAAGATGGGAAATGAATATTTAAATACTATCAAATAAACTTAAAGAATAACCGTTTCATAATTGTTTCATCAAATACATAAATACAAATTAGCGTCAACACTAAATGCATGTACAGTATAAATACATTCACAACATTTTTGGTCACTGAATACTTCAATACATTAGAGATCGTTAGAGAATAGGCGAGACATATATTTGCAATACAATATCAAATCAAGCATATTGTCTCTCCTTGAGGAGATAATTGATACTATATTTCATCAACTGAACAGTCTTGTTTTTTTCTGATATCTCCATATACGTTTCCTAAATCTACAATGCATTGGACCTAACATATTATTTTGTATCTTTTGTACTTAATTTTTAAATGCTTTAAATACCCTGTTTCTCACCTCCTGTGAAAAATTATGTGACATCCCAGCCTGGTTTTGAACGAAGACTTGAACAGTCACCGTTGCTGTTTTCAGTATATTGTATTTGGTAAGAAACCAACAATTGTCGATATCCAGGATCTGGTTGACCTTAAAACACTTGTTATCGGTACAACTGCACTCGGCGTCAGTTAAACATAATGTGGGGTCCTGAGAAGACAAATGCTTAAGTACAAATGATGAATTATGCTTAATGTAGAATCCCAAATTGTCAACAAATCCATGACAAGGGCTACATAAGTTGAATAATCTTCTGCTCTTCAATGCAGAGTATGTTTGTAATTCTTTTCGACAATGTATTAACATATTTTAACATCATTGGTAGTTTCAATTTTTTAATTTCCTCAGGAACTTTTAGAACCAATCACAAACTGACTGCACAATAATCTCTATGATGGCGATGAGATTCTTTGTTATGTTGATCCGTGCCATGTGTGTGTATATCAGATGAGTGTGATGCATTCGCCAGGATTTTTTGAGGAATGTAATTATAAACGCACTTTTCGTAAACGATGCGCGAGGCGGGTCTGGATTGGGGGGGGGGTCAAAGATAGATAGATATATATATATATATATATATATATATATATATATATATATATATATATATATATATATATATATATATATATATATATATATTATGTTATATTCAAAAATACAATTAAACAGAAACCTTCTTATCTGACCGTAACAATATTTACTTTGAAGCTGTAATGTTAAGTCACTTCCTATTATTCCCATCGTTTCAACGTGTCATATCATCTACGTTTCGATTTCTGGCATTTGTAAATCATTCATCTTTCTACTTGACTTTAATTTTCCAATTGATATATATCAATTTATTGATGTATACCGAGATATAATAATTTGATGTTGGTTTTAATGTCACTTTAACACATTCTTGGTTTCATCGTGCAAACGAAATTAGAACTAAGTGCCATTCTCAAGGCCTAGGCTTTGATTCAATTACACAGGTGGCTTACACAATATTGGTATATTTTTTGTCCATTAGTATAACTGGACTGAATTTGAAATAAGTATGGCTAGGGCGTTTCAAGGCTACAGACATCCATAGGCTGGCTTTCCGGGATATTTTCCTCCTTTTCTGCGACGAGTAACTCTCAACATGACGATATGCGAAAACTATTTTTCTCTCGTCATTATTCGGTGCCATTGCACCTCTAGTACATTCACTGAGATTGGGTGATAGGGTTGAGTGCGTGTTGGTACTAATCCCACTCACCTGTAGGTCTTACATTCATGTCGATAGTCCCTTTTAAGGGACTCGACTTGACGACCAAATTAAATAGCATACTATGTGTGCATAAGTGAACGTGGGGATGTGGCACTATTCCTTACCCCACGGGATTAATTAAATAGTCATCTGTGCTGACATAAAACAGTGCTAAATGAATTTTAGTATTTGAAGAACTATAATTCAAATTCGAACAACTGAGTTAAATTGAAATTACCACAATCTCTATTAAATACAATTTAATTTCAGAAAATGTGGATTAGTATATTTGCTTTTTCTTATGTTTGGATATCTGCATATGTAGGTACGACAGGAAAAAAACTAACCGTAACCGGAATAAAATTAGCGAGACTCATTCCTGTATATCTAACTTCACCAGTGCCGTTCATGACAAGTCTATACTGAAGCGCATGAACCCCACTATCGGCATCCCTTGCAATGAACTTAAATCTGTAAATAGAACAAATGGTCTAGCATGTACCAGTTATAGTAATTCTAAATGGCGTCGGAGTCCTAATCGAGTTATTCATGTAGATTCTTAAAGTATTATTGTTGGTGTAACTACTACTATTATTACTACTACTACTACTACTAATAATAATAATAATAACATTAGTAATAATAATACTAATAATAGTAATAATAATATTAATAATACTACTACTAATAATAATATTAAAATTATTAGTAATAGCATAGTAATACTTAATAAAAATAATAATAATAATAATAATAATAATTATGATAATAATAATATTAATATGAATAATATTAATACAAATAATAATACTTCTACTTATAATAATACTTGAAAAGTTTTAATAATATTACATAATATTGAAATTATTATTATTATTATATTGTATTTATATATTTTTTCTTTAGTGTGATCTAAATATCACTAGGTGTCATTAAGAAAACATATAGTTCAAATGTATAGTTCTGTTGTTGCCATTTTTTTATAGCTACCAAGATGGTATGCATTACTGTACCTTCTTTACTATCATCTTGAATTCACCGTAAATATCCATTTATAGAAAGCTTAAATTCTTCCGGACATGAACATATGAAAACAAATGGTATTTTACTACGCTAAATATTATAATAACGATCGTGTGTTTTCCTAAATAATATTCGAATTCTCAGAGCCAAAGGTTCCTTTTTCACGAGTAACACATATATTACAAAAGTTTATATCCTTTAATATTAAACCATTTGAATAGCATGCCTTACCTGCTGCAGTACCTATAGCTCCCGTTCGGATAGTTTCGCTGGAAAGACGGTATACCAACCACAGGAGGTGTGTTATCAAACTTGACCTGTGCAAAATCCAATGCACTATGACCCATCACATCATGGGCTCGTACCCAAACTTTCATTTTCCTACCGCTATCCAATTTTATTTGAAAGGTATAGTTCTCAGCTAACGGTGATACATCTTTCCATCCTGTTTCCGACAAATTACCACCATCTGAAAGATCCACATTAACCTCAAAGCGCACGACTCCATTGAAGTTTGTAATTTCATGAATTGACCGCATTCCTTCTTCGTCATCCAGTCCTTTAAAAACGTATCTGAAATTTAGGTAATAAGTAGTTGTTTATGCTTTCCCAATGAGATTTCATTTAGGAGGTATGAAAATATGGCAAGATAAATAAGTAGATGTGTTTATGTAAGGTATGTAGTAATACCTTGTCTTGTGCGTAGGTTGCATAGGCAGGGCATACTTGGCTTTATGTTTTAATAATATATCATATATTTGTACGTTATATGCATTGGCAGTAGCTGAGAAAACTGTATCAAAGAGGATTATTCACTACATTTCTTTCCTTTGTTTCACTATCATTTAAACTACGAGTATTAATATCTTTAAATAGGATATTTGTCATAGGTGGAAACAAATGATATATAAAAGATGACTAACTTGCGAGAGCTTAAAATTCCATCATCTTGTACATTCTGAAACTGTATCGGATATGCCAATACATGGTTTAGAAGTTTGTTTTCTCGATGAATCCTATTAAAGAAATGTCCACTCCATACAACGGTTATGGCGTCAGAAGAGGCTTGCCATAAATAATCACTGAAATTAGTAGCCGTGGAGACATAGAGCTTGTGCTCCGTTGTGTTATCTATTTCAATTGTAGACACGTTGTCGTAGAGGCACAGTCGACGAGCTGTTTTGGAGTTGTTAGCCATGTCTCTAACTTCTAGCAAAACGGAATACATGCCTGGTTTATCTGGAGTGTAGTTTGCATTATGCGGCGCAGTCTCATTGATGATTTGGGTAAATATAGGGTTGAGCGGATCCATTTCAACCAGTCTACCATACGGATCGGGAGACAGTTTAAAAATTTCAAGGTAGTACTGCCACATTCCAGCCAAATCATCCCTCCAGCCTCCCCAGTAAATTCCTATTGGTTTCTTGAATAAAACATAATTATTATTTTCTAAGATGCAATGTTACCAACGGTAAGATAACAGCTTCTTTAAAACTTATACTTATACTTATATACGTATGATTTTATGTCACATTCTACATCTGATTCATATGATGTATCTGTATCAATGGGTAACATTATTGTTTTTCACTCTGTTGATTCTGCTCCCGCTATCTACAAACTGGTCTGTTTTTATTTAATTTTGCTTTAATTGATTTATTTTACTCTTCGGTTCAAGTAGTATACATATAAACAATACTGAACCACTTGAATGTTGTAAATGTATATTAAACAACATTAAAGATTAAAACGAAAAATCATTAGACCAGTAGTCATTGTATATAAAAGAAAATTGCTAAAACCATCATTGTATGAATCAGATAACATGATGTTTAGAATCATTTGATACTGTTCCGCCTATCATTGTCCATGGCATCAAACACCCACTTATGTTAAGATCATGCAGAGTATATGTAAAGACGGTACAAATATTAGAACAGAATTTTGAGTAAAAGTATTAAGATTGACATTTTTTCTTAATTGTAATAAAGTAATTTTTCACTGATTTATATTAAAGTAATTTTCTAAAATATATTAAGATTAATTTCATTTATTTATAAATCTTAATTATATATTAATGGAATAAAAGTGAATGTCGTTAAAAGCAAAAGGCATTGTACATTACGCGCTGTATTGCTAACTCAAAAGGAAATATATTTTTAGCAAGCCTTAGATTACAAGATTATACATTGGCAGAACCCCAATCTAGTGCCTAAGGAACTAAGCTAATGTTCTGTCAAATGACGTAAAAACAACATGGACGTTCTTGTGTAGTGGAAATGAAAACATCTTTCTAGCTGGGATGATGTATGCACCGGTATACCGAGATATGGTCATATTTGGTCCGGTTGCGCCTAGATTACATAAAAAAATAAGCGATATAAACCGCTCAGGTCAGTTCCTTCATTCTGAATCTATCAAAGATTTGTCTCTCTCATTACAGGTAAGAACTGTCTATGTTCGTAAACTTCATTAAGGAATAGGCACGTTTTAAAGCTTGAGATTTAATTGGCAAAAGTTATATCTTTGCAAAGTTGTTCACTTAATTCTTTCATTTGTAATATATTGTAATGAAATGTTTAATTGTTTTAAAGAATTCATATTTAATTATATTTATGGCAATTATTATTGTAAAATACAAATTCGCTACCACCATCAAGTTTAAAATTAATGTTGAAATAAAGTATTACTTAAGTAACAAAGAATAATATCTAGCAACATATTCCAATTCAATAATCTTTTTTAAAAATGAGTAAAATACATTTCTTCAAATTGATTGTTGCATTAATTGCAGCTATTACATTTTGTACTCTTTGGCTATTATGAAAATGATTTAGATTTAACTATTCGTATTGTATTCTAAAATGCAGAGATTATACAAAAAATTAAGTTGGCAAGCTTTAAAGGAAACTGTAATTTTATATCTATTTTACGTAGTTTGAATATAAAGTTTTATAGATGAATTTCTAAAAGGTAGTAATATATGTGTGTTGATTATTTAAATAAAGTTCCTTCGTTCTAAAGCTAGAAACGATCTCTGTCATTATAGATTCCATATTTCATTCCCAGACATAGGTATATCTCATCATCGAAGCGACAGCTTTTTAAACTCTCTCTCTCTCTCTCTCTCTCTCTCTCTCTCTCTCTCTCTCTCTCTCTCTCTCTCTCTCTCTCTCTCTCTCTCTCTCTCAGTTATATTCAACTAATTCAATATTTAAACGTAATTACACAATAACAGCTAATCTAATTATGCTTACAGTGTGTACATAACTTAGACGATATGATATATATTTACGTTTTAATTTCTGACAGCCGCTTGACACAAACGTAAACCAAAGTGAGTTGATACATTCGAGCTTTAGTTGTCATGCGAACGCATGAGAAGTCCAACAAAGGCAAAAGGAGGAGTGTTTGTGCTATCGGACGACTAAGGCAAAATAGAACTAACAGAAACAGGATATGTGAGAATTCAGAAGTAAATAAGAATATAGTCCAATATCGGAAGAGATGTCACAGTATTAGGAACCGCTCCGGTGGCTTAGAGCTCCCGCAGCGGAAGCTGGATGTCATGGGTTCAATTCCAGGCCAGTTCTCAACCAACGACTTACAAAAGTGGTACTAACTGCTGCCACGCTTGACGCTCAGCATCATGAGGTTAGTGTTAGGACTGGTCGGCCTCTTGTCAGGATAATGTGACTGGGTGGGACATCATGCTACATGTCTGCTTTCATTTCAGAATGCTTCAGGCGAAAGAGCGATCGTTTTAATTCAAATCAAACAAACAAACTGACTTTTCAATATGCTATCAAACTATCTTATAATCGATCTAACCCCCGTATGATGTTGTAATTAGGCCTAACATCCAAACCTCGTAGGTTCAGAAACCAAACGACAGTTCAACATTTGGCATGTTCGACATCAAAAACAGCATAATTTAGTGCATGAAAAGTTACAAAATATTTTATTCCCAAACAGCCCATAGATAGCAAAAAATCTCCCACACTAATAATTAACATTCGCAAATTTAAAACTCCTCAACAAATCATCTGTTTTTCCAAGTAAATGCAATGAAAACAAGTGTCACATTGCAGATAACTTGATGTGTCTCAACCTCATAGATAAGAAATCTCATATTGTATCCAAACGTACATGTATACAGAAGGTTCTGAAAATGGAGACGAAGTTAAGTGGCCATGGTAGCAACCCATAACACCATCTCGAGACGGTAACCTCATAGGCATTCAAATCTTGCAGCAGAAATTACAGTAATACTCCAAGCTTTAAACTACCACAAATGATAAGTTATATATCTTATCTGGATCCATCTTTTAAAAATTCTGAAACAAAATGTATATAAAAATTGCAAAGCAGAACAAAAATTCAGTCATATCGCAAGGATGTCTGCAGTAAGACAGTTTATAGTGATGTCACAGATATGTGGCATGATGTCCCATCCAGTCACATTAACTTGACAACAGGCCGACCAGTCATATCACTAACACCTTAATGCTGAGCGCCACGCCAGGTAGCTGTTAGCACCATTTTTGTAAATCTTTGGTTGAGACTCGGCCTGGGATCGAACCCAAGACCTCCAGCTTCCTCGGCGAACGCTCTAACCACTAGGAAATCAGAGCGGTCTGACTCAATGTGTGTGTGTGTGTCTGTGTGTGTGTTTAAGCCCATTGCATTTATGTAAGCTCATTGATTTTTCAGTATTTCAGTTTATAAGTTTTCCAAAACCCAAAATGCTTCAAGTCATGCATTTTGTTTAAGGACACCTTAATTTACTGAACGAAGAAGCACACACGTGGAAAAGAACGTCTTTGTTACGGATTAGTAATATACGTCGTTACCTCGATGCCGTGAATTATTCCATCACGGTATTAACTCGTTCTTTTTGCTGATTCGAAATAAAACATTAATGTACTTTTGTTTATATACAAGTTTTACTTGCACACTCACATTTAAATATTAACCAAGTATCATGATATCCGTCTATTTCAACTTGTCATAATCATAGGACACCATAACAATGAAAACAATATAAATAAGGAAATACTGAGGTAATGTCTTCTCTGATAGCCAGGGGCTTTTCTTGACATGTTCCATTTCTCTCTGAACAGTGAATGGCGACTTCAAAATCAAACCTAAAGTCTACTCTTTTCCTGTCAATTTTGCCCATTACTATGTCAGGGTTGAGAAGAAAACCCATGTCTGTATTAGATCTCGTTCTAAACCCACCATTTTCTGCTTGAAATGTGAATGTAAACCTTAACAAAGAAGAAAACAATGCTTATTTATAAGCTTGCAAATAAAATAAGTTAAAGTATTTGTAGTTATGTTAGCTTTAGAAATGTTTTAAGCTCCTTTAATTTACCATATCACTATTATAGTATTTTCTACTACCGAAAACGTGTTAAGGTTAGATGGGTACACCGAATATACGATACCTGCACGTATCAGCTGATTAATTTGAAAATAAACCTAGTAAAGAAATTTAACAGTTGTATGGACGTAAGAGGTCGCCCATGCAAGTAACGATCGATTTGCGTTTCATTGAGGAAAATGTTTCGATATGAAATAGAAAACAAATTTTATCAATTCAAAGTTAAAATGTTCAGATATTGTGTGACACATCTGACATCTAATGAAAAACTGAAGAAGGAAAGTTTGAATAAAATGACATGAGTTATTCAAAACGTTAAGCAATTAAGAGGTGAACAGTTTGATTTACAGGTCGAAAATAAAAAGATGAAGACAAAAATGGATGGTAGATGTTTTGATGCTGAGCAATAATCTAGAGTGTCCAATATTCGCAGAACGAAAAACTAAAATAATGCCTATCAAAAGTGATCAAGATATTTAGAATCATGAAGGCGGTGACTGTTTCTATCTAAGACATAAAAGAAATCACCCATTATAAAGGTATATTTGTTATAGGTTAATCACAATATATTATTTAAAAATTAAGCAAAAATGTCAATGAAGACGGCGGAACTAAGTAATGGAAGAAAATAATAATATACCGTCAGCGCAATATCAGCAAAGGAATATGTTCACTCACCGATAACATATATAAACAGACTTTGTACAGTCAGTTTGGGTCTTTGAGTATAACGATTGAGCTTAATTATTTAAACTATAAACAGGAATTACAGAATGCTCAATATTATACCCGGACTAAAGCATTAATTATATATATATATATATATATATATATATATATATATATATATATATATATATATATATATATATATATGTGTGTGTGTGTGTGTGTGTGTGTGTGTGTGTGTGTGTGTGTGTGTCGCTATGCATATCTATATTGTGTAGTTCAATTTCGTAAATGAATATAGACTACATGATATGACCACATTAATATGCAAATGTGCAAATCTAGTTAAAAATCTGTGTAAAACTGATAAAACAAAATTCAGGTGTGCGTGGATTTCAAGTAAAGAAATTGAACTAATTTTGGATTGCAATTTACAATGAGATTAATTTATTATGGCTATGCATCAGGTTCCTTATCAAATGTAGAAAAGACGGAGAGAAACGTTTTGTAAATTAAATAGATTTACACATTTTTTTAACGAGATCTTGCCAAATATTCTTGTACAATTATCTTAAACACACGTCAAGATTACGATACTAGTTATGTATAAATTAGATATCAAAGAGTAACTCTTGATTAGAGGCCAACATAAAGAGGGTGATTCCCACTAAATTTATTCCTCATTAGATCGTCCATTATTGAAGACCTACACACAATATTATATCCCCACAAATATGTCTGATTAGATATTATACATGTATGCATTAATTGAAAAAAAGATTACTTACCAATCCCCATTCGAAATTGCCCTAGAGAACTGATCGTCTTTAATGTAGCATTTCGCAGCAGTGTTAAGTATCGGTTTCATGTAAGAAAGTCCACTGCAATTATATGTTTGATCTAGATGCACATCTCTAATTGGGCCATCTAACATAAAGAGAATTAAAATTAAAAACAAATCATATTTGATAACCTAATTGACATTTAATATAAATCGTTAATTGTAGTAGAAGAATCGGTCAGGGGAGGTATATGTTTGATAAACGCAACAACAGAAATGACAAAATACATCTAACTAAGCATGCAATAATGTGTATCAAATTCATGAAACCTAATAAATTTTTCCAAACACTTTTATTTGATTAGATACTTTGCTGAGTGAGATATCAGGAATTCAACCTTACTTATAGTACAAATGTTACTTGAACACACACAACGACCAAATTTATTCAGTATGCTTTGCATATGTAATTAATGTATTTATAACAAATAATATAAATATAATTATATAACACCTGATACATGCGTACGTTTGCCAGACGCATGCAATAGACGTTATACCCTCAGCATTAAATTGTTTCATAATATTTTAGAAAATATGGACGCACAGCAATAATCTCTTTATTAAATTTATCTGATTTTAAAAATTTATATCAAAATACGTTTTTGTCAATATTGACATTATAAAGACCAAACTCCACATACAGCTGTATCATTTATATCTTACCTAGAAACATATATAATGGTATAACGATTTTTTTTTTTCATATATTGTTCTGCACCTGGACTATTTGACTGTCGTGTGAAATGAAATGAAAGCATTTTGTATTGGTTTATTAATAAAGAGATAGGTAAATAAATGCGTAGGGTGCATTCGTTTGTTTCTACATACCGTTACGGGGTATTTTCGTCAGATTGACATGTATGCTGCCTTTAACAATTCCAATGCCAAAATCATGAACGTAAATTGGCCGATTGGCTGGAAAATCATTAGGATTCATGTAGATAGATTCAAATTCAAACGATAAAAGGTTGAACTGATTCTGGTTGCTCCATATCATCTCAGTTTCGTTCTTGTTAGTTGCATCAGTGACAAATTCGAATTTCAGTTCGTCTGGTGCATTTGGTATTCGCTTTAAATTCGCAAGTATCGGCAAGACTCTGCCGAGTTGGGGTTTCTCTTCATCAGAAATAACTGCGAGTGAATATAAAAGAAGTTAAATTTAACATTGAACATTGAAATTTAACATTGAACCTACAAGTTACGAACTGTCTGGTCAGGTTAAATGTGTTCCCTTTATATCAATTGAATTGCAAAAAGTATCAATTGTAGGGCCAACAAGAGCGGGGTGACCAGGGATATCGCATAGCCCAGACCTGTAAGGAGGCGCCAGCCGAACAACACATTTTAATTGTATAAACGAAAACTTTTGTTTGAATAAGAACTTGAAGAGTCACGAGTCTTTATTACACCAGGGCCCGTGATAGCTCTTTAACGCACTGATAAAATGTACAAATCCTGAAAACGTCGACAGTGTATAGTTTGCTTTGATGTTTGAGAATCCTCCGGCGACCAAGTGGATGAGAGAGTTTAGATGGACAGGACAGCTCATGGTCAAACGGCAGATGTAGTTTCAGACAAATGGTTTGGTATTTTTGGGGTGTTTTGGTATTCTTTAGAAAACTGAGTTTTAAACGTTTCAGCAACAACAATCATAGATTCACATAGACCTGAGTAGAGGCAGATAACAAGCCTTGGTAATCAAAGGTCGGTTTGACTGCACATCAAGATATTTTCATGGTTTTTCAGTAAATGGAATCAATAATTCAACTTTTCCTGTTATTTAATTTACTCATTGTTGTTGCGACATATTTATCCACGAAAATATTGAATGGTTTGACACTTCGATACTTACATTTGTATAATAAACATTTAACGAGCACTCTACGGCAAAGTAATAGTTTATAATGATGGCTTTGGTACACAGTAAACCTTCCACGCTAGCTGAAATAAGGACTTAGCAGGAACAATTATGGTCTTTCTTAGTAACAAAAGAGCCATTATTTTGTTCAAGAGGAGGAGCCAGAAAGCATTACAAATTGTTTTGAGACTAATGTTATGATTATTTAATTTATTTGTTTGTTTGTTTTAATGTTTTGTTTCATTACTGTATGGCGTTTTTTCTTTGTTTATTGGATTGATGTAAACGAACTAAAAATATAAATATTGTAACTAGTTGCTGACCTTGTTTCACAATCAGTAACAGTTTTGGTAAACAACTTTTGATCTTTCGCATAGTAATTTGAGTCAAGGTCATACATGGACTACGAGCCATGTATTATAAATCAGTTGATGACAAAATTATATTTCTTACAGAAGAATGAACGTCTGCCTATCATCCGGGAATGTGTTTTGCGTCTTAGTCGTATAACTGATGTCTTGATAAGGGATTGTCAGTTGGGCTAAAACCATTTGACACGTTAAGTTGTATTATATTGTAACCAGTTGGGGCTGAATTTAATTTTCGTCAAATTATTTAATTCAAGTGATTGTTTTTCCTAACTATACAAACGTTTTCTGACAAACTTCTTGGACAAAGACAATCACTGGAATGTAAACGGAATTCAAAGCTGTAATAATATTTTATGCGATTCAACTATAGACTGTTGACACATCATCCCTTCGTACATTAGTAAAGATTTCATCGCTTTCATCTTGAATGTCATCGCGAACTTTTCATTGTTAAGACTTGTGTTTTAATTCTTGGATTTTTATTGGATTTAACTCGCAATACCTTAAGTTTTTGTCTCATTCTTTATTTGGTATTATGAGAAATAGATTATTTGTTATCTTTATGTTGTCTTCCATCTTTTTGTGATTCATTTAAGAGCATAGACTCGTAATACTGCATATAAAGTTAAGATAACAGTCACAATTATAAGACCTTTTAGTATTTACCTTTCATTAGAAGTAACCAATTGAGAAAAACTGCGCGTCAGCAAATTTTAGTACACTTTTAGTGGGCAGAAAGGAAACTGTAATTTAGACTCTACTTTTAATCAGTAGAGTACGCTAACAAACCTAGTACGCTGTTTGACTTTTCACAAAATAAACGCACACTGAAGGCGTTCATATATCACTGTATCTGATTTATGAATCAAGTTTGGGGTTCACACAGGTTATGTTTGATGTATTTCTATCGCAGTATATTGCCCTGGGTCCCGACGTTACAACGATATTAAACTAATTTTGTTAGGCAAAAAAGTATAGATTTGAGATCACCAACCCATCACTCACATACATTATTTATCAATTAACTGCAGTACAGAATACTCAGACAGCGCAATATGTTTATGTTAATTATCCGAGTCCTACGCATTTGCATATTTCAGTTAATAATTATTTGCCAACTATCAATATCAATACTCTACATGTAATAGTGTGGAATGAACTAAAATTCTCTGTTAGTATTAACCTAGGCCCTTGCAAACGATCGAATTTATGTATTTAGTATTTCTATCAGTAGCAAAATTGCTATAAAACATTAACTGAAGACAATATCAGTATTCTCTATAAAACTGGTATTTTCGTTTCTGATGCAAAAATATAAATTACAAAAACTGATAATGTCACGACATTTTATTTTTAAGACATATTAGCAAATGTGTACTTATTTAACTTCACAAATAGTAGGGTGATATATTAAAGGGACGTAAATCGTGTTCACTCGGCTCCTTTCATGCCCTCGTTCAATTTTCTTCGATACCATTGTATTAAAATTTTTTTCTTAAATTGCTTAAAAACAAGATATGTTTTGCATGTCAATACAATTTATAATTTATCGTGTGGTATAACAAACGTGGTATTTTTAAGAATGGTACTTTTAAAAGTTTGCCAGGTTTACTTTTAAACCTGCTAATGAATCGGAAGACACAAGATAAAATTCACACATCAATACAAGAGCCCATCCCATCAATTCAGTTTCAATTGTTTTCATTGACAAACATAAACATGTCAGCAATTTGAAGCATAGCGAAGCTTGTGAGAACATACTCCGTTATAATAAATTAAATGTTTCACATTTTGTAATATACTTTACGCTTTCTGATCGCAGATACAACTCGTATTAAGCAATTTAGCACAAAGAATTTGAATGAATTTGTCAAATGACATAGTTAAGTTGGGAGGGGGGGGTCTATATGCCTGAACGGTAGTGCAGTCCTGACATTTGTTTAAACTCACAAAATATTCATTTCGTTTTTTTTTTCTTGCTGCAAATATATAACATCTAGAGAAACACTTATTCAAGCGCCAACCATTATTATGGGAAATTCTGGTTTTCACATGTGCAGCTATAAGATATATTTTTCACAAATGAAAATATAGTAATTCAAAATTTATAATATTTTTCCAATAATGTTCTGTAAAGTATAAAATAAATAAAACATTATTCCTGCTTGCCTTACCGTAATACAAAATATTAAATTGCTGGTTTTGTCAAAATCCCAAAATGCTTCACGAATGTTTTGTTTCTTGAACTAAACGTACGCTTTACTATATTTTTGAATTTCGTCAATATAATCTCGGTAGCTGTCTTTATTATTGATACTTTATACATCCAATGTGGTCTGAATCATAAGGAGGTCAAATTACAAGTTAGCAGTACTTTACTGAGATACGGAAAATTACTGATCTTACAAATTAATACGCTTTTATTTGGGGGCACTTATCTAGAGCAGAAAATGATGCTTTAGTTATTAATGAAATTTTTACATATCGAAGATGACAAAAGAAGATATCATAAGAAGTTGTGTTCAAGCGCGTGTACAGAAGAAAAGGGTACAAACGCATTTTCCAAACCTAGTGTATTTGTTACCTTGTATACAGAATTCATGGGAATCAACACGAAACATAAAACAGCAAAATAGCATAATAAGATGATATTTGTAGCTTACTGTCTCTGCAACGTTCGGTGTAGGATGGTGCGCCACCAAAACCTTTAAAACATGTGCAGTTGTTAGGTGGCACACACTCTCCAGGATAACACGGATATTGATAAGAACACTGGGCTGAAAAAAAGATGATGAACTAAATTATAAATGATGTGAATATGGTAAAAATCAGAAATAGCCCCATCAACCTACTGTAACATCTTGATTGTTGCTGATGCGATAAATTAACCTATCCTTGAATACTAATGAGAACCTGATTATTCAGGCAACCAAACGCTTGAATCGTCTTTTAAGAACCTAACCACTAGCAATATAACGAGTAAATCATTGTTAAATAGTTACGGTGACTATTGACTTTAACTGTTTGAGTGCATTACATTAAACGTTGTCACTGTTGTTCCTGTGTTTGTGATAATATATTTTTCCACCCCACCCTACCTTTTCTCTAAAGGTACACTGGAATCACGTTTGCAAAGTAAAGAGAAATAAGGTGTTTTAACGTGATATCCAAAACAGTCCTAAGACAAACGAAATTATAACAGCTTACAACAATACAAAGTTTCATTATAGATTAATAACCTCTTCAATAATACTCAACATTATCATCAGTCTATTGACCTTGTGTGGTCGTTGAGGCACCGTGCTGTTGAATATCTGACTAGTTCTCTACACTTGCCTCGACCATGTGCCATTGTTTGTGTCTCCGCAAAACTTTTCCTTGTCCATTATGTGATTCTGTCAGTCTACTGTTGTATATGTCTGCTTCTATTTAGGCCACCCTCAAAGAAGCCTTGCAGTAATGTTTTGGATAGATTGTTGGCTCTATTGGAATGACCATACCATCTTAGCTTTCTGATTTTGACAGCGGTGAGGAAATTTTCATAATGGCCTACTTTGAGCCTGATGGTGTTATTCACTTTTTCATTGGTGATAAGGTACATGTAAGAGACGACAAGAATGGTTCTGTAGCATCTCCTTTCAAGTGCCTCAGTTCTTCATTGCAAATCTTATGTCATGTTCCTTGCCTCACATGAATAGAAAAGGATTGAGATGACTAGAGCTCTCGATAGTCTGATATTAATTGTCAGACAGGTATCTTTCCAGATGGGTCTAAACTTTGTCATTTCTGCCGATATGTGCGTTGCTCGTGACAAATGTTCTGCTCTTGATCCATCGTCGGTAATTATGGAACCAGTATACATGAACTGCCCCAATGTTCCCAGTTCATATCCTCTGACGTTGATCTTGGCTGAGATTTGTTTGCCACTATTTATCATCAGCTTTGTTTTCTCGACGTTTATATCCATGTCAAATCTGCAAGATATCTTGTTGAGTTGTTTCGCATAGAACCCTGATACTGAATATTTGTTCTGTTGTGCTTATTTCACTCTGAAACTGCCTGTTCTTCAGCGATTCAGTATTTCTGCTGTAACCCAGTTTTTCGCTTTTGCAATGGAGGCCAATGATGTTTTTGCAGGTGTTGTCATGACTGTGTTGAAAGTGTTTCTCATTAATGTAACATCAACATCCATCAAAACGTTTCCTCCAATTGTGACTTGCAATGCTTTGCATACGTTAGGGTCCTTCAGTTGTTCAAGGTTGAATTTAAGTCTGATTTGCTTTGGTTTGTTAATTGTATTCAGCCTCACTCTGAAGTTCATAATGACGAGGTCGTGATCACTCCCAACATCAGCAGCTGAAAACGTTCATGTGTTTGCTCTATTGATGCCAGATCGGTAACGGTTTTGAACCTGTATGTAGTTAATCTGGTTATGATGGGTTTAATTTGGTGCCTGAAATGTTTAGCATTGTGAAGTTGTATGTTATCCCTGGATATTACCTAGTATCAAGTTGTTGTTGCTTGTGAAATCGAGTAGCCATCTACCTCTTTCATTGTTAAGCCCGTTGCAAAATGCCCATCCCATACTTTTAGAGCATCATTGTCAACGTTGGCAATTTAGTTTCCTTGGATGATGATGATTTTCTTTCTTACTGAACATGTTTAGAATACCCTCGAGTTTGCTGTAAAACTCAATTTCTTCATCATCACGATCAGTAGTAAAAGGGAGATGCTTTCGGACTAATGGAGATGATTCTGGTAGATATGGGCGGAATTCAAGCATATATCCCTTGATGGCCTTCTTTATAAGGAATCCTACTCCATGTATGGACTTGTCCAACTCTCCACTATAGTAGAATATATGCCCATCTGCAGTTTAGTATTCTCCTAGCTTTTTTAATCTGACTTGACAGAGTCCCAGAATGTGCCATGTGTAGTGTTAAAACTCATGTGCAAATTCTTGGAGACTTCCAATTTGCTTCAGAGTTATAATGTTCCCGGTGGTGATCTACTGTCTCTCGCTCTGATTATGCAAAGTACCAGTAGCACACTTGTCATCTCCGTCCTAGCGGACAACAGCAGGTGCGACCGTTGTTAACCCAGGTGACGACTGATTGGGTATGGTAACTTCAGATTTGTCCAGTTATTATCAGTGTGTCTTGGGCAAAAGTAGTCTGGCGGAGAACATCCCTCTCTAGAATAAGGAGTTGCCAGTAGGGTATGTAGTACATCGTCCAGCTGCCTTAAGGTCTCCACTACATATTTACTTGTAGGGTTTACTTCTTTAGCCTTTGGCTAACCAAAGCCTACCTGCAAGGCAGCAGAAGACTCGTGTATGGGCGGCAGCGTCCATGTTTCGAGCAGACAAAGCATATGCCAGTTCCCACTGTGTTTCGACTGTGCGCAAACAAATAATACATATAGCAATTTCGTGAAATTTAATTTCCATTTCAGTCAGTATTTGAACTGCTCCAGAACGTATTGACAAGTCAAACTTAATATTTTCATACAAATTAGCAAATACTCTGCTTTTCGCACCACAAAGGCGTTTACTAATGTACAAATCCATTTAAATAGGTATATACCACTGCTAAAATAAATTCCATATGTGAAGGCACAGTAAGAATAGAGGATTATTATCTTGCAAAAAATCAATATTCACTGACAAGCTAGATATAGTTAATATTATATTACCAAAGGGATAAACTGACTCGATTTGCTTTTTTGAAGCGCTATTTAAGGTTTAGCTAAATTAAATGGAGATGAAGAAATTAACAAATCTGATTAGAGCAGATGATGATGGAGAGCTCATATGTAACAGAAGGACAATCAGTGGCGCAACTTCTTAACAATGGGCCTAGAATACCGAACAGCAAACTTTAGTACACAAAAAAATCTTATAAACTTTGATTAGTGTTAGTAACCTGTTTAATGTGCCTATGCTCATCATGCGGGATTTTAGATCAAAATATTTGCTGTTTGTATTTCATAGAGAAGACATTTTTCTATACCACTGAATGTCACTTCGGTTACAATAGACCTTCTAAAGAATAAAAAGCAAATTAAAACTAAATACTTTCCACACTCAAATCAGTATAAACTCTGAAATTAGGTAAGTTCTCAATCTGCATCTCAAATACAGACATTCCTGAGACCGTTGCTGTGAACAACTGATGTTTCCTAAGAAGTCAAGAGTGTAAAGTAGGTCGATGATCTTCTTTGTGGAGTTCATGCACGAGAACCTAAACGAATCTCCCTATGAAGTCAGAAAAATTCCGATATGTATATAGTATTTCTTGATCGAATTCTGTTCGATAACTTGTATATCCACCTGGAATAGCAATACCCTCTCTCATGTTGCCATTTTGAAGTTTGCGCTAGATGTGGCTCCAAAAAGATTTTCATGTAGTGAGAAAAGCATATTTTAGTTATCAGGTGACATTAAACACAGACACCGTTGATTAATATCAAAACAGATTGGGTGGATTGATTTAATGTCACGCGGCTCTCATGCATGAACCGCACCCAAAATCGGCTCCTCCTTGGAGTTCATCCGTCTTCATATTAGCGCTGTTTGCGTTCCAGTAACACCTTCTTGCATGTATATATACAATTATTATCTTATATAAAAACAATTAGGACATCTCCACCATCGTCATGTAGTACTTTGATTGATCTCCACTTGAGCGTGATACACCTAAACCTAGAGGCGTTGGTAACTAGAACTGTAAACATAGATTTCTTAACTGATGACCCAGTATACGGCGTTCAATAATAAAGATAGTAGGATATACCTTATCATCCTTTGTTTGATCTAGACGTAACACGCTCAAGTACAAATCGCGAATTTCTACCAGATATGAAAACGTATTACATATATTTAAATAACGATTACTTGTTAATACAGGTCATCACATAATACAACATGGATCAAATACACCCAAGGATAAAACGCAAAATATGATTGATGAGATTAGGAAAAAGGGATACTACAATACTTGCATAAATTACGAGGCATATTAACAGAACATAGCAGGTAGTCAGCTTTGACACATTATTCTGGTCATTTACAGGAGATAGCATAGCATCTGCGTATTAAATGTGGCTGTGGAAGAAACACAGTTAGTTACAAGTTAAAAAAGCATTGATTCCAATATAAGCAATACATGTGATGGTTTAAGAATCATAATTAAAAACAAAAGATATATATATATATATATATATATATATATATATATATATATATATATATATATATTTGCGAAACGTCTTGGTTTACTAACGCTGTAGACATATATTTGTTTACTTGAGACCTAACAGACAACATACAAATATTGCAATATTAGTTTATTGCTGAGCAAGTACTTTTAACACCGTAACACCTGCTCTACTCCATCATTCGATTAAATACTGCATTTTCTAAACCAATATCGCAGCATTGTATCATCATTTATTTTAGTGTGCTGCACTAGAACGTTGTGGCTTTATATAAACTGCAAATACTGAAATTTTGAATTTCGGATTTCGTGATATGTTGGTCTATTCAAACGTACGTAAAACTCACGCGATATATATATATATATATATATATATATATATATATATATATATATATATATATATATATATATAAACATTTTAAAATTCACTAATGATCCAGAATATTTAATATAGTGGTACACGTGTCTTCTACACAATAACAACCTTCAACAAGATGAAATCATCTCCAATTATCAACCCGTCTTTCATATGCCATGATTAACTGGGTTCGATAAAAAGAAATAATACGTATACTTACGTGTTTCACAAGTTGGGCCAGTATATGAGCCAAGGCAAGTACACACGTTCGGATTAATACACGTTCCTCCGTTTTTGCATGATGGATAGCAGATTGCTGTGATAAAGAACAAAACAAGACCAGATGTATTTTACCAGCCTTTTGTAAAAGTACTGAATTGATGTCATAGCTACTTTAAAAATTAAAACAAACAATGAATCTTGAAAACGATACTTTTGCTAGCAAACATACGTTACTATTTCAAAAAGTGTCAGTATATCGAAGAAATTTGCGCAAATGCACGTATTTGAACAATTGAAAAATGAATAATATCTGACCTAAAATTCGGATTTCTGGATTTCCTTAAAAACTTTTCTTGCAAAATCCGTGCAGATGTAAATATTTCTACAACGCATATTTTCGTGTAAGCACAGAGTTATGAATAATTAATTCAAACATATCGATCAACTTAAATTAGTTTGCTTTAAATAAAATGTGTTGATCTTGATTAAACTATAAATTGTATGTTATACATTTTCTACAAATTCAGTGTATGGCCATGCTAGAAACATAAATAGTTCGATTCCAGTATAGCTGAGACCTATGGTGGCCGTATGGAATGTGTGAATAAGTATGATTGTCTCAAAAATAAAAATATGTATTTACGTATTGTACAAGCTTGGTTTCCATTATGACTCCAACCAGGGTAGCAATAGTTTTCATAATAATAAATCGGCTCCCAGCTCCCCCTCCATGCAGAACAACCCTTACAAAATCCGCATATAGCCAACAATTAGAACTAAAGACCATCGACATATAATTGCACATTTTATTTTGCAATCAATGGAAATTTCATGCAAATACAAGTTTAAATTCTGCATTAAAGAAGACCCGTTCCCTACCACGTTTGAATTACAATTTCAACGCAACCAAAAACAAAAGCTCTTCTTAATTGCATATTTTGCAAGCTGATGCACTCTGGGTACTCTGTTCCTGAGATTCATTGCCGATGTCGAAGCGTATAGACATTAGTAATTTACAACAATTTGTCAAGCAAATCAATAGGTCTACCAATGTGAAAAGGGTACAAACTATAAACTGCGAGACAAGTGCACTTACATATTTGAGAAAACATATATACGTCAGTTAGTGGTAGTATTCCAATTATCCGTCTACTGGTTATACTACTGTTTGGGTTGTAAGGCTCAAACTAAGCACCACCTAAAGCAGTACAATTTTAAAAATTTTGAATATGGTAAGAAACAATCGTGAGCAATGAAACACCGTTAAATAGTTCGTGGCAGACTTTATCTAACTGTTCTCATATTTAACTGGGACCTGTTAAGTAACCAAATATTTCTTCAGTGTTCAGTACAGATGTTAACGCATACAGCAATACTGGTTCAATTAGGGTATATCTTCTATTGTCATTTACTCCCTCCCTCCCTTCCTCTCTCCCTCTCTCTCTCTCTCTCTCTCTCTCCCTCTCTCTCTCTCTCTCTCTCTCTCTCTCTTTCTGTCTCTCTCTCTCTCTCTCTCTCTCTCTCTCTCTCTCTCTCTCTCTCTCTCTCTCTCTCTCTCTCTCATATTATTTTAACAAAGCAAATGAACAGACACTTTATCTGTCTCGACCACAACGATTCATATTTTAGCATTTTAGTGATGAATGTAAAGAATTTATTGATATTCTTGGTTATAAAAAACTGACTCTCACCTATTATTATCGCGTATCAAATAGGATCGTAAAAAATACTGTTTTTGTTCAATATATGCATGCGTCAGATGCACTAAAAAGGTTTATAAGTCGAGGCATTATCTCACAAGTGCATGTCAGAGATTAAAAAAAATTAATATACAAACAAGTTCGTAATATACCTTCACAGGTAGACCTATAACTTACCACCAATATCTACATATACAATACTGTCGGTAGACCCAGGTAATAGCCAGCCGTGTACATACATTTCTGTAAAATATTAAAAACCTTGTATAATTGCATTTATAATCGTGGACATCAAGCAAATACAATAATTATTTCTTCATAAACATACATTTATCATTCACAATCGAATTATTCATTGGTTTGAAAGGTTGAACGTATTTATCGAAAACGTGGTTGTTGTCCTTTTCTTGCAAATACTTTGCTCAGTTTTAATATGAACAATTAATTTTTATAATCTATTTTGTATCAAATGTTCATAGTAGCATTTGATGCGTTTCGTCACCTGAGGAACTCATTAGTGCAGTAATAAATACGGTGGCATTCTACTTGATGGATTGCCTTCTATGCTCGACTTCCGCTAAGTGGATATTTTGTTTTAAAAACAAAGTAAGGCGCTATGCCAACTGCATGGAATTGAATGCAGACGTATTGTGTTTTAAACGTTATTTTGTATGCTGAATCCTTCCAAATCTTTGAATAGAAATTTAAAGGTTATTTATTTCATAAGGTTCTACATGTTCTGTGAATATTGTGTGGGATTGAACAATTTCGATTATTCTTCAAGCAATAGATAAAATAATGCTTACTTATATATATATATATATATATATATATATATATATATATATATATATATATATATATATATATATATATATATACATATAGTTATTCGAATCACTGTAATGTAAAACAATTGAAGGAGTTAATGAGTAGAGCTTCATGCTATTATGATTGATTCTTTACTAGCTTATTTTGTAAATATTCCAAAACCGCAATGAAATAGAGACATTTTTCTTCGGACATGTGTATTTGAAAAGCGTCGTTTTCATTCATTCAAGTTTTTGAAGAAAAAATATATAATTTTCATTAGGATACATTATTATATTATATATTTGAACAAAAGCATTTACATCAGTTGTAAACTTCAACCCAAAGTTCACAATGTGTCTTAAGTGTGAGTTCCGAAGTTACCTTTTAGAAACAAAGTAAGACGCTCTAGCAACTAAGACACCCTTCCCTTCTTCAAACAGCTGTATGTTTATTTAGCATGATACAAGAAAAACTGATTGCTTCATTTCAAGTACATATAATAATAAGCTGGGTTTCAGATTTCCTTGAAGAAGTCCTTTAGTAACCAGCATTGTACTATTGCTTTCTAAAAATCATATTTACATATGGATACAAACGATGATGTAACAGAAAGCAAACTCCTTCGATATTGTTAACATAATTTTTGGTGATTCTAACTTTTAAATTTAATGTTTAAGCCTTGAACTTCAATTCAACGGTTAGGTGTTCTATTTTTGAACAAACCTTCAAGACTGCATGTAAAACTAGTGATAATCAATACTTGCAAGCTTTTTCAGCTGGTAAAAACATCTGTTTTGATACAGATAGGAAGTTCCTAAATTCTATAGTGATGTTTATTTCGTATAAAGGTTGAACTTACTATAAAAACAACTTTTTAAAGCAGCGGCTTTGATATAGAATAACAGTTTGAAATATAAGCTTGTTTTCTCTGTTTTTAATTACATTATTGTTTCGGATACTTGATTTTTCCCCACAAGCAAAGGGAGAAGCTTGCATAGATTAAGTTTGTACGTATGATATAAATATGTCCCTTTCCATAAAATTAACTCATGCCATATTTTACTGGGCCTGTTATAGAAATATACGGGATCAGCAGACCTCCTATTAGGCCTCATCTATTGCATAGTTAATATTGGTAATCCCTTATCAAGTCAGACACAAACTACATATGAAAACCCGTCGAATATCTAACTTACAGAACTAACTGATCCTTGCTATAAATTCTCAAAGCATTATGTACAAAATATAATAAGAAAACAATTTTATACAATTTCTGCTTAAATCAACTGCAATGGACTGGTATAATCAGTGATTTAAGTCGTATACAAATTGCTTGGCAATATCATTATAAAAACTGAATTAAACAAATTACCCGACAGACATGAAAGGAGATATAAATTGATCAAAACAACCATGAGAGAGACGAAGCTTACAAATATATAAATATTCGTATTTATTCTAATTATGTGAACTTATCAAGGCTAAACAGCTTTTCAGTTTTAGTGTTTTCATTTATTTCAGTGATTAATTTGATATACCATAAATCCAAAATTAACATCAAAACCAAACAACATATGCATAACTAGATATATAGTTATTTGGTTGTGGATTTTGTGTTGCACCAGGATGGTGAGGATAATATATGAAGGTTCTCGGTCGAAGTGTATACATGAACTGTGTATAAAGTGACAATAGTGACAGTAAACGTGTTGACTTGACAAATCTCAAATGAAAGAGGATTATACGCACACAAGGTATATTTTAGAATAATTGTCAACTTCCTTCACATACGACGGGTTTACCTTTCAGAGCATCCGTCCATGTGTTTAACTTTGTATTAACGAACACGTATAGGTTGTATACCGCACAATCTATCGCAGCGTGTTTCACTGTGAATTTTCGTTGCAAGAAATGCACTCGGGTAGATCTTCGCGCTTTCAAAATATATGACCAATTATATTATTGTAATAACTCTCTTGTCCCTACGTATGGTTCTATATGAAGGTGGCCTTTCGCCTAAGGTGAATGCCTGATACTTACTAAATAAGGACTGCAAATTACCAGGTTTAAAATCAGAATATGGTTTTTTAGAATCGGATGATTGTTACAATAGGGTATTTTCAGCAGCTCTGTCTGATCTAGTATTGGGGCCCCTAGTAGCCGAGTGGTCTAAAGCGCTGTCCGTTACGGATCACTGCCATCCCACCTCTGTCTCCGTGGCTTCGAGTCTAAGATTCGGCTAATGTAGTTATGTGAGAAAGTTTGTCATTACCTTCTCTTAGGTCGGTCGTTCTTTCTGGAGTTTTTTCGGGTTCTTCCTCCACCATTAATTCTGGTCGCCATTTAAAGCCTATATTGTGCTGAAAATGACACTAAAAACCATTAAAAAAATTGATCTAGTCTAATTACATTTTGATCTTTGTACCTAAATTGTACAACCCTTTATCAATAGAAAAAAACGTAAACTAATTGTATCAATAATAACTCTGGAAAGACGAATCAGAAACAACTTGTCATATATGTATGTCAAAGGTGTATCTTGGTCTGAATAACAGCGTTAATTATTCAGTAAGTTTATATTGTACCTGTCCGATAGAGTTCAATATTCAGTCAGTTTATATTGTACCTGTCCGATATAGTGAGGATTATTTTAATAGCCCAACAGTAGTGTCTTTGGTTTAACTAATCTTCGGAATTCAGAATCTTAAAAAAATCTGCTCTTTAACATTTGGCCGAGGATCAAACCCACGACCTACAGCACCCTCGGCGGACGATATAGCAACTAGGCCACCGGAGCGGTCATACTATGTTTCCCTTTTGTCATGTATTCTAAAAAATTCCATTCACGGAAGTTAACAAAAAAAGATTTCGGTAATAAAAACCCCAGAGTGACATTGTCGTAATAAAGGGATGTTTGACGTTACATGAATATAACACTTACATTAGAAACATAAGAGGAGATGCATTATAATTAGAGATAAAGTGTTACTTGTAAGCAATATATTGCTTTAGTTTCTTTAGGTTATACGTCATTCATAAGACAATTTTGCATGTAATGTATTCTTAAAGTAGTATGTATAGATTTAATTATTGTGTAAAAGAGCGTTTTGGTAAATAATTATATATTTTTCATTATGAGTGAATATATTATGCAAATACATACATACTTACATAAATACATAAATACATACATATATATATATATATATATATATATATATATATATATATATATATATATATATATATATATATATATATATATATATATATATATTGTGTCCGTTAGTTTTGGACCGTATTTCGTATTTTAGATTAAAGTATTACATACTTGATTTTTGTCAAGCTGTTTTCTTGAAGTTGCGTGCAATGCCTGACTTTGTTGGCAAATTAGTTGGTTTTTCCGTTGGAAAGCGAATACGTCTTAGTTCCAGTGGATATACTTTGTAAATTCAAGGAATAAATTATGTCTTAATTCTTTAATTGGATTTATTTATATGTTTTGATACGTTCTGTCACAACGTCCGTCAATGTACGGTACAACTTTGGGACAATCATGAGCTAGCAATCTTTCTTCTTAATTTGTGAAATGAAGCCGAGCTTTCTATTGAAGACAATATCTAAAACAAATACGTTTAAAAAATAACCGATATAGCAGTTTCTTCCATCGTGACTTTAGGGTTATAATGGGGTCTAACTTAATGAAATAAATGTAAAAATTATGATGCTTTTGATTTTAAGAATTTGAACCATTGACAGTAGCCCAAGTTTTGAATCTTGTTCATATTTTGATGTAATTGTTATTGTATGAACGTGTTCAGTAAATAATATATTCGGAAAGTATCGACATATAATGAGTAATCCACAACAAGAGTCGACAATTTGTTAATATTATTAATATTGTTGAGATGTGTAACATTAAATAATACCCCGGTGCATCTCATGCTCGTACATATTAAAGAGGGCGAAGACCATTCGTACCTTACATTTCATATTTTAAAAGAATTTTGATGAAATGTGGTCAGACGAGCATTCGAACACAGACCGTACATGGCATTTATTATTCCGAACCACCATTGTGTCATATGCCTTTTCCAAATAGACGAAAACAGATATAAATGTACTTTCTTGATTAAAGCATCGCTACTGAACGTTTGAGGTCTAACTAAATGATACATTATTTTGTACTCTGATCATATCAAACACACGTTAGAAAGAAGATATTATCTTGCTGGTCAACAAATACCAAATAGGCCTTCCATTGATCATTATTTCCAACGTTTTCAGACCCAGATCGTCAAAGTTTCAGATTACATCAGACCACAATACAGTACTGGCTTTTCGAATCAGTATGCTAACTTTATCAAATTGTCTATAGCTCGTTTGGCATCATTTTGAAATATTGGATTTGTTTCCACATGAGCCACCTACGCGACAGCCAGAGACGCAAAGATGGAAAACTAGTTGTCGTCTGTGATATCACGTCAGAACATTCGGGGCCTTGTCACTTCATAACACTCAAATGTAATGTACTGTATACCGATGTTACATATCTGCATCAGGCAATGTGTTTTATGATAAGTGCCTGTATTGAACAGTAACATGATTTTAACCGATAATAAAAACAAACGACTGAGGCAAAAGGATGAATATATTGAATTTCTGACGAAAAAGTATTGATGCTTGAACGGCAAGTTTCAATTTACATAACAAATTTTAACTCCAACAAGTTTAACATGATTTACTTTGTGTCAGTAAGGTATATTTGTACGAGACAGCAAATCAATTAGCAAAGTATTAACAAAAATTCCAGAACTATTACGCGAAATATAAATGAACATTTTCTTTGTAAACATTCTCTAATATTTTACATTTTGACTAGCATATGTGAAATTATATCGGAATGTTTTTGTAAATACCCAGATCTTTTCACGCATACCTTCTTAAGTAAATTGAATTTCGGTACAATGGTACAATGGTACTAGACTGTGATTCCCCCAAACTTTGTTCAACAAGGAAGTATTTATGCTCATAAGTTTAGATTTTCAATTGAAAAGGTTTATTGGTTGAATTGAGGTAGAAGGTTCAGTAATCTTGATTTAACACGTCAACGGATCTATTTATGAAAAGAAAAAACAACTTAAAAGATATCGACACTTTCCAGTTCATGATGCTTTTTCTAACTGCAGGTAAACATACTTTCTATTAGGAAATCAAGTTAAAGCAGACGTTTAGAAATTGCTTGATGCTGTGATGGCTGTATTTCCAACCTATCCCAATTTAGGGCGGCAACTATTTTCCGTTTAAGGCAAAGAAGGCACAGGACAACACATATAAAATATAAAAATTGATGTAATAATATTATTTAGTGCTGCCAACACTTACTTTTTATTTATAGCTTATCGTTTATTGCTTCATACTATAAAAGATAGTATAATACACTTTGTTAACCATGTATAATTTACCATGGATTGAATCTATATTAGAAAACCAAGCACGAATAAAAGAAAAGAATGGATGGATGGTGCTAAAGATTCCTAATGAAGGCAAACAAGGACATTTGAGCCAACGGTTCACTGATGACAGCAATTTATGTGACAAAAATGTTCATTACTTTGATTATCAAACAGTTATGGGGAGAAGGAGAAATATTATTATATGTTGTTGTCCTTCTGACATTAAAATTGGTTGGGAATGTAATAAATAGAATGAGATTAACTATTGATATACCTTCATCTCACATGCACGAGCTGAAGCTGTTCTGTTGATTCTTAATTAGTTTGTCTCCAGACTCGAACCAGTCGTGTTCAAATGAAATCGTTTAAAGTGTATTTTATTTAAATGTATGTGCAAATTTATAAGGTTTAACCAGTGCTTGCAATCGGGATACATTTCACTGTAAAGTAAACACTCCCCCATTCTGAACTGTCTTGTGAATTTATTCCATGTTTTCAATTACCTGTTATTTATATAAATCATACGTATTGGCTCTTGTATTTTAACATATTACATTACCCTATATTTCATGTTTTTGATAGGTGACACATTATATTCAAAATAAACCTATGTATGACAACCGTACATATGACATCATCAAGTGCTAGGGTAAAATGTATTCAACCTAGACATGCATAAGTGTATTCCATAAAATTAAGTTTTCTAATTCTATTTATGCATGCCATGATTATTTCAGACTGTCCTGCCAGTAAGCGATTCCATCCCTTTTATCGTTTTTATTTCCACTCATCAATTGATTCTTTTTAACGATGTGTGTTCTACTGATAATGAAATAACCCAGGCACAGGTGTGCATGATTAAGACTATTTATCATTCATGTTTTAATTTCTATATACACACTGTAAACGATGAGCTAAAATGAAAACGTACAAGCTTACAACACTGTAAATGACACGATTTGGCTCCATCTTGAATTTTAATGTATTATATGTATTGCGAAGATCCAGCTTAATTGTACCTCGTTGAGTTCTAACTGTTCTCGGATGAAGAATAAGTCTCAGTCTTTCCTATACGATGTCTGCGTGCAGTGTTTGCAGCAGAATTAAAACCAAATTCAATGAGAATCCCATCCCATCTCGTTTTAATCCATTCTGTTTTAGAAATGCATCATGGTTTAACATGCAAGTTTTAAGTCCATTCAATAGTAATTGAAATCAAAACATAGAATCTTACTTCGTTATATATATATATATATATATATATATATATATATATATATATATATATATATATATATATATATATATATATAAATATACATTTATATATATATATATATATATATATATATATATATATATATATATATAGGTGTGTGTACTATATTCTGAATTCATCACGTGTTATGTACATATATATGTACTTATAACTTCAATATACATATCCCATTGACAATCATTTAAAAAAGCATGGCAGATAAATGTTCTAAATACATCTATAAAATATAAAAAATAAGAATCTGCCCTATGTCACTGCTTTCTCCCAATCCAAGCTGCTCGAACAAGTTAATATGTTCTAAATTCATTCATTACTAATTTGGATCAATACACAGGAATAAATTTACATATTTGAGTGTACTACTAGATAGTATTACACTAATTAATTTCCACCAAAAGGTTTATACGTGATAATCACCACATCAGGGTACGAATATACCTTAGGCATGAATAGAAAATTAGAAACATTAAATTTTGTCAAATGCATTACTGCAAGTAATGGCACGTTCAGTTCGTAAGTAAGTATGATATTAAAAGCCTTTAATTTTATACCATAAGGCTAGGACATCATAAATATTATGTTTCTTGCCAACTTTTTCCAACAATTCAATATTTGGCTAGCGAATACAAAGGTGATACCTAACCTTTTGGCAAATACCCATTCTATATAGAAATCCGGCTTATATGAAACATATATTTGAAATATAAAATACAATGCATACAGGTAGACAGTTTTAGATGAAAACCATTATTTCCCCTATAAATATGCAACTAGGAAGTAGTGATGCTTTGGTCTAAATTAGAAAGTTTTGATGCTCATATGTTTAAATTATATTCTGAAAATATTTAATGAATGAATTGTAGAAACCTTGAGTTAAAGTGACACTGAATATATTGTCCTAAATTTGACGTTTGGTACAGAGATTATGCCACGAATTTTCTTTTACATACTGATGAGTGGTCCCCCTTCATGAAATATTTTAATTATAAACGCAAACATTTTATAGTAAATGGATGAAATTCGAAAGAAACGAGGAGACCGAAGGTAAAACATGAATTAGCATTGGAAATAAAGGAGAATCACTTCTTTAGCTATTCAGTTAGACTCTTTGAAATTATATGCAAGTTCGTTTGGTTACAAAATCAGATAAGCAGCTAAAGGTCAAGGGAACATTTGGGCACAGGGGGGGGGGAAGATAAATTTCAAGTGTTAGTTTCCTTCCAATATTTGCAGTTTCATAGGACTTGGAAGACAGCGATAGCCAATATCCGAAATATCATAAAACGACAAAATAATGTTTAGCGCTATATTATCTAAGAACATTTACACTACAAGAATCTCTCAAATGGATTGTCAAGAATTACATAATCGTTTGAAATGCATGGATTACTCGTTTTACTACTACGTCTCTAGTCTGCTTTGGTAAACTAATATTCTTACCGCATACATCGAATTGACGTAATCAATACATTATGACAACATGGATATGACATCACTTTTTACATAGAGATATCGTTCTGTAGTTGCCTTTGCCAAGTATTTGGACATACCTTTACATGATTGTTTTTTCTATTTTTCATTTTTTAAAAACAATTCTTCTACATTCTTAATAACTGCAATAACGGTTTTTCGAAAAGAAGCAAGAAAATCATCGAAACGTATGTGAGATCTTTGGAACGCTTCAACAAATTTGTAAAGTGGCATTAATTGGCCCCGTAAGCTTTAAGTAATAAATAAATATCACATAGTATAAACACTTTACATACAGCTTGTGCATTTTGAGTGTTTTGATATTGCAACATGTCAACATATCAATTTATGTGATTCAGATTGGTCGAAATAAACCCATGAAAGTCTTGCTCAGTTTTCTCTTTCTTTACTGGCTACCACGCCTTATGGAACCTTTACCATATATTAATAATGTGACTATTTTAACGGCCATTTTTCAGAAACAATACGAAAACTAAAGCACCCTAAAGAATCATAAAGCAACAATAACACTATAAAGCTGATGCAGGAAACCAATGAATATATTTATTCTATTTAAATGCTGTAAACAAAAAAAATCATCTCTCTCTCTCTCTCTCTCTCTCTCTCTCTCTCTCTCTCTCTCTGCTTATTCGTTCAAACATAATCCTACCTTTCTTCATAACTTTAGAGAATCTTAACAAAAGAAACTCAATGATAACAATTTACATGTAAATGACTTCGGCAACACCTAATCGGATATCAATCCCGACTGATATATGAAGTGTTCATTTAAAAATCTAATAGAAACACATGCAACTGATTTATCATTCAGAACTTACAATTGTGTATATTTCTTAAGATAAAGAAGCACTATCATTCTGTTATGTTGGTACTACCACGATCTGATAGTTAAGGTATAGTACAGTGCGTGTACAGTCAGATTTGTGTTATGATACCAGCGTTTGTCTCATGATCTTTGTTATAATGACCTAAAAGTCAAGATTTTGTAAAATTCATAAAAAGAGCTTTAATGCAAGTGACCTAAAATGTGCCATTTATCATTTCAGAATAGAATATTGGTGTTATAAATAAACTATTAAATAAAAGTTCCTTTCCAGAGCATGTAAAGTCTTAACTGGCTCATTTGGTTTGTCGAATCGAATTTTAGTGTATCCAATTACAATCATTAGCATATTTTCAATATAGCATTAAGAAATACATCTTCTATACAAATGGAAACAAAATAGATTGAACGAACATACCCGCTCCATGCCTTGCTTTCCGGTACGAAGTAAAGTAATAACAACAGGGTAATGGAGCAGCACACTTTCCAATCCATGATGTGTTCTCTAACTTCAGACAAAGAGGCTTTCTATTCAGGAATCATCCTGCCAGTGAAGATAACACGGAAGTTTAGAATTATTTATATACTGTCCGATGACTCTATTTCCAAACTTCTCTCAATTGGGGCAGCAATAATATTTTTTAATAATATTTTTTCCATTTAAGGTAAAGGGGCGCATAAAGAGAAAATATGGTCAAAACATAAGTAAAAGTGTCTAATTCGAGATACAATGTAATACATATTTAGGAGAATGTGCTAAAAAAAATGATTTCAGTGTCCTTCTCCTCTGTTATATTTACCAGCTGCTAGTACACAAAAATTCCAATAGTATTTGTAATTTTGACCCGTTGCGGCCCTCTTTTTTCATGCAAAATGACAATCAGGAAGATTTAAACGTCAACGACAACAACAGACAAGTACTTACATGCATTCAAATCATGTTTACCCGAGTTACATTGGTCACACTAAGATTCTATGATGTTAAACTAAATAATATAAAAGAACGAAATCCGAACATTTTGTAAACATCAAGAAATAATTTATTTCCCAAGTATACAAAGAGAAAAATTAAAAGGAAGTTACAGTAATGTGAATAAAATCGCAAACATTCAAGTTCAACTTCTATCACATATCCCAAGGTATAATGGAGTTTCCAATTGAATTCCAGTGGCATTCCAAAGAACTTTCTATATTGAATGTGTTGATGTGCCTATAATATCAAATGTGTTAATATGCCCGTGGCCTTGATTATAGCGATGTGCTAACGGCCTTTTCGTGTATCACAATAATATATTCCGAAAATGTTCTTGTTGGAATTCACTATGATTACAAATTAATATTTCTGTCCAAGAATATCATTAATCAGCGCTTTGATATTCAAATGAATACTAATTTGAATAAATAAATCCACCCAAATGAAAATAAGAATGATTCTGCTTCAGGATGTTAAGGCAAGAATGAGTAATTTCACAAGTAAACAGATTATATTACATCTAAGACTAGAGGCAGTATGTATGTCAGGGGCCTCTTCTCTACAACATTCAAAGCTGTCAACATGTTTCAGAATTTCCTAGTGAAACACGGGTGTGCTAGAACCAGACCCAAATAAGATGTTTACCTATATTTAATCCACATTAATATAAAATAATGTTGCCGATGTATTATGTTGTTTACAAAATGAATGTTCCTGGTCAGGAACATATTAAACTAGATATGGACAAGGCCATGTACCAATTACAGATATAAGTAACAAAGCATTATGAAAGCTGTGCTAATTGTAAGCACTACTGACTAGTAGGGGTACCTAGACTACATTTAATCAGCTGCCACTTGATTAAGCATATTTTATACTAAATTATATGCATATACAGCTATCTCTAAGGTCGAACAATATGCAGATGCTTTCAAAATTTGCTTTATATAAAGCGGATCCATTATGCACTTCATTACAGAAAGAAGTCTATACTATTGTAGTTGTTCATATTAGTAAGAGAAATATCACAACACAATAATTAGCTAAACAATCACAACGACAAGTCTATTTTATAATCAATGGGGTCTTTGGTTATTATTGATCTCCCAGATTTAATATTAAGAGTCGTACCTAATTATAAAAGGCGTACTGATCTAATAGTTAACTCGACGGGCTGGCGACCAGAAAGGTACCGGTTCCTTTACAGCCATTACTAGGCACAGTCTGCCCGTTGTTTGACTGAACAGGATTCTTTACTCCAATCGTCTGGCTACGTCGCAATATAACCTTTCATAATTTGTCTTTCTTTTTTCGGGGATACCGGACAGATGCCCCCCCCCCTCTTTAAAAACCTAAAGATGTATTCATGTGTGTTTGTGTTCCCCCTAATGTGTTGTTTTGTTTGTTTTTTTTTTCCCAATAATTTCTTCTAACTTTATTTTACCATCGAGATTATAATATATTTTGAAAGGGGATTTTTTTTTGTTTCCTTAGTATTTCTAAAGAGATGGGTTTTATTACTTTCTCATGAGTGTTCCCCTCATTGTTAGTTGACCCTGGCTAGTGGTCCCCTGTATCCTGTGTTTGATATTAGTGATTTTACTATTTGTATGTGTGCTATATATATATATATATATATATATATATATATATATATATATATATATATATATATATATATATATATATATATATATGTATATATACAAACAAGTAAACGTCTATCTTTGTGTCATCTATGTTTTGCGATGTATACAGTTCTCTGCAGTAGTTGTGTATGTGTTCCAGAGTCCTTTTTTGTCTTTTATTGTCCCTTCCACTTCAATTTTTAGTGAATTTAATGTTTCTCCCCAGCCCGTCTAAGCTCTTCCCTTTTATATAATCCTTCTGCATTTTTGTATAGTTTAGTGAATTTTTCCGCTTTTATCTTCCATTGGCCTCTTCCCCATTTTATTCTAATTATTCTCCATATTTCTAAATATATTAATTTATGGTCCGAAAGTTTGTAATTTATAATCCCCAATTTTATGTATTTATTGTTCCCCGCCGAAGTTTCTCAAACTTTGTCTATCCTTCTTCCCATATCCCCGTTGTATTCGAACGTATATTCTAACCTTGGTAAGTTAAGCCTTCTGTACTTGTCAACCAATTTTTGTGTGTTCATTCATTTGTTCCTTAGATCACTTGTCCTTGCTGTCAATTTATTTTCCAGTCCATTCAATCTTGTCTCCTACCCAATTAAAATCTCCTCCTATAATCACGTTTCCCACTGTGAGCCTTTCCAAATACTTTGCAAGTTCGTCTATAAATTCCTGCTTCCTATTGGTTCGAATATATTAATTTATAAATTAATCCCACCCGTTTCAACGTGTATTAGGCGTCCCTTAAAGAAATCTCCATCCTCTATCCTTTCCCATTTTATTCCCCTTTTATTTTTAATGAAAACAGCTACTACTTCTCTTATGACCCTCCCTATAGAGTCATTCGTTATTATAATACAATCCAACTCCCTTTCTTACTCAGTTTTCATTTCATTTGTTAGTCCTTTATGGGTCTGTTGTACGAAAAGCATGTCAAAGTCTCCTACTGTTCTTAACTTCTCTAATGTTTCTTAGTTAATTCCTTTTGCATTTTTTTACATTAACCGGAAGTTCTGTTCATCCATCTTCATGTTTGTACCAGGTTATGGCATTTTGTGTATTTGGTTGTTATGGATGCGTTTTTATTGCTTATCTTAGATGTGTGTTGCTAAATTTTGTAATTTTTGGAGGGACTTAAGATCATCCCCTACTTTTGACATGTAAAAATCACTTGCGACAATCGATGTAAATAACGTTTGCCGCTGTAGTCTATTAACTGCTTTGGTCCCTTCCAACGCACTGTCGTATTCCGTCTTGCCTTCATTCCCTTCTGTATCGCTTAGATTGTTGGTACTTAATTCTCTTCGTTTCTTCTGGTCTTCTTTGGGTTTGCTCTTCTTCTCCACTTTCTCGTCTTTTCTTTCCACCTCCTCAGGCAATGTCAGTGGAGGAGGTTGACAGAATACTTGCCTTCCTTTTCTTGATTCGTTCCCCTTTCGTTGGGGTTGATGTAATAAGTGGCATAAGACCAGACATTTTGCTGGCCTCTATATCTGTCTTCTATTTTTCTTTTTCTCCTTCCTCATTTAGGACCTGAAAACTATTTCTTATTGTTACTGTATCCTTTCATGGCGTTTTTGTTTTAGTATTGTATGGGTTCAGGATTGGGATCCAGTCCTGCCTTCGTATGCTGTTTCCTTCCTTTGATACATGTGTATTTGTAGGATTGTTTTGTGGAAATTTAAGGTATCTATTAGTAATCTGAATATTGAATATTTCCCTATGCTAGTACTTTTTACCAACAAAATTGTTTGAGATATTTTTCTATTTAGAAAATAAACACTTAATTTTGTTAGGCTCCTGTAAGTGCCGGAAACCAGCTGGCTTCACACGCTGCACGATCTGCAGCAGTTATAATCTGAAAATGTCAATCTGAAATCTGAAAACTGAAAAACAAGGGTGAACTATGCTTACTTCACTTATGTAACTCTTTTTGTAATTCTTTTTGTGATTGAAAACACTTACTTGGGTTCTCAACAACAAATATTAGAATGACGCAAATCCAGAAAGTTCTGTAAAATTTAGCAAATAATTTAATTATCAAAATTATAAATAAAAATTTGAGAATAACTTGCAATATTATGATGTGAATATCAAATAATCCTAAGAGATTCATATCAAAGTAAAAAAGAATGAAAATTTCTTATAAACATCAAAACCGATAATGTACAATTCTGTGACACGAGCCAGTGAGAATAATTAACCGAAAATCGTCAACAATGCCTTATTGATAATACTAATGCTATTAATTATCAACACATACGTCAATTATTTAAATATTCATGTAATTTAACGCTCTGAATATTACTAAAAAAAATAATCATGTAGACAAAATCTATCTAAAGATAATCACTATATTTTACATCCATGATCGGAAATTAAACAAATTAGATAAAATCATGTACTATGATTATTAAAAACACGTTTACATTGACATAACAAGATAAAGTTTTAAGACAACGAATTTAAACAAGATTAGATCGATTTTATTTAAATTAATTAAAATCTCACTCACAATAAATTTAGTCACTTACATTAGCTATTATTAGTAGTAGTATCAAAGCAGCCAGCCAACACATCGGCGTTTGGTAACCAGGCCTTAAGATGTGCTGTGCATAAAGTATCCTCTTCACTGTCCTGCTCAAGCATGTCTTTGGGATGTCCACAGAAGGGATCTATCTGAACACGCGATCCGACGGCAGACTGCTCAACCTGGCACGACTAAAAGCAAAGAGTAAAGTGAGTGAAACAACCATCAGGGACATGCTCTTCGAAGACGATGATACCCTAGCCATTAACACAGAAGCTGAGTTACAGCACCTGATATACCAATTTGCTAAAGCATGTGGTGAGTTTTGGTTGACCATCATCTTAAAATAAAAAAGTGGTGGCTCAAAATGCGGACCCCACAAGCCTCATCATCAGTTATTACGAATTTGAGTTAGTCAGTCAGTTCACGTACATCCGCTCTACCATCACCACCATCCTGTCGCTTGACGCTGAGCGCAACACGCGGATTGGAATGGCATCAAGACCTCTTTCCAGGTTGTCCCCGAAAGTTTGGAACAAAGATGTGCTGACTATGAGCACTACGATCGCCGTGTGCCGTGCTAATCACTCTCCTGTATGCCAGTGAAACCAGGACTCTGTCGGCCTCACTAGCGATGTCTCCAATCCATACTTGGCATCACTTGAAGTGACCGAGTAGAGAACAACGAGGTGCTTGAACGTGCCAAGATTCTCAGCATGATCACACTTCACTGCCACCATTGCATCAGATGGCTGGCACATGTTCGTCGGATGGAAGACGGATAGATCCCCAAAGACTTTCTTTATTCAAATCTTGCCATTGGCATAAGGCTGATCGGACGAACAGATCTCCGCTTCAATGATATCTGCGATCGCGACATGAAGGACCTGAGCACCGATGTCAACACATAGTAAAAGCTTGTTCTAGACAGGCCCTGCTGCAGACACGCTCGGATCACTGGTTTGAAAGTCAACGAGGACACAATACGCTTGCTAGCTGATAAAAACTGATGAAAAACGATCTCAGAGGAAGCGGTACCTATAATACACACCTGAATCAATTATCAAGTGCAGCAAATGCATCAAAGACTGACCATCCCGTGTTGGGCTATATAGCCACTACCGACAATGCATAGCCACCAACCGGGACATCTCTCATGGGACCATTTCCATCGCCTCTCGAGACTAACATATGCCAACAACAAATAGATGTATTATAGTAGCATTAGTCATCATAGTAGTAAATGAATGTATTCTAGTAGTAGTAAAAATATGTATTTTAGTAGTACTCTATGTAAGTATTCTATAAGTATTATTACATGGATATATTAAATGGATGTATTCTAGTTGTAGTAAATGGACGTGGTTTGCTTGTAGTAGACCATTCTAGTACTAGTAAATGGATGTCTTCTACTAATAGTAAATTAATGTATTTTAATAAAAGTAAATGGGTGTATTCCCGTAGCAATTAATGGATGTTAGGGCATAACCGACTTTTGATCCGGAAATCGGATTCCACCGGATAGTATGAACTTCCGATTAATCGGAGTCGGACAAGGCAGTAACGACCGATTCGGATAATAAAAAAAATAAAGTTGAATTTCTATAGCACCGTGTCTAACACTGCGTGTCATTCGATAGTGCGTTAATAAAGTTAAATAAGAAGTCAGAAAAGTCCAATATGGTCAACACAACCACGCTGTGAGACAATCTATTTGAACTGGCGGATGAAAACCGGAAATGAAGCCGGATATGGTAAAGTACTAAGTAACATGCTAGACACGGCAAAACCAGATACCAGAAACCCGGAAACGGAGTTTCAAATTTGTTAGAAAAAAATACGGATTTAGCATTTCCGATTAATTGAATCGTATCCGGAATCGGAAAAATTTCATGCCCAAAATCCGGAATCGGAAATCGGTAGAAAAATGCTAATCGGTTATGCCCTAATGGATGTGTTATACTAGTAGTAGATTGATGTATTCTAGTACTAGTACATCGATGAATTCTATTAACAATAAATGCATGTTTTATGGTATCTGTAAATGGATATTATAGTAGTTGTAAAAGGACGTATTCTACTAGTAGTAACAAGTGTATGCATTCAAGTAGTAGTAATTGGGTGTATAAACGTAGTAGTCAATTGATGTTATTCTACTAGTGGGGAATCTATGTATTCTAGTAGAAGTAAATGGATGTATTCTAGTAGTATTAATTATGTATTCTACTATTACAAAATAGTTGTATTCCAGTATTAGTGTTGTTTTTTGTTTTTGTTTTTTGTTTGTTTCCTATTAGTATTAAATGAGTCCGTTCTTGTAGTAGTGAACGGATGTAATACAGTAGTCGTAAACTGATACATTCTACTGGTAGTAAATGGAAACAATCAAGTTGTATCAGTACATGGATATTGTTTAGTAGTAGTAAATGGATGTATTCCGCTGGTAGAAAATGGATATATTCTAGTAGTAGTAAATGGATGTATTCCGCTGGTAGGAAATTAATATATTTTACTAGTTGTAAATGTATGTAAAATCGATGTATTGTAGCTGAAGTAAACGGATGTTTTCTTGTAGTAAATACATTTATTATAGCTGAAATAAATGGATGTTGTCTTGTAGTAGCAAATAAATTTATTCTAGTTGAAGTAAACGGATGTTTTCTAGTTGAAGTAAACGTATAATTTCTAGTAGTAGTAAATGGATATATTTTAGATGAAGTAAATGGATGTTATCTAGTAGTAAATGAATGTAATCTAATTGAAGCAAACGGATGTTTTCTAGTAGTAGTAAATGGATGTATTTTAGTTGAAGTAAACGGATGTTTTTAGTTGAAGTTAACGGATGTTGTCTAGTAGTAGTACATGGATGTATTATAGCTGAAGTGACCGGATGTTTTCTAGCTGAAGTAAACGGATGTTTTCTAGCAATAGTAAATGGATGTATATGTAATCTAATTGAAGTAAACGAAAGTATTCTAGTCGAAGTAAACGAATGGTTTTCAAGCAGTAACAAATGGATGTAATCTAGTTGAATTAAACGGATGTTTTCTAGTAGTAGTAATTGGATGTATTATAGCTGAAGTATACGAATGTTTTCAAGCTGAATAAAACGGAAGTATTCTAGCTGAAGTATACGGATGTTTTCTTGTAGTAGCGAATGGGTGTATTCTAGTTGACGTAAACGGAAGTTTTTTAGTTGAAGTTTTCTAGTAGTAGTAAATGGACGTATTATAGCTGAAGTAACCGGATGTTTTCTAGCTGAAGTAAACGGATGTTTTCTAGTAATAGTAAATGGATGTATGTGTAATCTAACTGAAGTAAACTGACGTATTCTAGTCGAAGTAAACGGATGTTTTCTAGTAGAAGCAAATGGATTTAATCTAGTTTAAGTAAACGGATGTTTCCTAGTAGTAGCAAATGGATTTAATCTAGTTGAAGTAAACGAATGTTTCCTAGAAGTAGTAAATGGATGAATTATAGCTGAAGTAAAAGGATGTTTTCAAGCTGAATAAAACGAAAGTATTCTAGTCGTAGTAAACGGATGTTTTTTAGTAGAAGTAAATGGATGTAATCTAGTTGAAGTAAACGGATGTTTTCTAGTAGTAGTAAATTAATGTATTCGTGGAATACCAGTTGTTAATAAGACACAAAACAGCCGTGAGTTAAAAGCATTTAAAACACGGGATCGTACTGATGAGAACCTCACCTTCATATATACATGCAAATGACACTAAATCAGAGGTTTATTCCTACCTGCACAGACGTAGTGACTGAGTCGAAATTTCTACATACATTTTCTGGATATAGATTATCTTGAGAGACAAAACTGTTTAATAATAGTGTAAACAATTCTGCAATGTCATTTCTGTGTTACCATATACGAAATGAAAAAGATCTCCAGCTGGAACGTAGCCAAGAGGAAGAAGAATTAAACTAATTACATGTATATGTCTTAAATTTTATATCTTGTGTGCTTAGAGTCAACGGAGCATAAACTTTAAATAGAAAACTGTGGAAACATATTGTTCTGGCAATAATTTTTTGTATATATTGCTATTTTCTTTACATATTCAGGTTTTGTTTTCACATAAACCGAACTTGTTCCTTACTTAAATGAGTGGTCAGCTTCAAGCGGTAACTGGAGAATGTTTAAATTGATGAGAAAATAACGCTGCTTAGGATGCAGCATTTTATTGTAATATTGTTTGGTTGCGATATACTTCTCAAGGCAATGTCTCCTTTTCTAAGCAACAGGTGGAAAGACATTAACTCTATTGTGTATATACAGTATATACATTTAAATAAATTTATATTTGAAAATAAAGAAAATGTTTGATGAAACGTGGAGTGTTGGAAGATCAAAATACTGTCCTACCAATGTGTAGGATACCGAGTGACCGAATAGCCCAAGGCGCTCGCCATTGCAGATCACCGATATCTCACCTCTTTCCTCGTCAGTTCTTGACTAGATTCGGGCAACGTCTGCATTGTGAGAAAGCTTCTGTGGATCGATGTTTTTTCCCGGAGTCTTCCTCCACCAAACAAACTGCTCCGATGGCCTACGTGGCTAGGTTAAAAGTCATACAAACCCTCGTCCACCTAACATATTGGCCGCAATTTATATGCTAAGATATGCTAAACAATAGTGTTGAACCCACATAAACCATATCAATCCAACCTCTGTACCGTAACGATTGTAGTGATTCAACTGCAAATGCTAAAACACCAAGACAGAGGCCAATCAAATTCCCACCATTCAGCCGTTCAACGCAACATTTTTATACATGTAGAGATTGAGCACATATACATAATAAATTGGCAAATACTACTTAAATACCAACATTAACCTGCCCATTGTAGTGCATATCATTTTACGTAATCATCAAACATAATAATCCAAACCAAATACCTTAACACCTTAACGACGCAGTACCCCCTTGTTTGGCATATAGATTACAGGGTTACTGCAATGTTAGAATCAAATTTATTTGCATTTGGTTTTCATTTTACACAAATTCTGTTCCATTAGATGGTGGGTGGCAATTTCCATGCATTAGCTTCAGTGAGTTTTGTACCATGAGACTAAAGGTGGAAATTGTTTCTTGAATTCGCTTTAGTTCCCACCAATTCTGTACCATTAGATTTGTGTGGATAAGAAAACAGATAATTACCGACATAATAGTAAAATTAGTCAATGAATAGTAAAAGGTTGTTACTGTTTTATGGCTTTACGCCATTAGAGAATTGAAAATAAGAGGATGAAAGGATGTCCTGATTGGATGGCTATCTGCATCAAATGCTGAAGTAAAAAGAAATAAACTGAAATATTAGGAACTAAAATTCAAAATGACATTATAGTTTCAAATGGTCTCTCAAAACTCTGTTATAAAAAATGGCAAAACACTAAGAGCCTAAAAAAAGATCTTATAATGTTTTATGACACGGGCATTGATGACACATATGCATGGAAGAAGTTGTAAAATCTTTCCTTCAGGATTTCACCGGAAAGGTACATACACAATATCTGAAATTTCATAAATGATCTAAAAGGTACATAGACAATATCTAAAACTGATAAATGATCCAAAGATAAATAGACAATATCTGAAATTTGATAAATTGTTGGCACTGTCGATGTAACTAACTCTCAACTAAACTTCAATATAAGACCATTTCTTTATTTAAGATCCAGTGTGTCAATATGAGATATTTGAACGATATTTTCAAATTATACGCGAGGAGGTCATATTTGATGCGAAATCGGAATCATAATTAATTCTAATCATATATCATTAGAAGAAGCATTTTGGTGAAAACTCCATCGAATGTCCAATTTAAAGTAGTAGCGGTAGTAATATTCTAAACACGGCAACTGTAGTTGCTGTATTGGATATAAAAAAGACACTTAATTTAGATTTGATCCAGTTAGATACCTTAAGACGACATCTTGTGAAACTTCAAGTAGACTGGATCGCATACATTACTCATTAATATGTACGGATTATTCACAAGTATTTTATATTCCGTGTTATGTCAACAAGTCACGTCAATAAATACCATACATGTCAAGACATAAAAAGACAAGAAAAAGGGCATCACCGAAACACAGAGGTAATGTATACTCACGGAGAACCACCTCTCGTTTTAATGTGTATAGTGTTGATTAAATATCGATTGTTTCTTATTGATACACGCAGGGATCCATACAAATTCATACCTCAATCATTATACAGTGGATACAGAAATGACCTACGTGTAATGAAGACATCTAGTAATAAGCATTTGCCATCATAACTATCATTTTGTCGTCAACCAGCTAAGTACAAGCCTTTATTACTGTGTATCTCTTTTATCTTATCCTCAACAAAAGGCAGATACAAGTCTGTATTACTGTATAGAATTTGCCTCACAAGGATAGAAATCTCATCGAACTCGATTTTTTCTAAATGAATTCCTGGGGTTTTCGCCCTCGGTTTTCACACGAAATCTTGTCGACGGATTGCAAAAACACCACTAAAAATCAATTTAAAAAAATAAATTCCCTGAAAATATTTCAGCATTTAACAATTAAAATCCATGAATTATCACCCACTCCGAAATTCTTTTGAATTTCACTGCAGTGTTTTATTACCGCCGCGTTGGTGATAAATCACCAAGCCAGAAAATAAACCACAATACTTGGAAGGGTATTATAGAGTTTCTGTTCTGCGTAAGTAAGAATGCCTGTCTATATAATTGTGGATTACTCATACTTGCAAACAGGTATGGGTATTGTACATGTTTGTGTTGAAAGAGTCAGAGATTTTTCACTGTGTTGAGCCAACCAAAGGAGGATTTTCATTTTGTCTGATGATGTCTTCTCTTATTGTTTTGATTTTCGAGTTTATTGTGCGTTTGATTTCATATTGTTCGCCCAATTCTCCTCTGACCTTTTCGACAGCAGTGAACAGAGGGATACATTTGCTGATGTCGTTACAAAATGCGAGTGAGTCATTTACCGCGTGCTGAATTCGTTTGATCAACCCATACTGCCTTTTAAGTACATACCTATTATTCCGAGCGCTATCATCAAGATCATGAAATTCAAAGAGAATCTGATTACAATCTAATTTATCTGATAATTGTATTCCTTGATTGTGGGGGTGGTATTCCCATCTTGTTTGGTTGTTGTCCTTTTGGCTAGCGATTTTGTCAGCGTCTCTGCATACGTGGGTGTCTGATTTTTTTCTAGAGGGTTATTTGCATTTGCCGGTTGTTTCCGTTTTGAGCAGTCCAATGGTCCATGGCATGTGTTTCCGCATTTTGGGCACTTCCAGTCATTTTCGCTATTTTTGTACCATGTTTTTAACTTGAACCCTATCAGGTAGAAGAACATGGGTATCTTCTTGGTGTCTTCTTTCATCATTGTTAAGATTCTCCCTCCTGACTGGATTGGGTCACGACTCCATATTGTTGCCATCTTATGGTATTTCACCGTTGCTACAAATTTTTGCTCAACTTTCTGGACCAGCAATTCTGTTGAGATGTCACATGGTAGCCCATTAATGTGGACGTCCACCGATTTGGCTTCCTTATTCTTGGGATAGAACATTCCTTATTCTGTCACACATTCTGTAGGGCCTCTATCTTTCCAATGTCATATTTTATCACTTGGAGTGACATAAGTACCTCTGCTTGTTTGGGTGCACCGGTCATCCCAAAGTAGATAAGTTGGCATCCCGGGGTATGTGGGGGGGGGGGTACGCCAAGAGCAAATTCTCATGAAGTTCTGTTCTAAAAAAGTTATTTAGCTTTGATCACACAGCTTTTGGCGGCAGATCTCCCAAGTATTTCTTCCATAGTCAGGTTATCTGTCAAGTCGTTGTCTGCCAGTGGTACACTACTGTTTGAAACTATAATTTGTTACTTTTCCATTTCTGGAGCAAACTGTTGATTGTTTAGAAAATGAATGATATTTGTATAAAGAATCTTAGTACTAACAGCGATTTAGGTTTCTAAGTGTGAAATGTGAGATTTAACCTAAAGCGATAAGCAATCTATGATTTTAGGTGAGTGAAAATCACCTGCTATTTCAGCATGTGAAAACTATGCTTTCCAGCATGCGATCTCTGAAACAAAAATACAATTTGAAAGATAAATGCTTCCCTTCTTGAAACATATATCCTTTTTGGTATTCCTTTGCTATTTTAACACGTCTGTTTTGTGCGCGCCATTGTGATTGTGATGAAAATCAATTAATTGACTTCTCAACTACAAGTATTAGAATGTCCAATCTGACCCAGGAAGGGCTTGGGTATTTAAGTAAAGATGAGATGTAGGAGCTTCCCAGCCGGGATTCTCTTTTCAGATGCAAAACTGTCTTTATTAAAATAGAAAATTAAAAATAAAGTATTTGGTGGTAAAAAAAATATTTAATGCAAATGCTTTTGTATTAGAAAATCTCTATCTTGGTCAGAAATGAAATTAAAAGAATTACAATTTTAAAAACCAGACTGAAATATAAAATAAGAAAACTACAGCTTCATAAACAAAAGATTGTAATCTAAATTCAGAAAAATGAAAATGAGAAATTCAGAAATCCAGATAAAAATTCAAAAAAGAAGAAAGATAAACGTTCAAAATAAGGATGAAAGTGAGTGGTTCAATGGGTGAGGCAAACGAAAGGATGAAAGAAAGATGTAAATAAAATTCCAAATACAAAATGACAGGAATGACAATACAGAAAGAGAAAATGAAGGAAGTAAAATGCAATTTAAATTAAAAGAATTATAACTGGAAAACATAATGCATTCCACTCATGGAAGTTCAGTTGTTGATGTTACCAAAAATATTAGGATTGAATCCACTTTTAAACAAACTATGTTCATAAATATATTTTACATTTTTTCAGAATATAGCTGAAAATTTGAAATCGCCGAGTGCATTTGACTTTGTTACAAGGTGAACTTACAGGAAATGGTTCTAAAGTTTTATACTTCACTGTCAAAAGATTATGATTTGGTCAAAGACTTTGCCTGGAAGAGTTTTGAATTAGTATCTCTGGTATACTGACGGAGATTGTAGAAAAGAAAATAGCCAAACCAATGGCGATTTTGGTAAGTAAAAAGATCAACTAATTTTATAGGTGTTGTGCATCTAAAAAGATTAATGAACATTATGACAAACTGAGACAACTCATGTTAATCAAATAGTTTTAAACAATTGCCATGACAAGCCTGTTGTAGACGCCATGGAAAACAATGCTCATCAAGCTGGCTAATATTCCTGGGCTTACAAAGCTGCATCTGTCAATAAATCTTCTTCTTGGCAAATGCTTAGTAAAATACCATCTCAGTCTGATGCCAGCCTTGCAAATTTCAATCTGATACAACTCACGAGAATCAAACTTATAATAAGACTAGTCAGAAATTCTTATCCTAATATAAGCATTGATTGTAAGAAAAGAGGGCATGTTATTTCTGATTGATGTAAGATTAAAAGTATGCAACATGATAAAGATAGCTATTTAAAATGTTATTACTTCTGAGAGGCCAAGGTCATGTATTTAAAACAATAGATTTGTTTGAGAATTATGAACCATTCATTCCTAAATGTTCCTTATCACTTACTGGTGATTCTGCCAATCCTATCCCTAATAAAATAGTTATGGACACAAGCACTTCTCTATGTTTAATTATCAGATAATCTGCCTTTATCTGAGACATCATTTCTTTCTGAACGTGTTCTTGATCAGGGAGTAGAGTGTGGCTACATTTGAATTCCACTACATAATGTTATTATTTTTTATTCAAGTCAGTTCTAGGACCTATGTTTATCGAGCTGAGAATTGTCTGCCAATTGAGGGTGTTCATTTATTGTTAAAGATTGACTGAGCTGGAGGTTTTGGTTAATCCACTTGAAACTGACATGCATTGTTTGGATCAAATTAAATCCCTAATGTATGCCCTGCTTGTACAGTTAGTTACTAGAGCTATGGCAAAAAGAGCTCTAAAGAATAAGTTCATAAGAAACTTAGTCCGTAGCCGACACATTTGAGACTTTTCATGGGTCACGTTTGCTCCTGGCAGTGCTCATTGTGATCCTCCTTTATTACTCATTCTCTCAATCCTAATCACAGTGACAAACAACACTCACTTGTCATTAAACAGGAGCAAGAACCTAATATCTCCTGATTGTTTCAGAGGGCTAATAATGAAAACAATTCTGCAATGGAACCAACGTACCATTTTGTTTTAAATGGGGACCTTTCGAGAAAACGGAGACCAGCTGAGGTACTCGCTGGTGATGAATGGTCAGTGAGCTGTCAAAATGTTGTTCCCAAGTCTTAATGACACAAACTTCTAAGTTTAGCCCATAAAACTCCTTTGGCTGGTCATTTAAGAGGCAATAAGACTTATCACAAATTCTCCAATCATCTTCATTGGCTGAAAATTGAAAGTGGTATATTTCCAAATACTGTAGATCTTGTCACACTTTGTCAAATGTACAAAATCCCAATCTTAAGATACACAAGGCGCATCTGCGTTTAACAAACCATTTACCGAGCTTTTGCCTCAACAAATATTCTTCCATAACTATTTTTAACCAGATCAAAGCATACTGCAGATGCAGTAAGTCAGAAACAATAACTGCATCAACCTTCCGTACCCAGCAAATCGATCATTGTAATTTCTACAAATGGAACACATGGTTTCATACTTATTATACAATCTCAATTCCAAGTTTTTCCTCATGATTACTATTGATTGGACATAAATATAAATTGTAAAGGTAGCTCTTTGGAACTAATAAGACTTTGAACTAATGAAATGATATAGCACCATACCGTAATAACTTGGTGAGTTAATTAACTTCTCTAGACTTGATAAAAAGAAAAATAACGAAACTTCAAACTATTAAATAAATTTAATGATATTTTAAAATAAACGAGCAAAAAACACCTGCACATACGATACATTTGCATACAATCTTGCTATGGCTTGATTAAATTCAATACAAACATGTCTCCAATGCATCACAGAGATGGCTGATCCTGGAAAACCTTATATTAGCAAATAAGACTTGTCAACTTGGCATGCTTGCTTTTCTAAGTTTAATATCAGTGGTAATGAAATTGAATGGCACCATGAATATACACCTTATGCAGAAGAACAACAATGATGTTATACATTTAATGTTTTCACAAATGTAGAGCACAGTGACCTTCTTTCAAGAAAATTACCACAATGCTCACGGTATATAACCATGCCTAACTTTGATATATTGGGCAATTTAATTTAAGAAAACTGTCCAATAGTAAGAACATCCCCTTCTGGGTCCCCACGGCTTATCATGAGATATGTTGTGTGTATAGCAGCTGTTATATTATTATCAGTATTTTTATGCTTCTTTTCAATCTACAATCGAGTATCACACGATACAGACTATGCAATCGAGCCCTCCATAAAATTTTATTTAAAAGAAAAGAACTCTAATCTTTTAAAATTTACTGTTTCAATGCTGCATCTTGAGGTAGTTAACATGTGAAAATCTGGAAACAAGGCATATTCATAATAATGAGTCTAATGCAAAATAAACAAAAAAACATCAAAGAATATTTTCTAATCAGTAAATGAATTACTTGTGCATGTTTCACACAAAAGTATTTAAAGGTTCTGATTTATCACAGCTTGTATTGACTAGATAATAAACCTTGTAATATTTCCAAAGTGAAAGATAGAAATATTCTTAACAAATCCCATGACCACTTTGCCTTCCATGTACTGACCTCAAATTTAATACTCAAGAAATTAACTTATTTTATTGTGTAACTGATGTGTATCAATTCTGATCATATATAAATATTTAATCTAGGTACATAGCTTAAATTAAAATCAAGAATACATTACCAATGTAAATATGTGTATTTAAATTCCATCTCAAAAAACTACTAATTATAATTTTCTTGATATGGTAATAAACAAGACATATCAATAAAATAATGAATAATCTTCTGCTTGCAAAATAAAATGTGTACACTTTTGTTGAGCCACATACTGGTTTTTTTATTCTTATTAAATTCATTTATAATACATAGCTTCCAATCCAACAATCTGTATGAAATCAGTCCAAGAAGAAAAATACTACAAAGTGGCAACCAATTACCACCGTAAGACCTGAGACTCTGTCACGCACTCTATAATAACGGCACTAAGCTATGAACCTTTATGTAATGGTGACATATTTTATTGATGTATTGTTTACTTTTTTCATATTACTGTACCATAAATGAAAATATTGCAAAACAATGTTGAGATGACCTAATAAAAGCAAACTATACATATCAGACAGACCTTTGAGCTGAAACATTTCACATGAACAATAAGGTTATTTAATATAAGCCATTTTCATACTTGAGACAATTATATCACTTTCAAGCAAGTACAAATCAGAACATATAATATTACACTGGATACATCAGAGGAAATCATCAAATAGTACAACTACAGCTGACAAGATGGCAAGTACAAAATGGCACAGTCCAAAATGTTTCAGACATGGGTACATGTTTAAAACAGGAATGGGCCTTCATTTGGGAAAGTGTAGTTACTGTTCCTCCCTGTCTGTTGAATAAACCAAAATGTAAGATGTTTAATATTTGTTTGTATTTTAACCTTTGCGGTGATGCCTTCTGACGACATGGATCACTACAGAAAATGTGAGTGTTCTGAGGGTTTTATGTTGGAGTGAAAAGAAGAGGAATTTCACACTCAAATCTCAGTCTATGTAAATCAATTAATTACTAGTGAGCGGCTGAAAATCCGATGAAAGATAGATTATAAGATAGTGCCATGTCCAGTTGACCTCCAATACCAGAAATGTCAACAACAATAAAAAGCAGATCTCTCAACATACAGTAAAACATAAATTTCAGTGCATTTTATATCAAATTTGTAATTTACTTTCATGGGGACTCTGAATTTCTCCACTCCAAACCAATGGTTGTATATAGCAGTTTAAACAGCCAACAATGACACCAATAGAAAAAATATCGTTAGATGGTATATTTTGCTGCCAATAGCGAAGGAAAATAAATTGTAGCATGTGACACTGGCGAATCCTTATGCGATCCAAGAATAAACTTTTTACGAATTTTTTTTCATGCATTTAAAAAGAAATAACTATTCTTTTGCATACAAAAAATAATACATTATATAATTTCAGTAGACATGCCACGATCGTCTTATACTTTTCATACACAATCAATTCCCCAAAATAATAATCTTTTTACATTATTTTATATATACTTTTAAGAAAGAGTTTTTATTTTCCGTCTATGAGAAAAATACATGTATAGTACATTTTGGGAGCCACACCACAACTGTTTTATGACTGAATTCGAGTTATAACGGAGAATGTTATAGTGAGATCACACTGTATGTGCAAAATCCTGTACATTGTCATGACTACCGGTACATCAAATAAATATCCATTAAAAGAATGCGAAGCTCAGCATCTATTATTCTACATAAAATACTGTGAACTTTAAAGATAAGAACACTCAAAAATATATCAATTGTATTAATAAAATTCCATACAAATGAGTCATTATAAATAGACTATATACATGAAATAGAGGGTAAAATAAAATAAAAATATTTAATTTTCACAAGTGACAAAATCGCTCACCAAGTAGCCAGTTGAATCTACATCGTTGGTTCCTTTAACGTTTTGGCTCATGCATATGCTATGGAGCAAGACGTTCTGCTATCGTCAATGGCGGAAAAATGACACTGAACCGAGCATGGATTCCATTGATCCCTATCTTATGGATGCTTTTTGAAATATCTATTTTCATCGGCAGTAACTTTAATACTGCAATGTTAACATTTACACTCATCAGGAGAATGGTCTGAGAAAGAATTTTTCATTAGTAAAATTGAAAACCATGTTTCAGCGAGAAATTCCTTTTTTCTAAATTTGTGATGGTAATTTTGTTGCATGCTACTGTACATTTCAAGCCCTGCTTATGATAATGACCAATAAATTATTACTAACAGTGTGTGTGTGTGTGTGTGTGTGTGTGTGTGTGTGTGTGAAAGGCAAATACAGTCACCCATTCTGCCATTCTTGGAATACAAAATGGGGAAATGAGGTAGGGATGATACAGTGCAAGTCTTGTAATGTTTTCTTTACCTACGATTCTTAAATGAAATAAGTAACACTAATGCCCAAGAGTCACTACAGTGAATTTGTTTAACTTGCATTTATTAATATGTATATATAGTAAATACTTGGATCAGAAACCCCCTACTGCTGAAGATGCCTTTTAAAACCCAAAAAGATCACTTAGCAATGAATGTCAATGTGGATATTTCACATTATTTTTATGTCTACTACGTTATACAATTTTAAAGAATTCCCTGAATGCTTAGATCTGGAAGTTTCAACACACATTACAAACATCCTCCATGATTATATTATCAAATCAATTCTTCAAACATTTATCAAATAAGGGAATTTAGGAACTCTTATCTGTGCAGGATAAACCGATACAAAATTTAGAAGATGAAGATTAATTTGCGTATTAACAAGTTTGTACTGGTGTATTACTTTAACAATTATATCTCAATGGAAACTTAGAGATCTGAGCAATCTAAGAAAATCTTGTAAGATTATGTAATGTTACGAATCTAGTGCTTGCAGTGAAAGTTAAAAAGTTAAATACTGGTGTGTAGCATGAAGGCACATGCAGTAACCATCTCCTTTCTACCCCATATTAAACTTGGCAAATATTTTGTAAACATAACAAATTCTGAAATTCTTGAAGTATGGAAGGAATGAGACACCTTCTTAAAATTTCCTCAAAGCAAAGAATCTACTGAAAGAAAAGGTGAAATTAAAAATGCAAAATGTTCTACCCTTTCTAAAACCATATAGCATTATAATGCAATGAAAAACTCTACAAAACATTTTGTTAGCAAATGCCAGCTTCCTAAATAATTTGCATCAGTTTACACCCAAAGATAATAACTGGCTGCAAACGCATTTACCTCCTGGTGAGAATCTTCAAAATTTCTTCATCAGAATATTTTATAATATACAATAAATTGTATGTATTACATAATTGTCGTAGCCTTAAACTATCATGATTAGACATGATAAGTGCAATGTCAATCCATGATTCATTCTGCCCTTGCAAGCATTACAACAAAATTGATTATTTTCAATGAGTATCAAGGTAAGCCCCTGCCTCAGCACCCAATCATTGAGCAATGCTGAGAAAGAATCTTATGTTTTCAAGACATAAAGAAATCAATATGTATAATTTTAGTTCTAATAGAACAATATCCTTCAATACTCACAAAATGATAGTAGAAAATCAAAATCAAAATCCACAGATATTTTTTTATTTCCATAAATATCATATCTATCCAAGTTATTTTAGGTCTATTGAATTTTCCTTGATTTTAAGAAAATGCTGGAAGTATTCTTAACTATAAATTACATAAATGTATTAACAATATCCACAAATACAAAACAAATGTAAATTAAACAAAAACAATCTTGAGAAAAGAATCAGTTATTGTTGCCAACAGATATATATTTAGAAAAATAGGGATTATTTATTTCATCCTTCCCAAATTATATTCTTTCCTTTGAATTAATTTGAGCAAACATAAGGTGCTCTGTTCTTCATCCATATGTTTGATGCCCTCCACATTTCATACAACTTCAACTGATGAAAATACTAATTCCTTGTGATTTAATTTGTCAGAAAAAAAGTTTTTATGTTTAATAGTTTGTTGCTTTTCAAATTTTTTGAAAGAGAAAAATGTTAAAATTAAATAAGTTTAATATTTACTTGCCTGCACAATTGAAAAAATACTGAAAATATTAAAGGGATAAAAGTCAAGGAGATGAATTGATATTTTGCTATTTATTATAACTTGACAGCAGAGAGAAACATTTCTTAGCCATCAACAGTCCGAGTTTAGTTGTGGACAAACAGGTCTATCTTAAAGAAAAGTTTCTGTTTTATTGACTGGATCTTTATCTATATTGTTTCAACAAAATCTGCTATTTTAACACCAACATTAAAGTAACAGCTATGTTGTCACGGCAATGGCAAATAATATGGAGATATTACAAATATTACACCATCAATGATAAGAAAACTAGTCAAAATTTTAATTTTTTTCTGAAAAAAAAAAAAAATTTGCATAGTTTAGATTTCTTGAATTTTTTTAGATCACTTGCTGAGTCACACAAATGAAAAGAAAAATTTTTACCCAAACAAATTCCAGGACCAAATGCAAAGGGAACAAGTAATAGAACACCTTAATAACATGTGGGAATTGAGAATGGTAACACTTTTAAGATAAAATAAGTTAGTAAATTTAGAATACGGCAAGCTTACTGGAATAATTATATTTAAATCAATTAACATTTCTTTAGAGAAGCAAAACTGCTCATGGATAGAACATACTATAGAACACAAACAAAATACAAAGATTGTATAATTAAAATAAATTTAAAACAGAAGAAAAAAATCAACGTTTCAAATCATAAATATATCTTAATTGTTTAATGTAAAGTCCTTCAATCAAAATCAGTTTTCCTCATCAAAATATAACTAACTGTACTCAATTTAACTTTTATAGCAGAAATTGTTCCTTTCATAGAGCTTTCCTATCCTCCAGTTTCTTTTTTATCATCTGATAAGAAATACCTATATAAAAAACAATATCTGATATCTCACTCATGTACACAGTTGATCATCCATGCTACTCGATGACATCAAATATGGCTGCTTAAGGCCTGGCACAGACGGACTAAGTATGCTCCACACTTAATTTGTATATGTCGGCTTGTTTTGGAGTTATCTTGTAATTATTACCAAGAGTGCATCACAAAATAGTCTGGATTAAAATGAAACTTTATTATATAATCTAAAAATATAATTGGTAACTTCCAAAAAGTATTGACAAGTAAGTGTTTTAGCTTTCACTTGTCTGACATTAGATTCACTTACCTTGGGTATTCAGAAAAACTCTAATGTTGTGCCATGTAATCTGATGCAAGCAAAACCCTGGGTTGTCAAATAATGTTTTTTTTTTTGTTTTAAATTTGTATGGTCTGTTAGAACGTGTTCCATTTCTTGCGTCCAAAAAGCAACAGCTAGGCCATGCTTGAAAAACTGATTTTACGACTGCTGCCTCCTTCCCATTAGCAGGAAGTTGTTGTACATGGCAGCCAGTATTATGGTGGAGGAACAACACAGGAAAAAAAACCGAAAGAACCACTGACCCACACTGGCAAGCTTTCTCACATAACCACATTGGCTGAATCTCAGACTCAAACCCATGCAGACAGGTGAGATGGCAGTGATCCTTAACGGAGAGTGCTTTAGACCAGTCAGTCACTCAGGGCCACATTTAGCAAAAGTACATACATAGGTGCTTTTTGATGTTTATTTATCTCTGCTGCATGATACTAAATAAATGTATATTCAAACAAAAGCAATTATGCATGAAAAAGTATTCTTATTAGTTTATTTTGCTTTTGTGCTGTGCAATTTTCACCACATGCTATGGAAGTTAGTATATTTGATGGAGAAAGAACTACCAAGCAAAGGTAAGCTACTGGCATATGCACGCTGGCTGAGCCAAGACTTGAACACATGTAAACAGAGGTCAGACGTAAGTAATTTTTAAGGTGAGTGCCTCAGATCACATGGCCACTAGAGGTCCCCAAAGATGCTTCTGAGTCTTAAAAGAAAAGATCCCAGTGATTTTGAAAATAACATATCTGTCAAACAATGACTTTGGATAAACAAAATTAAAATATGCTTACCATTCTGTAAACTGCCAAGTCTGTTTTGCAATTGACTGTTATCCATAATCAGCACTATTCCATCTGCCAGTAATGTCACCTAAATAATTGGGTGGAAATTTGCCATGGTACATACGCTGCCAATAAGAAAGAAAAAATCTGCGAGTGGGATCCAGCTTTGAGGGCATTCTCCTGGAATCTTTGTCAAAGTTCAAATAAATAAGAACTGCAATTAAAGTGACATTTTAAAAACAATATACTTAGGTTAAGGTGTAAATCGATGAGGGACATGTAATAAGTAGTACACGAGTTTGCTACGGCAAGACACGGAAGCATTTTTTGTTAGATTTGTTAGAATTTAAGAATCAAAATATACACCCTTATTATTCCTTACCTCCTAGCACCTGACAATGGTTGTGGCATGTAGTGAGAACTGCTATAATCTTTGGTTGGTGGTGTAGTATAAACACGACTTGATGCTCCCGTAGCTATGAATGATGTAAGGTAATATGATGGAAGATGGGTGTCAACTTCCAGCTGTGAATACGCAGTGGACAGGGATGAGGGATTAGAATAGCGAAGTGAAGACTGATGTGGAAGGCCATGACGAGATGAGATGCTGGTTCTGGGTGGAGAATAGCTACTTGTTTGTGATATGTATCCTAAAGACAAATGAGAACAATGAATATTACAAGTTGAATTATACATAATTATACAAATTTGTGTAACTTACAAAATTTAAAGATACTCACAATTCAACATGGAAAAGGTAATTGCTTTGATACCTAGATTTAAGGAAATTTGTATTACTTAGATCAATGATCTGGGTATTACCTGGAATTTTTAAATGTATGGTTGTGATTAAGTATGGTGATGATATTTCACACTTTTAAGTGTACCAACTATTTTCTGCTTGAAAGCATATTTAAATGCTTTCAAGATTTTTTTAGATTTCTGTCATTTTCTATAGGCCAATTTATTACTTAATAATAATCATTCTCCATTATATGTCATGACTCCTTGGGGTTGCATGCACTGACCCCTTCGGGCCTCCAAACACATCTTAGCATATAAGCCGCTCCTTCCCCCTACCCAACACGAGTGGTTGACAGGTATGGCTACCCTATGGTCCAGCACTCATAATTTATAAAATACTAACCCAACACTTTTGTTCTCCATGGTAACAGGAAAAGTAGTGCATAAGGATATTTCTTAGTATCAAAAGGTATATTGATGCAACTTGTTTGTTCTTTGTACTAAGTGTGGTAGCAATACCTTTAAAAGTACATGTATGTATGTGAGTTATACTTCAGAAATGAAAATGACTGATGGATATACATGTAGCTATATCAACAGATCCCTATATATATATATATATATATATATATATATATATATATATATATATAGATACATACATATATATATATATATATATATATATATATACATACATACATATATATATATATATATATATATATATATATATTTATATATATATATATATATATATATATATATATATATATATATATATATATATATATATAGTAGTAGTGGATGTGTTCGTGTAGTAAATAGTACATGGATGCATTATATTAGTTGTAATTGATGTATTCTACTTATTTGTAAATGCATGTATGACAGCAGCAGTAAAAGATGTATTCTGGCTGCAAAATATGTGTATCCGGTAGTGGTAAATACATAGAATCTATCAGTGCTTGATGTGTCCAGTTAGTTGTAAACGGATGTATCTTAATAGTAGTAGTCAATGCATGTATGCTGGTAGTTAAAGATCGTATCCTTTGTAGAGGGGCATTGGTGTGTCTTAGCGAATATACTTGTTCTAATTATATGTAGTAAATGGATGTGTTCATGTAATTGTAATTTGATATATTCTGGTAGTACATCACGTGTATTCGCATAACTGGATGTCGACCAGAGTAAGATTGTATTTGTGGTACTGGATTAAGTGTACAGCTATCTTCACAATAGTTGCTATTTTAGACTCTTTGGAGGTATATGTTACTTTAAAAGAACGGTTTTAGTGGGAATAATTATGTGGAAGTGTAAAAGAAGAGTTGATGTTTTTTTCTACTTGATCATAGTAGTACTGATTTTGTAGAAGTGTTTCATTAACGAAATAAATCGTAACTGTGCCACTTTATTTTCAATGTCACATGTCATAGTTTTTATTCTCAAAATGGGCGTTGAATTAGCACACCAACAAAATTTTTAGAAATGTAGTTTTACTAGACGTTAACGTACCATAAATTATAACCAATTATCCATTTTGGTATGAACCTATTAAAAGCGCATTCTAAAATACCTAACAAAAATGATAATAAGTCTAAAGAAAGAAACGGAAATGTAACCTGGCAAACAACTTGGATAACTTTTCTCCTATGTATCTTGGAACCTGAGAGGAGGAGATGAACATTTGTGTTTAGTTTGCAGTTTTTCATAATTGGTTAGGATTCTATCACTTGTAAGACACAGATGACTGACATAAATGGTATCTGTGTTAGAGCTAGATACTTACCCCAGTCAGTATACCATCAGCGTACTTCAGGTCACATACCAGCCTAACAGCACAGTATATGGTCTTACACATAGATCTCGCGCAAAACGGTACGTAAACAGAGAACTCTTTCCATTTTTTTAAAAAACTCGATATCAGCTCTCCTCCATCAATACGTGACAATTGGTACGTCCGTGATGAAATGGACGGTCTGACCGTAACGTTAAGTGCACTTAACGGAACCGTTGATGCATAACTTTCCAAATTGAAATATTCCTCAACGAGTTGAAACTTTATTTTGACTGAAATCTGATATATCCATTATAATAGTCCTTACAAAGTTGCTGGCGGGAAAATACAATGTATTAAGGCTTGAATGATCCCACCAAACGGTTTCTCATATTATATCGTTTTCCGAAATATCACGTGTCGCACATATATATTTTATTATATCTAAGAACATCGTTGCAAGTTCTGAGCTTAGAAGACACAAATAGTAGCATTTCGTTTCAGACAGAGATGACTGCACTTTTTATATCAGGTAACTAATTTATTAAATTGCCTATTAGTGAAGCCTATAGAAATGCAATGACCAATGCAATTTAAGTTCAATGAAAGTTAGCGACATCATTTAGGATTAAACGGAAAGTCGACGGTATATAATGATGTACTACTCAAGGACAGCACAATAATGACACCAGCGACGATGCAGCACATACGACTTGAAAGAATTAACGATGTTGTTCTTTTCCGAATGTAAATCTTCTGATGGAGGATCTGTTTGAAGAAACAGCTCGAAGATATACAGTGCTGTCGAAAATGCGCCGAGCAAAGAGACGATCACGTCGAATCACTGTTGCATTTTGTATTTACCAAAAGGCTATGGCAAATTGCAACCTGCATGCATGTTTGAGTTAAACGACATTACATATCGTTTTGTAGAAGACTATGGCGATTTGTTGAAATCGCGAAACTGAAGTATGCGCTTCACTATAGCGCACATGAAATCATCTTTGATAGACATATCATAGCTGAAGTAGTTTAATATCGCCAAAATGACATAATCCACAATACAACTACAACTATTTTCCGACTCAAGGCAGTATTCTTATTTTACTTTGAAACTACAAGAAATCAAACTACCTAAAGTAAAGGAAAAAAATCAGCATTTCAAATAGCTCCACACATATTTACCTGTGTAAAATGATGCGAAATTTTGCATAAATAATTTCACAGTACATTTTGTCATATTCAGCCTGACACGTACACATTAAGATTGACGTATGGGCTATTTCTACGATAAATTGTTCACTGCGATGGAATCTGCTCCGCTTGGAGCGTGAATTAAAATTTAATTAAGACCCACTCGGTTACCAGTTAGGAACAGATAGAAGGTGATGTTAATGCAAGGTCAATAGCGACACATAACAAAAGTTAATTCAAACCAGGGACAAATTTAGGAAGTATTGTAAACTGATATTTTCCAGAATAGTTATAAATAAAGGCGGACTAGAGAGGATTATATACTGACTGAACGTAATGATTGATTATTGCTTAGCGTGAGACGAGATGGCTAAGGAAATATGCTAACGTTCTTGTGTTTTCACAAGTAGCTTTTAGGGCACTGACATCCGGTATAGTTTAGTCCAGAGCCTCTAGGAGGGAGGCGGAATAACGACTAGTGTAGAAGTCGATTGTGAATCAAAGGCTAGTCGCAAAAAGAATCGAGGAATATACATAGGAGACGAAGCAGTCAAAGAGGAAAGAAGAAATTAGCGGGATAGGAGAGATACATATGAGTAGAAAACAAGGACAGATAAAAAAGCCATCTCACATTTTAAATCAAATGATGCAAAAGGATATCACTTGATCGAGAGGAAGAAGAGTATTTAGGTAACAATTATCATTTGACTATTTAATTGTGCTCGATCTAGTAGAAATCTTCTGAGATCATTCTTTAATTAATATTCCACATGTTCATTGCATCCGTGGAATGTCAGTTCTTAATAAGACACAAAACAGCCGTGAGTTAACAGCATTTAAAAAACGGAATCGTACTGATGAGAACCTCACCTTCACATATCCATGCAAATGACACTAAATCAGAGGTTTATTCCTACCAGCATAGACGTAGTGACTGAGTCGTAATTTGTACATACATGTGTTGGATATAGATTATCTTGATAGACAAAACTGTTTATTAATAGTGTAAACAATTCTTCAATGTCATTTCTGTGTTACCCTATCTGCAGATATTCAATGACTTTAGAATACAAAAAGACTCAATATAAGAAATAAAATAGATCACTAGCTTGAACGAAGCGAATTGGAACACGAATGAAACTAAGTATATGTATATGTCTTAGATTTTATATCTTGTGTGCTTAGAATCAACGGAGCATTAACTTTAAATAGAAAACTGTGGAGGTACAATGAAACATTGACTCACATTTCACACAAGAAAATCCTAATTTATTTACATTTGCTATATTGTTCTGGCAAGAATTTATTATATATTGCTATTTTCTTTACATATTCAGGTTTTGTTTTCACATAAACCGAAATTGGTCCTTACTTAACCGAGTGGTCAGCTTCAAGCGGTAACTGGGGAATGTTTACATTAATGACGAAATAATGCTGCTTAGGATGCAGCATTTTATTGTAATATTGTTTGGTCGCGATATACTTCTCATTGCAATGTCTCCTTTTCAAAGCATCAGGTGGAAAGACATTAACTCTATTGTCTATATACAATATATACATTTAAATAAATTTATATTTGGAAATAAAGAAAAAGTTTGATGGAACGTGGAGTGTTGGAATATCAAAATACTGTCCTACCAATATGCAGGGTACCGAGTGACCGAATAGCCCAAGGCGCTCGCCATTACAGATCACTGATATCTCACCTCTGTCCTCGTCGGTTCTTTACTTGATTCAGGAAACGTCTGCATTGTGAGAAAGCTTCTGTGGATCGATTGCTCTTCCCGGAGTCTTCCTCCACCAAACAAACCGCTCCGGTGGCCTACGTGGCTAGGTTTAAAGTCATAAACACCCTCGTCCACCTAACATATTGGCTGAAATGTATATGCTAACATATGCTAAACAATAGCGTTAAACCCACATAAACAATATCAATCCAGCCTCTGTACCGTGACGATTGTAGTGATTTAACTGCAGATGCTAAAACTCCAAGACAGAGGGCTATCAAATTCCCACCATTCAGCCGTTCAACGCAACATTTTTATACATGTAGAGACTAAGCACATGTACATAATAAATTGGCAAATTCTTTTAAATACCAACATTAACCTGCCCATTGTAGTGCGTATCATTTTACGGAATCATCAAACATAATAATACAAACCAAATAGCTTAATACCTTAACGACTCAGTACCCCTTTGATTGGCATATAGATTACAGGATTACTGCAATGTTAGAATCAAATTTATTTGCATTTGGGATTCAATTTGCTCACATTCTGTTCCATTAGATGGAGCTTGGCAATTTCCATGCATTAGCTTCATTGAGTTTCTGCAGCATTAGACTAAAAGTGGAAATTATTCCTTGAATTCGCTTTAGTTCCCACCAATTCTGTACCATTAGGTAGGGGTGGATAAGAAAACAGATAATTACCGGCATAGTAGTAAGATTAGTCAATGAATAGTGAAAAGTTGTTACTGTTGTATGGTTTTACGCCATTTTTCAGCACACGATAGGCTATACATGGCGGTCAATATTAATGATGAAGGAAGAACAAGGGGAAAATCCCTGGAAGGAACCACCGACCACCAGGAAGCTACTGGCAAGCTTTCTCACATACCCAAATTGGCCGAACCTGAGACTCGAACCCACGCAGACTGAGATGACATGGCAGTGATCCGTAACGGAGAGCGCTTTAGACCACGGGGGAACTCGGTAAGAATAACTAAAGGTATTTTTTATCATATTTGTTTCTACAAGATGCATAATTACCATTCCTAAACTACACGTCAATTTACACAAAAGCAGACAAGAGAAAGAGGAAAATGCCAAACCACACTGGCAATACATGCAAGTATAATTTCAGCGGAAAAGACATCTCTTTTTAATACCCATTAGCTCAAATTACAACTTGATAGAACATACTTGATTAGATAAATTACTGACTAGTAAGTTCGGATTATTCAACAGTATTTTCTATTAATGGTACTGTCAACAATGATCTATAAAAAATACCATACATGTCAGGACGCATAAAATACACGAGTGAAAGATACAAGGCCCAATTATATAGGCAATAAATGCCCACGGGGAACCACCTCTTGTTTCAATGTTTATATTGTCGGTTAAATATACATGTCTTGTGTATTGATACCTGAAAAAATCGATACTAATTTCTATTGCAATTATTATACAGTGGACAAAAAAAATACTACATGTCAGGAAGAAAGCTAGCAATAAGCATTGATCAGAAAGTAGAAAACAGAAACAGTGTCTCTCACTATAAATCAAATGATGCAGTTGGCTATTACTTAGTCGAGAGGAAGAAGAGTGATTGGATTATTATTATTATCATTTGACTATTGAATTGTATTAAATTCTTGTTTCCTGTTTGGGAATATTGAAAGCACCCCACCCCAACTTTAATAACACACATACCACATTAGCGACATAACAACCCGTCACAGAACAATCTTGTTTTAATTTATAGAGAAAATTATATTTCACTATATTTAAAGAAAATATGATGTTCTTGAAGTTAAGTAACAAAACGTAATCTTTATGTAAAGAAAATCGATGGTATTCCAAAAATAAAAGGAAATGCTCGGTCTCAAAGATTAGAGAATTGAAAATAAGAGGCTGGAAAGGATAACCTTAATGGATGGCTATCTTCATCAAATGCTGAAGTGAAAAGAAATGAAACTAAAATATTAGGAACTAAAATTCAAAACGACAACATAGTTTCAAATGGTCTCTCAAAACTCTGTTATAAAATATGGCAAAACACTAAGAGCCTAATAAAAGATTTTATACTTTTTTATGACACGGGCATTGATGACACATATATCCATGGAAGAAGTTGTAAAATCTTAACTTCAGGATTTCACCCGAAAGGTACACACACTATATCTGACATTTCATAAATAATCTAAAAGGTACATAGAAAATATCTAAACCTGATAAATGATCCGAAGATAAATAGACAATATCTGAAATTTGATAAATTGTTGGAACTGTCGATGTAACTAACGCTCAACTAAACTTCAATATAAGACCATGTCTTCATTTAAGTTCAAGTGTGTCAATATGAAATATTTGAACGATATTTTCAAATTAGACGCATGGAGGTCATATTTGATGCAAAATCGGAATCATAATTAATTCGAATCAACTATATATATCATTAGAAGAAGCATTTAGATGAAAACTCCATTGAATGTCCAATTTATTGTAGTAATATTCTAAACACGGCAACTGGGTGTATTGGATATAAAAAGACATTTAGTTTAGACTGGATCCAATTAGATACCTTAAGACGACTTCTTCTGATGTAACTCCAAGTAGACTGGATCGCATACATTGCTCATTAGTATGTACAGATTATTTACAAGTATTTTATATTCAGTGTAATATCAACAAGGAACGTTAATAACAACCATACATGTCAAGACACATAAAAAGACAAGTAAAGGGGCAACACCGAAACACAGAGGTAATGCTTGCTCACGGGGAACTACCTCTTGTTTCAAAGTATAGTGTTGATTAAATATCGATTTTGTCTGATTGATACAAGCAGGGATCCATACAAATATACAAATTCATACCTCAATCCTTACACAGTTGACAAAGAAATGACCTACGTGTTATGAAGACAGCTAGTAATAAGCATTGGCCATTATAACTATCATTTTATCGTCCACCAGCTAAGTACAAGTCTGTATTACTACGTATCTCTTTTATCTTATCCTCAACAAAAGGCAGAAACAAGTCTGTATTACTGTATACAACTATCATCTTATAATCAACAAAGCCAGATACATGTCTGTATAACTGCTGAATCATCTTTTAACTATTGATTTTCGTCAATCCACACAAAACTAAGCATGTGAAAGGGAAAGTTGCAAAGCGCACTGGTAATATATGTAAATGTAAGCGCTTGTGAACCATCGCTCGTTATAATACCTATCAACTGAAATTGTAGTTTATTATACTTGCAGTATAATGTTAAGTACTTATTTGCAAAGAGAGAGAGTCGAACTATAAATACGTGCAAGGACCATTATATACAAGTGGAAAATGTTAGAAATCTTTTGAAATATTTCCTACAGGCTATATCGCATTTTTTTTTACTAAACACATGATCGTTATTATTTAAACTTATTTATGCAATTATAATTCTTTGGCAAAACATTTCTGACAAACTTCAGGTGTACACATAGCTTGATAGAATAATCTTGGTTTTATTGGTAAAAAAATATGTTCCATTAGTTTAAAAATATTGATAATCTTAGGGAAAAATTAAAACAATCATAATCTAAAGAAACTCCCTGGCATCCCATGGAAAAGTAAATAAATGTTAGGTCCCAAAAATTAGAGAACAACATTGAACTCAGAAAAATAAGGGCTAGAAAGGTGAATTTATTTTGGATGTTGATCTCCAAAAGGTGCTGACGAAAACAGAAACTAAACTGGAATATCGAGAACGACGATCCAAACATACAACACAGTCCCAATAAGATCTTATAATTTTAATGACACGGCATTTATCACACACACACACACACACACACACACACACACACACGTGTATTCATATACTTGTGAGGACCTTGACATATTACTACATTTCGAGGACCATAAGATGGAATGAAACTATATGTTAGAAATTTGAAAGTAAGGTTAACGGTAAGATAGGCAATATCTGTATCGCTTCATTTTTGCCGTATACTTCTTTATGCATTATGAGGGCTACTCTGACTTTGCCATCATTGTGAGGACGTTATTGTGAGGAATAATTTACACACAATCAAAGACTACCATCAACTTGAGGACCTGAATTTTTTTATTACTTCGTATTGCACCTATCCTGGAGAAACATAAGAAGATATTCAAAAGTTTAGGAACAAATTTATCTGCAATTAAAACTACAGACAGACAAATAGATACACGAGCTTAAATGTTCAAATCGTATTAAAATATACGTTTTAAGATCCTTTGCAAAAACCTAAATCTCAATAACTGTTTTGCAACTCTGTAACCTCTTTTATTGACACAATGAAAACTACCATCCAAAATATCAATTATATCAAAATTATCAGTTCATCAATTAAAATAAAATAAGTGATTTCTAAAAATGTAATTTGACACCAAAACAACTCAAATGCCAGAGGCAGTTACCCAATGCACATTCACTGGAACTGAAGTTGCCTTTTGGAAATCTGCACTTGGCTCATTAGATGATAATATATCACTACAAAAGTTTAAATATTATGCAGCATAAAACGGGAAGTTATGGAAATTGCGTTCTAATAATTTTACTGTTATTTGTTTATGCCTTAAAATCATATGCCCATAATTAAAGTTATCAAAACGTGTAAATAATAAATGAAGATAAAATATGTATGTGAGAAGAAAAGGAAGGGTTAGAATTTATATATATGCATCTGTATATACATACATAAATATAGTATGGGTTTTGAATATTTAGAAATGAGGGAGTATAGATAGAAAGAGGGTTAAAAAAACATTGAACTGAAACATTAAATATTTTGTCTTCTAACAGCTTCATCTAACTTGCTTTTGGAACCGTTATTAAATTCACTTGTATACGCCATGATATGCTACCATATCAACATTTGCAGTAATGAAAGCTAGACATTAGGAAAAATATTTTGTTCTAAATACTAATTGTTTTCAGAACACTGGCTTATTCATTTGCTTAAAATTAATCATCTAGTCTGCGATATGCATTTAAACTCTCTCTGACGAGTTGAATTCGGAGGAGTTAAGTACATTTATTTAATTTACTTCTTTTTCAGACAATAAAGAGTTTTCAGCCTTCTGTAATTTGCAGGTAAACAATCATTCAATAGATAATAAACATTGATTAAGTTGCAAGTGTTTAGGTTGATTGATTAGACATTTAAAGAAAAAGAAATAGAACTTCCTTATTGCATGTCTTAATAACATCAGTTTTTTAGGACTCAATTTGGGTTGCATTTTAGTTAACATATTAACCCCTGGAGGTTTTTGCTGTTTTCACATACAATGCGAGTTGGAAACAGATTTTGGGGACTATTTCTGAATACATCCTAATACATCGACTTCCAAGCTATATTCCATAAGACAAATGGCTAGTTGTGCTAAAAAAAATGTTTTTCTTTGGTTAATTTGCTAGCGCATAGGCAGAAAGTGATAAAATGGATTTTTTTCCTAACACCAGGATACGAAGTGCCAACATTAAACTCTTATTGCTGAGCATCTATCGCGAAAGCTGCCATTTTTATGTCTTTGGTATATTACTCGACCTGGGTTAAAACCAGCACCCCCACCCCAATCTAGGACTGACACTTTTGCAACTAAACACCGGAGTGGTCTATAAGGCAAATGGAAATAAAAAAATAAGATATAAAATACAGAGAGAAAAGTCAAATGGAGAAATGCAATTTAGATTAAATATTTAGGACTGGAAAGTAAAAAAACGCCTCTTCCTTTACATACATGATTGTGTTTTGATGCTATCGTAAATAATAGTTTAGTATAAATTATTAGAGAAGAGGAAGTAGATCAATATGGCTAAGACAGCATTGAAATATATTTGTACAAAGTGTACTTATTAGCAAAACTAATACAATCTACACTTAATTGCCATTGCAACAAAGTGTTAATAATGATGTGCTTCACGTACATATCTTGAGGCGTGAAGATTTGGTATCTGACGTATATCAACACATTAGAAAATTTCAAAATGGAAACTGGATAAATCTATATTACAACAAGAAAGTGCATGCTATTTCTGATTGAAATATAAGCAACATAATTGAAACAGACTAGTCAAAGGCTCCTATATTAAGAGGTCAATGTCACAGACCTGTACTGAAAGCAATCAATTTGTTGGATCAAACAAATCATACTGATTTTATGATAGATAATTATAAGCCAATTACGTTGAAAGGTTCTTTTCCACCTGTCAGCAATTCTACCAAACCTATCCCAATTGAAATATTAAGGGACACAGGAGCTTTTCAGTCTTTTATTATCAGGTACATTGCCTGTCTCTGAGCACAACTCTGGTCACAGTGTTCTTATTTTGGGATGTAAAATCAGGCTTTGCTTTTTCTCTCCAGTGTACTGAACCTCATGACCATTGGATTACAAAATGCAGTATCCGCCTACTGGGCTGCTATGGCCACCTATCTAATACTGTTTGAAACCAACAAATTAAAAATAAAAAACAGTAGGAAGTTGAGAAGGAAAAGAAAAAACATTAAATGGTTAAATTGCATTATAATTTAATTGAGCCAGAGAAGCATGTACAAATATGACACATATTTCATTGCATAAAGTAAATGTTCATCTCCACATAAATGTTTAATATAAAAGATGCAACCCAAATAAAGTCATTTCAGTCATTATGTATGTCATTTTTGAATAAATACAAGAAGCTAGCCACAGCCTGCATATTAAGTCCAGTCACAAATATTCACAATGTTGGTTACAATAGTATTAAAGTGAAATAAAGTAAAACAACTGTTTCATTGAAGGTAATTAAAGGTTGTTGACAGATGAATGAAAGGACATCAACTTCCACGTAAGGCGGAGGAGTCTTGACAAAAATGGGGTCACAGGAAGACATGCAATACTGCTGCATTGTTAAATGAAATCATTATCTTATTTATCATTAATATCTGCATGGACAGTCTCTATTATATAACGATAAGGTAATACCTTCCAACCTTGATGAAACGTCACACTGTCAATTTGTTTTTGGAAGGAACATCAGGAAGCAAGACAATCTCCTTCGTAAAGTGTAAATGCAATTTAGTAATTCAAATAATTTCATCTTTACTTATGCAATGAAAGAAGCAAACACAATTTAAGTTAGCAGTGCCATAATTCCAGTTAGATTGTCCCCTTGAGTCCAAACTGCAGAATATTAATAATAAATGAGAAATGGCTAGCAGACCTTTGAACACAATCAAAACTGGTGCTAAAATGCAAGTAAAAAATGTAAATGTGGCATTCTCTCATTGGTTGACATTTTAAACAATTGACAAATACAACTAATACCTAAAACAATTCATCTGAAAGATGTTAAGTTTTTAATTAAGAAAATTTAGACAAATTTAATTTGGAGAAAAGACATTTTACTGTACATGCATTTACAAGATGCAATATCCCATTTCAAAACCGAATTTTATTTCTTACCAAAGTAAACATGTCTCAATGTACTATGAGAAAAGAAGTTAAAATCCAAACAAATATGAAAAATATATACAGGAAAAACATAATTCTAATATTTTTTATGCTGGGGTGCAGGATCAAAGTCCATTCCCTACCTGTCAAAATTGGGTAGCCTCTTACTAGCTGGCACAGCAAACTTGAAAGACCTTTCCTTGAGATATACCTGTTTGAAATCGATTGGAAAATTATTTATGTTCTCAACAATCATAAACATAGCATTCGTCATGTCTTTAATCTGCTGACAGGCAAGATGAAAATGCGTTCTTACTGAAATTTGACCTGGATCTGGCCCTTTTGTCCCAATGACATGACTATACAAATCTCGCCACCTACATGTCAATTAGGTCATATAGTCGCGTGACATGGACAATAAACACATTTGCAAAGTAAAAGTTGGGTAACAAGGGTCAGAAAAAATGGTGAAGACATGTTCAAGATTAGTTGCTTGTGCATGCGAGGAACAACATTTTGGTTGGGCACCAGTTTCTCTTAAAAGCATTTGTTGTTGTTGATGGCTATACTACTATTTTTCAGCACACGATATGCTATACATGGCAGCCATTATTCATGGTGGAGGAAAAACCCGAGGAAAACCCCTGGAAAGAACCACTGACTCACGAGAAGGTACTGGAAAGCTTTCTCACATACCCACATTGTCCCAATCTGAGACTCGAACCCACACAGACACTGAATGACACATTTGCACTACTATTTTAGAGAGTATTCATTCCACTAAAAGAAGAAGAAGAAGATGATGAAGAAGAAGAAAAATAACACTTCCCTAAATCGGGTGACTTGTCACAAATCAAAATGAAATTATTAGAAGATAAAATGTACCAAGCCGTGAACACCTAAACTATAGAGTAAATTAAAAAAAACACAAAAACATAAACAAAACCAAGTCCATACTTTAGCCACTGTCGGAATTCCAATTTTATGTTCAGTGAGAATTTAAAATAAAATAGATACATAGAACAGTATATTCAAGAACAAAATTGAAATCATCCACAGAAATCCATACAACTTTAAAGCAAAGAAACAAATACGTAACTTTTGAAGAAAAAAATTATTTCTTAAAACTGATTAATATTGTTGTGTACGCTTAATTCGTGCGTCAATTTAAAGACTGGAAGCAAGTACAAAGATTGGTACTCTAAAAAAAATGTATTAAACTTCGAAAGGATATATAATTTCCAAAGAAAACATTTAAAGGTAAACATTTTATTAGTCAATTAAGTCTTCTACTGCAGCAAGCCCAAAAACCATAACATATTAAGAGCATTATATTTTCATGGCAGATATAGATTCCTTTGTATTAATGCAGACCTGTAGAAACTGATACACTTTAAAATGACCATATTTTATGATACAAGTAACTTCGAAAAGACGATTTTTTGGTGTTCCTCATATGAAAAAAAGATACTCGGATCGTGTAATTAGCTGAATACAAAATACCGTGGTTTTAAAAGTAAGCTATATGCCTTTAGGACAAAACAAAGATGAAAAGTAAGTATTCTATGGTATTTAATAAACAATCTGTAATCGCAAAGTATTGAAAGTAAGCAAGAATATTTATTCAACAACCTTTTATTGCAAAGTAGCAAAAGCATGCAGTGGGATTTGTTCAACAGTCTGTAATCTCTAACTATTTAAAGTAAGCAAATATATTTATTAAACAACCTGATATCGCATATTATTTAAAGTTAGGAAGGTACAACATATCGTCTATTTAACAAAACTATAAATCTGCAACAAATAAAGACTAATGAACTTGAAAGAGTTAAACCAAAATTGCATTAGTGAAATCTGATGAAATATTGCAAAATTAAAACATATCAAACACATCAGCAACGAAGCAGAGGAACTAAGAAAAGCTAATTGCGATACATTTTACGGACTGATAAAATACAAATAAACAAAAAAAATTTAACTGAACATTTAACAGATTTAGAAAATACTTTTAAATACAAATTTTTAATAACATAACAAAATTTACTTTTTGGCATAAAGTTAAAATGATTTTTCAACTAGAAGGTATGACACCTGCAAAAAGCAAATACATCTTTTTGTATGCAATCAGAAAACCCTTTGTCTAAACATAATAAATTTGGTAAAATGTCTTATAGGAGGAAATGGACAGTTAAAGGTCACACATAAGAACCAGTTGGTGACTCATAGACACCAGTTGACAATGTAAACCAAGAGATCTAAATACTGACATTATTTGTTCGAGTTAGATTAAAATCACAAGCATCATTGATTATTTATTTCTGAAAGCGTAAAAAAGATGGCGTTTAAAATAAGCTGGATAACTTGTTCCTTAATTAACTGATGATGTCATTCTGATTATTTTTGGTCGTAAATAACTTGTTGTATGCGATTCAAAACACATGTTAACATTTGGCAACAAAAGGAATGAATACAAAATAATAATATGGGTAAGAAAAAAGAAAAACTCTATTCTAAGAAGTAAATTCAGTCAGATCACGCAACCACATACATAACCATAGACGCTTGTTTATTTGCTTCTTGAATAAAGTAAATTAGTTCTGTTTTGTAATCATTACAATCTCGCACCAGTCTTGACCTTTTGTCATCATAACTGCTAATCACATTCTTTTCTTTACAAATTGTTACTGACTGCTTTTCAGTAGCTGGTATTGTATTATTTACCAGGTCCGTATGTATTCGTGTCAAATGGCTGTTGTATCTAATAATACTACCAGTTTTCATTCCCATATCACGAGGTAAACAACAATATTCCATTCCCATCATCAATAACACAATCTAGTTTTAACTTTTGGTTAGAGCGTCCGCCGCGGAAGTGGTAGGTCGTGGGTTCGATCCCACGCAGAGTCATAAAAATGACTTATGCAAATGGTACTAACAGCTGCCTCGCTTGACGCTCAGCATTAAGAGGTTAGTGTTAGGACCGGACGGCCTGGTGTCAGGATAATGTGACTGTGTGAAACATGATGATACATGATATGTCTACGGCGTGATGCCCCAGTTACATCTATATAAACTGCCTCACTGCAGACATCGTAGCAACATGATTGAATTTATTTTAAAGCTACATTAAAAATTCTAACCAAACAAACAATGAAACAAACTAATATTGCTCATGCCTTACGGAGCACTCCGTTGTCAAATAGTTAGTTTCGGAGGTTCATAGATTCACATGTTGTCGAGCTCTTCAATTTTGGAGGCAAGTAAATCTTGAATGCAGACCACAATCCCACAATACCATGCAATAATTTATCGGTTTTGAGAAAACCTGGAACTTATGACGTCTGGTTATCGGTTTTCAAAATATGTTTGCTTTCAGTTTCCTGAAAGCTGCATTTCCAATCGCTAATTCACAGGTTAACAAAACATGACCCCTGTGCGATCACGTCATATCTTTATATAGAACAATGGATATCTGATTTTCGTCAGATTGTTGTTGCTGGTGTTGTTGTTGTAGTGATTAACGACATTTTTCACCACACGATAGGCTATACATGGCGGCCAGTATTAATGCTGGAGGAATAACCGGGGAAATCCCCCAAACGAACCACCAACCATCGAAAAGCTATTGGCGAGCTTTCTCACATACCCACATTGGCTGAATCTGAGACTCGAACCCACGCAGACAGAAGTGAGATGGCAGTGATCCATAATGGAGAGCGCTTTAGACCACTCGGGGTCACCTAAAGCATTTGCATAACTAATATTTTATATACAGTAGTCCCCCTATGATACAGCCATCCCTTCTGTACCCTGAAAATGGCCTTATAAGACGGGTGGCCTTTCCAGAGGGGGGAATAAATATCTATGAGAAATATATGTAATGTACTTTGGATATAATTTTCACAAACAACTGAATCATGTCCATGCCGAACCATGGTAATCATTATGTCAGTTTAATCGATCATCCATTCTGTTTCCTGAACATGCCTCTCATTGAGTACAGTCCTACGCACCAAACTTATGTTATTACATGTGACTAAAGACATAAATTGCAATCCTACCAGATAGTGTATTGATTTCATATCGTTTGCTAGTTTTATCAAATAAGCTGTTTTTCTATGCAAATGGGAAAAACAAACATTTTCCGCAACACGTATCTTCCATCTATGATATATCGAATCATGAAATGAATCATTTAAAGACGCCAATTTATCACTCACTTAATAACTTTACTCAGAAACTAACATGGTAGCTATCATGATCTTTGGATTTAATACAGCATGGATTAATGTGTAACTTTGACACTAAAAGTGCAAATTTAATGTTACAGTTGACCAAAAGAGATATACAAATACATTTGATGACATTGTTTGTGATACAATATATGGAAGATAGAAGGTCGGTGTATGGCAAAGCCGATGATTTTGTATAATGTGTTGTAATAATTACTCCAAACTCAAATGTTTGAGTTGTCATTTCAAACGGACAGAACATTTGTGCCTGGTACGGTTGAATTGTTCGGGATCTTCGAAGCAGTTGAAAGGAAAAGTATCAACTCAAAGATTTTTTTGAACAAACAAGATTTTCTCGCAACAAAAAAGTATATTTAATCTTTCAAATCTGTTTTTTATTGGGCACTGGATATGCTCGAAGAAAAAAGGTGAAGGTGTGCCAATTCGGATATAAAATATTCATGAGCATCCATTTTGCCCAATTTCTAAATGACTCAAAATGAGTGTTAGCCGTTTTAATTCATGTTTCTAAATTTCTTCTACTATTTCCATAACAACAAGGGTAAGACTTTAAACATAAAGTTATCTTCTCTATCCTTAATTTAACCATGAACCATCGAGTCTCTCTCTCTCTCTCTCTCTCTCTCTCTCTCTCTCTCTCTCTCTCTCTCTCTCTCAAAATTATTGCCCATAAGGTAGCGTAAATCGGATGTCGCGCAGGACAGACTGGTTTATTGCGTGCCTCAATGGTACTCGTGAGCCTCTTGACAGGGCCCATATTTACCGTGTACACGTTTACTGAATAATATTTTGAAAGGACACCTATAACTTAAAGTTTATTCGGTGTTACGATCCGTATGATTTACAATATTACTTCAAAACTGGAATATTATCATCCCTTTAAATTTACCCTGCTCGAAATATGGGGTGTGCTGTGATTTATATCTAGTTTTTGTTTGATAATGACAGTTTAATATTTCTTGCTGCTGCCTGCACTGGTAAAATTCTACATTATATAGTTGTTTTACTAGCTAGTAATAAAATCTTCATAATTTATTATAGTTTTCTAAATTTGTATGATCAATAAAAACAAATAAGTACGGATTTTTCAAAGAGTTTAGGGCCACTTAGGCCATATGAAAGGTATTCTGTACTCGACATAATACATTTATACAAAAAGCAAAGCTGGGGTGGGGGTGTAGAAACATTTAAAATTTGCATTATTTCGTTTATAATGAAAATATGAACAGAAAATATAAACAAATATATCATATTTTAACCATATACACATTTTGTATCATGTGCCATAGGATTCTTAATAATTGGTTATTTATTATTTATCGCATTGTTTATTTTGATTGTTTTACTGTGTCTTGTATCCATATTTTCACACAATATAATTTTTCACACGCAAAACAGATTAATCCACACTTACCGTTCGTGAGCATTTTAACTTTCAGGAATTAACACTGCTTCATAATAAAATAAAATACGGATTCACGTATTACTGTTATGTCATGCGTACATATCACATGTATACAACTTTCTTAATTAATTTTGAAAATTGCTCTTGAAGCAATGACATGAATATATTGTTTGATATACAATCTTTGATCATGGAACCATATGTGAGTGTAAAGTTTAGCTCATCACTGAAAGTTTACTGCTGGGCGCCTAATACCCTTGATAGAGACATTTAGATCAATATGCATAAGGTCAAATTTCTAGCTACCACAGAAATTCAGCTGATATTTCCAAAGTCTGAATAGAAGCAAAGGACAGTAATTTATGCAGAAAACTTCTGGAAATGAGTTCAAGAGAGATCTGTGCTGAATTAAAATTATTTTCTTTTCTTATATAAAAAATCAATAGGTTTAAAAATACAGAATATTAATAAGAGTACATATTACATGTTAAATTATGTACTAGTATTAGGCACATTTACTTAACTATTCCCTAAGTATTCAGATATTTTATTAAGTAAAGATAGCCCACATCTACTCAAGGAGTATACTCAGTATGAATTAGGCATAGTTTTGTACATATATCTTCTAAAATTGACCCTATGAGCTTCCATTACATGTTATCAAATGTAAATGTAACATTTTTTAAAGATACATGTTTTTAGCATTACATGTGTTAATGGATTTCAGACCATTAGATTTACATATTTTGAATAGTAGATTCACTCCTAAACCATTAGATTTTTTATCTTCACAACTGTTGTTACATGGGACTGAACAGTATTGGTTTCTATATGTTCTCTCTACTTAATACATGTATAATAAAACAGCAAGTTTTGAACACTAATTAGATTCAGATTCAGATTCTGATGGAAAATGCTATAAAAAAGAGGGTTATTTATCTTACAGTTGACTGCAAAGATTTAAAAAAAATGCAATACCATTTTTAGTATTCTTCACAAGATCCCTGTCTGGTGACCACTAAAGACATTCATTTTATTCGAACAAAAATCTGTTTACTAAGGTAATATTAATGAAACATTACAGCCAAATTTATTGGGAATTTGTTCCACACGAAACCTGGTTTCAGGAAAACATATTTTCTTTTTGATATTTTACAAGAATCAAATACATAATTTTGTTCAACGTCCCTTTTTTAAATAAGGTCATGTTCAACTTGAAACTACCAGTTATAACGGCACCAGCACATATTTCAAAATGTTTGCTTTGAAGAATTTTATACTGAAACAATTGTATTGTAACAATGCAGATACAAAGAGTTAATGTTTAAACTAAAATGTACCAGTAACATGTATTATTATATGATGAGTTAATGAACGTTTCTATAATGTGTGCCAACAATACACATAGGAAGTGAAAAGTATAAAAGTCGAATCTAGACAAAATTTCAAAATGTAACTTATATGTAAAATAGTCCCATATATTTATTCAAGAAATATAGAAAATATCAGTTTGTATTGCTGTTGAAATAACTTCAACTTTAAATATTAAAAGTTCATTTTTTTAAAATCAGTGTTTAATCAGCTAGTTTTGAAAGTTGACTTTACGAGAAATAATGGATATCTAATATAAAGCTCTCTCTTGAATTTCATATGGAATCATGAGAACTATTATGCCATTTCTGCATAGTGTAAGTTCATTGTTTCTGCAGGTATGCATTCATTAACCTAATTCTGAGAGTTACCTGAAACATACACTTGGAAAAAGACAGCACTAATTAAGGGTATTACATTTTTATCACTATATCATCACTATATTTGATTTAATTTTAAGTAAAGCATGGAATTTGAGCTTATTTCAAGATTTCAGACTAATTCAACAATAACTAAAATCAAAGCATATTAATAAGGGGATCTTGATTCCGATTAGCTGAACTTGTTACCAATATTAAAGCAATATTTTTTAGTTTTTTAATACTTGCAGTACAGCTTTATATAATGGAGATTTCAGCACTTTATTAAGATTGATATCCATTCATAGTAATTTTTTGATCTTGCATCTGACTGAACCAGTTATCACTTTGATGGTCATATTTGAACTGGTTTGTAAATTGTATTAAACTTGGAATATAAGCTTATTTTACGAGATCCCAACTGACGTGGCAACTAGCTGCATGAGTTTGTAACCACTTTATGATCTGATTTGATCAATACTGAGAAATGGGCTAACATCATGAAGATCTGAAGTTAATTTTATTAAGAGCAAGGTTAAATTATATAGTAATGAAGTGATCTGGCATCTGATTGGCTAAGTTTCTTATGACTTTCAATAGAGTATTTCTAATCAAATTTGGATCTAACTTAGTAAATAGGTTTAAACCATCAAAATGTTTTATGACTTTTTGTTATAAATCAATTGATCTTGTATCTCATAGACTGTGCATGATTGTATGACTTTATCAAACTTGATAAATAAGTTTATCTAGTCAAGATATAAGACAAGATAGATTATGAGAAATATCCAATTATAATAAGATTTTAACTCTTACATCTGCAGTGTTTCAGTTTATTGTGATGCCTAACACTGGGCCATTATGTCACTAACATTAACATTATTCTGACAACAGGCGGGCCCCGAGTGACCGAGTGGTCTAAAGCGCTGTCCGTTACGGACCACTGCCATCTCACCTCTGTCTGCGTGTGTTCGAGTCTAAGATTCGGCAAATGTAGTTATGTGAGAAAGCTTGCCAGTAGCTTCTCGTGGGTCGGTGGTTTTTTCCGGGGCTTGTCCGGTTTCTTCTTCCACCATTAATACTGGCCGCCATGTATAACCTATATTTAAACCATAAAAAAAACTGACAACAGGCCGACAAGTCCTTACACTAACCTTTCAATGCTGAGTGCCAGGCAGTACCATTTGTATAAGTCTTTGGTATGACTCTGCCGGGGATCAAACCCACGACCTTCCACATCTAAGGTTGATGCTATAATTACTAGGCCACCAGAGCAGCCTACCAAAGACTTGTAAAAGTGATACAACATGGTAGTTCAAGTTAAGTAAAGAATCTTGATTGTTACTTTTCCAACTAAATTGCAACATAATTTGAACATTATTATTTTTAATATTAATTTCTTCTATTGTGACATTAAAACAATCATTTAGACTTGCTTAATTTAGTTTACAATAAATAAATTTCATTCAAAACTTTGTAACTTACCAAACTCTTTCAGGTATACACAACCCAACAAGCTACAAGCGAACATCAAGCTGGTCATGCAGACAGAAGAAAATATAAAGTTGGGAAATATGCTGTATATCTGATAGATGAAACAATCATACAAATCAGTTAGGTCTAGGAAGTGGCGACCACTGCGGTTACACTTGGAATATACTATGCAAAGTAATATAAGGTGTCAGTTACATCGTTTAAACACCTGATGACATCAGTCAATTATATTATACCTGATACTTTGAACTTCCTTCTTCAAGAAGATTTATTGCCATTAGCCATAACAAGATTTATATTTAAAAAGAACTTTTATGCTATAGTAAAAATTCTTTTATAAACAAAGAAACATTCCACAAGCATTGTTCTTTTAAATTTTAAATCAAGTAGAAAAGATATTTTCATTTTACATTAAAAGAAAACACCCATTGGGCACTGCAAATTTTTCTGACATTGTTCATATGCATATACTATTATTACAATTTTTATGTCCAATTTAAACCATTTCAGTAATATGATAAATATAATAAATATTTTGTGTAATTTGATCATTTGTTTTAATATTTTGCTGTTCTCTTGATTTTCTATGCATCCATCGTCCTATTGGTCCATCATTCTTGTGAAATACTTGGTATAACATTTAGTTTTACAGTTTTTGCAAAACTTTTAGTATTATTATAGTCTTCCTACCATTGTCAATAATGAAAACTGTTGGTGTGATAAAAATAAATAGTTATTTCATTCACTGATTTATAATTTCTTACCCAACTATAACCAGAAATGCCCTAGCAATGTCATTTTCAGTGATTTTTGTGCTTAATATAATTTCCTTGCTAACACTGTATCATGTTATGTATACTATGGGTGAGTCTATTTTCCTCTGACAGCAGAGTGACATAGTTCATCCTGTTTGGTAACTGCCAGATAATTCCACAAATTACCAAAGGTTGAGAGTTATAGCACTTTGCACACATGTACATAGAAATTAAACCATTAGTTAAATCCACGTGAAATGCAAATGTGTAGATGTCGTTCTTCTCCATGATTTGACATTGTAAATATTAGAAGTAGATGGACATAGTATTAATATTCAATGTACATATACATGTAGTTGTGCATCCACCCCTTTGCTGAAAATAGACTTGTCAAGGAACTAAAAGTAACCAAACAAGCAAGATAGTATTTTACACTGAAAATGTCAGTTTGAGATGAAACATGCAGTCTTCCTGGTCTTAATACGTTTGAAATTATAAATCAATATATTAAGTGACCAAGTTCTTAATGTTTAAATTTAAGTTATGGTTGTTTTTAAAAAATTGGATTGAGGGTACAAATAAATGGGGATGTATATTCAGATAATAGGAAGAGCACTATTAAATGAAAGAAATCTGTTTAGGAGCTTTTGTAGTTTGCCGTCAAAGTATTTATCAAATATTAACCAACATAGTCCACAAAAACAGTCCTCATTACATACCACAATTTAGTAGTAAGTAATATAAAACATTGTTTTGAAATGTGTCACTTTAATTTACTTTGCTCTGGTTTAGCTGTGATTGTTATCACAAAAATGAATGTTTGCATTTGCTCATATTTCAAAACTCTTGTGATCATACCGATATAGTATACTAGATTTCTTTTTGGAAGCCATCCATGGTGATCATGACCAGTGAACCTACATGCATTTCCCAAACTTTGTTTAAGCACATATTTAACAATACCGCATTTACTCCCTGTGAGTGATTCAGCTACATGTTGCCAAATTTGTATTTCTAAGAGTTATTACTATATGTTTTTACAAAAGAAAACATTGCAGGCAATGACCAACAATGTTAAAAGCTTATATTTACACAACAGTATGGAAAGAAACACTGAGGAGGATGGCCAAATATGGATAATTATTGAGCTTTTAAATTCTAACAGCCATACATGCAGCTGTTTTGAAAAGCTGTTGCTGACACTAGCCAAATTTTGCTAAAAGGACATTATCTGTGCACCAGCCTCACTAAGCATGGCAACAGGAATTCGTAGCCAAATTTGGGCTAAGGAGACACTTATCCAAAATTTGGTTTCTGCCTAAAGGTCATACAATATATTATGGAAAGGGACAATACTGCAGTTAGCCAAATTTTGGCTAATCATAGTTACCTAGAGTTTGGACTTTTGCAGAGATACATAGAGGTTATACTGAAATACACTAGCTAAATTTTGGCTAATCATACATTTATCCAAAATTTGGTTCCCATCTAAGGGTGTGAAGAACAGCCTTGTAATAATTAGCCAAATGTTGGTTAATTTAAAACCTATAGTGATAGACCATATACTGATCAAAAGCTCTTCCAAGAGTTTCATTATGTGCCTCTTCTACTTTGGGTTAAGAGATTTTAGCCCACAGCAGAGGTCTGATTTGAGTAAATGGAAAAGCTCAAATGAAATCGGAAGCTGTTATAGTTTGAAAGCTATATACTTCAAAGCATTTAATATTTTAGTTTAAAAGTAACATTAATCATTAAATGTTCTTCTTGTTATAATAACAAACATATTTCAACTTGCGTCAAGTGGAAGAAATGCAGTTTTCATAAAGGAAGCCATAATTGTATTGTCACGTGATTTTTCGGTCTATGTATGGTACCCTGTTTTCTTCAAAGTTCTATGCGTGTGCCAATGCACAAAATCTATTTATAGCCTATGCTGACCCGTTATGATCTTAACAATTACAAATAATTATAATTATCAGAGAAGAACTCGACATATGTGTTAAGCCCCAAACTCTATCAAACAATAATGAGCCAATTTTGTGAAAACAAAGCCTTTTATTGATAATGAACATGTACTATTAATCTTTAGTCAACACTTCTAACGGAAACTTGACACTGGGAGACATGTATCGATGATAAAGATAATCAATTGCTTACATTAAGTGACGATTTGAATTAATAATTGGTTATGGATACATTTGAAGAAACAGAAGTGGCCGCTCATGTGGGGACATTTTACATATTTTGTACTGAAATGCGGGCTGCGTTAGAGAATCGGCTGTTCATGAGGTTTGCTTTTGAATACAAACTCGTTTGTGCCAAGGGATTCTGACCGTGAGAAGCGGGTGGCTACTGGTCAGGGAGGGCCGTTCAAGAGTGGGACTACTGAATATATATATATATATATATATATATATATATATATATATATATATATATATATATATATATATATATCTATATATAAATACTTTAAAATGTTTGATACCGGGGTAAAAACAGTACCTATCAGCTATAGTTCACTTATACAACGGCCAGCTGTATCGGACCGTTTTAGCAACTGCTGAAATAATAATAATAATGAGGACATTGATAGCTCCTAATGTTTCGAAGCTCTAAGCACCTTACACCATATATAATGATATTACTACACTACAGAAAAACAATGAAATTGGAAAACATAAAAAAACATATAAGATACAAAACAAATGTTTCTGATATCATAACTAGCATTTAATTAGGAATCAGTATTTTTTAAAATATTTTGAATAATTCAAAATTGGGGAATTAATGAATTTTTTGCATGTGGCGTGAATTTGTGAATCAGTGAAAAATGGTTGGCAGCGATGTGTATGTATTTCAGATTATGGCAACAGGGAAATTGTATCATTAAACCTAAAATATATTTTCCAGAGTTCTGTTTGGATGAGAGAGGGTATTTTATACCTTACTACTGCCCCATTCATCTTCAGTTTTCTTGAAAGCGAAGACAGTAATAAACTAAATTGCCAATGTAAATATAAATACAAACCAGAATTCTTCAGTTTCTAAGTTTAAGTAATCACAATATTTATATTCATAAGGAATCAATTTAAATTCTGAAATGACCATTTGGTCACATTGTGTAATTTTATTTTTATGCATAATAACCTCTCCATGCCCAACACATAAGAGTATTTGCACTTTCTGTAGTTAGGATGCACGTGGTTTTTATATTTGCTCATGTTAGTTGTTGCTCTAAATGACACTTCTGTACAAAATGCATCACTGGTTGAGAAACCAGCACCATTAAGCACCTGGCATTACATGGTAACATATTCACAATACCCTATGGGTAGCCTAATTTTTTAATGTCATTTGGTCTGCCAAACATTAAGATCATACCGGTGTTGACAAGAATGACCTTACTAAATCATTACTATATTTAATGAGCATATAATTAACACTGCAAACGATTTTGTTTTTGAGACAATGGATACCATAATTTAGGCTAGAAGGAATTGTTAACAGTGATATCAATTGAGAATGTAACAGTGCATTGCCTTTATACAAGGAGTATGATCACTATTGTCATCTAACTTTAATGCAGGCTTCAATTCTCCGGAAACCTCTAATATTATGCCATTTTATATCACAAAGTACAAAAATAAAAATGGACTGAATACCTGTCTTTGTCATAAATATTCATTTTCTAACTTATTTAATCAATGTAATCAATTACTAGTACATACTGCTTTCGCACAATTACATATGATGCACGTAAATTTAATACTGAAAATCATGTATATATTTTGAAATCCTTCTAATATCATCGAGTTCTAACTTTTTGCATGAAAAATAAATGAAAAAATTATTTTGAATGGCAAATTCCATATACATCTTGATGAAGAGTATAAGACAAATCCCATACTTTATGCTCCAACATTATGGACTTATATGCCAGCAAATATTTATTATCTCTATGAAATTCTTATTCAACTGTTTAGTTCTTTAGCTTTAACATAGAAGGTTTTTATTTTAAATATTTTATAAAATATTTGATCTGGGTCCATGGACGCCTTGCCAGAATAGACATCTTTATCTTTGCCTCTTCGCATGATGCTATTCCTAGTAGTGAAGCTGTTCTGATTAATTGTCCAGGTTGTCTTTCTACAGCTGCCTTATCCGTCTTTAGCCATGGTACTCTTCCTGTTTTCTTCTTCTCTGCCTTAACAATTGATTTGCAGCTTTTAATTACAAAACAAATAATCCCTCTTCATTTCGGATGATAGATTCACCAACCATTGATACTATTTTAACTACAAATTATTTAACAGTTTACTATTTAAGAAATGTGAAGAAACCAATACTGCCAATAGGAAACATTGAAATTAGGATCTTGGGTTCACACTAACAAATATTAGTTTACCATACAATTTAGTTTGCTTTAACAGCAACAGCTACAAGTGAATATCATCTACAAACACAGCAAACAGTAGGTAAAACGTTTAACCTCAGCATTACGGCTATATAGTATATGAAATATAGCCAGTGAAAGAAAGAAACAAGTTCAATTGTTAACATTCTCTAGGTACACATCAAATCACAAAAGGATTACTGTGCCATTAACAATATATTGATTATATTTACTGAAACAATGAGTTATAACATAAAATAAAGTTAAATTGTTTGGGATCACTGATTTTATTAAACAATCTTTGTAGTACAGATGTTAGTAATTGACAGTAATTTCTTTCACTATAATGTAAAATTCTTGAGGTTTTGTAAAACTATATTTCTATCAGTGCTCTTATGCTCTGAAATATAGCTATAAGCATACAGCAACAGGTCCAAACATTGCAGTATGATACACTTACATAACATGTTACAATCGTGTTTCAAATTAGAGATAATATATAAGTGCATATACTTATTATGCAATCATCTATTGTTTCCCGGTATGAATAATCGTAGGGTCTGGAAAGTCGATGTGTGTGACAACCACAAAGATAGTGAATTTATAGTCTTAGTGGTTTGTCAGGATCATATCAGTATCTTTTATTTTGGTACGCATAGCACATCAATTTATTTCCGTTGCTAATCTCCAAAAGCATCAACTGTAATACATAACCTTCACAAAATTATGTCTTTTATTGTTCTTCCTCCACTGAACAACCATCTTGAATGTCTTCAATAATATCTGTAAAGATAATGTTCAAATTTATTTTATATTACATAAAATGTATGAACTGGATACTTGCCAATTGTTTTCATTAATAAAAAAAAAATATTATAACAAGGTAACCAAACTGTCCTCTGAAATTTAAAACTGGAACCTTACTTTCAAATATGTGACAATATCCAACTATCATTTTTATTTGCGACTGATTTCATCATATTTCCTGAAGTTACAAAAGCTACATATCAAATACATAGAACAAATTACACAGAAAATGTTCGTTTTACCTGACATACTGTCTAGCTATGATACATATCTGGGTTAAATATCAACAAAAGGACAAATCAATTGACAAGTAACACTGCAGAATAATTGGACAGACTTTGGAAAATGATGTTTGTAATGATAATGGCAAATACTGGATTGCAAAAGAAACTGAAAATGAATGATTTTTAAGCTAAAAAAATTCAGTAAATTCAAAGAGATTATATTTAAACCAGTTATCTGAAAATTTAACACGCTGAATGTCATCTATACGTAAACTTTTTGCTTTACGTCTTTTATTTATTTTGAGGACAATTTATCAAGTCCAATGTTGAGAGGTGTCATGATAATCAGTTTTTGGTTCTTTCAACAACCCATTCGCATTTTTACTATGCATCAGAAATTAGAAGCTTTATAAACAAAGCCCCAAAACTACCAAAGTCCTTCATATGAATGACCCGCAATATCATGTGACAGAAATATCCCTGCTAAGTTATGTTCAGAGGAATCAAAGAATTTCTTTACATACTTCGCAAAGTTTCGGTCACTGAATTAATGTAATATACAACTATTCACATGTGATAAAAATTCACATTGACCTACCATCATTATCAATTTGTATCTCATCTAGACTTTGTCCTCATGTTCAGCATATTTAAAAGATATTTAAAATATATTTTCTTTGAAAGAAAATCAGGCTCCATGCTGTACACCGAGTTATAAGAGTGTTTGCAAGTTTTCGAGGGAGTGGTGTACTTGCCATTTGGATTACATAATGCAAGATAAAGTACACATACCGTACCTTAAAAAAAAACAGGACACTTGCAGCTAATTTTTCCTTGTATTACTATTTCCTCTGGCTACCTTCTTTGTATAATAACAGTTATCCCTGATATTGTAAAATGTAATCATTTTTCTTCACGCTCTTTCCAGCAAATACACCACGTCCTGCAATATAGAGAATGTTGTTCATGTGTCAATTAATAAAAGCAAATCATGGCCACTAACAAAGTCAATCCGTCAGATGAAATGTAGAGCTGTACCGATGTCACTTTTTGCCAATTATGCCGATACCGCGTATGGCCGATTATTAAAATTGCCGATACCGTTTATGAGATTATCACAGTATCAATACTCGCGTATAAGCTTAATAATTTAGGGAGAAAAAAAATTGCCTGGCGGGGTTTCGGCTTTTGCGTGGGCCAATGTCTACACTTTACCGTTTTTAGGTTTTTGTTTACTACTGTAATGACTGTAAATCTTGGAACATGAAACAATAATTTTTTCATTGTCTTAAGACATAGGCATGTTAAAAAAGTACCTTTCAGTGACGCGACAATTATTAGACTGTTATAAAATACTATGATTGATCTTGTTATTTTTTTCCATGTGCATATTTTCTGATTTCTCCAACATGGAATTAAATAAAGGTAAATACAGACTTCATAATTCGTGGGCCGGGGAAACCATGTACTATAATGTACAGTACTTACACAGTGCAAAGTGTGCATAGCATCACTTAATTCCATATTTATTCCCAAACATATTGGATGCAGATTTTGCTTTATTCGTCTTTTCGACAAAATTGCATTCTTCTAGATAAAATTTCAGATAGTCCTTAATAGCTGTTTCATTTACAATGAATGTTTCAAGAGTTACTCATTTTCAATGATAAAAATGATCCTACAAATTGACTCAATATGTTTAGAAAGGTACGCACGTTTGATTGTACATGGCGCATAACCATCATAATGTACATGCTCACGAAGAGCGGTAATAATAAAAGCTAAAATTTTCATATAGGTCGACTAAGATCAAGTTCAATCAATTTAAGTTTTGTCTTTTGGCTAAACAAATATCACAACTTTCCACACAATGAAAAGCTTGATGTTTCGGTGCTCCTTTGATGATAGTCGGTGAATTTCTCTATAGTTTTGCGACAGCAATACAGGCCAGTTAATCATTAAAATGCCTGACAATGGCTTGTGACAAGAGGAATTTTGAATGCTAACTATAACAGTACATTGATACAGAGGCGTAGCTAGAGTGTTTGGAGCCCGGGGACAAGATTCTTTGTACGTTCCCGGGTTCTTCCTCCAAAATGGCGTTAAACTCTACAACAACAGCTACAACAGCAACATTTAACGATGGTAATTAACCTTGGTATATACGGTCTAAAAATGCCAGATGTTAACTCGTGTAAGTTTCTTTTGTGGGAATGGCATTGGAGTTAAGCATTCGTAGTGTGACATTCTATGTAGTGAAGATGCGAATTCTTTATAGAAAAAGATTATTTTGTCACAACAATAATTCACAGGTGATGCAGCAGAACATGTAGGACTTTTCTTGTTTGGACGCAATTGCAAATCGAGGACATAATGTAATAATTGGTAGTTCTCAGCAAAAATCAGCGGTAGTTTACAGCATGTGTGCTAAAACAGTAGTTACTTTTAACAACATATTGTCTTTCAATTAATCCCCAAATAAAATGTTTCTTCTTTAGTTTCCACTATTTAATTCAAGCCATGTCAAGATGAATGTTATAATTCAAATTATATTTTGGAAATGTCTTTGCATCGGCACCGATTATTTCTGCCGATACCGATTATACTGATTGTTCTAATAATCGGCCCGATTATGAGTACGGGCGATTAATCGGTGCAGCTCTAATGAAATGCTTAATAATTATTTTAAATAACTGTACAGTCTATTATGATACAGTTAATAGCACTGAACATAATGCAGAGATAGAATCAAAAAAAGAAAATAATAGAAACAAGTCAGTTGGCAGTACAATTGGTGTCCAGCAAATTAGAAAAAATGTGCCCAGGACTGATTAAGATGACTTATCATCTGAAGAAAATGATGTGAATTGGAGGCCAGGTATAAAGTGATGTTCCAAGTGCACCCATTGACTTGACTGAGACTAGAGTAGGTTATTACTGAGGCTGAAGACAGTGGTATGTAATGCACTAAAAAAAAACTATAAAAATTGTTGCATTTTTAATTATTCTCTAACTTACCTTAACTAAATGCCAAAGTCAATTTCCACTATAAACTACTCATTTTTTGTTTTCAATTTACAGGGCAACCAAAGTACTGGGTTTAGCAATGTGAACTTTGAAATGGCAACTAAAATGTTCAAGTAGGTTGTCCGATGGTTATAAATGTTTCTGAGGTACTTAGAATGCACAAGAGTTTTTAATCTTATGATCTCTGAATTACGCAGGCCATTAGCAACCGTCTATGCATAGTAGGATAAAAGGGATATAAATTTCTGAGACCATGTTGAGCTTCCAGTCATTTTTGTATGTTAGTCCCAGATAAACTCATGATTGGATCTTTCAATTATAAAACACAGATAAAAATAACTGTACAAAGAAATACTGGGGGACTAGATGAAAGTAAAAGATCAACCAATTGCTAAATATAGTATTACATACATTTTCAAAATGTGACATACAAAAATGGTACTCAAAAAAAAATTTTTTTAATTCAGTTCAGCAATGACCTGTTCATTTTTGGGATATCATCTTTTATTAACTAAGAATTGATATCTCCACACAAATTCTTGTGATCTACACGAAAAGTAAATGAATTCAGAACCTTTTTGTAGGTGGGTTGTAAGCACAAATAAACAATTCAAAAACAAATTCTCGAATGAAGTAAGGAAGACAAATGTTTTGAGATAAGTAATAATGTTTAGTAATGGCTTGATGGTTTTAAAGTAACATAAATGATAAAAACAACTTTTGTAAAACTAAGCAATCCCAAAATTACACTAAGTACATTTAAAACAAATTAATTCAGAAAAAAGTCCAAAACGTTTTATCAAAAGTCCTAAATAATAAAGTTCTAATTGAATTCCTGTAATCTCAAACTGACTGATGTGCCAGTAAAAAAATAATCCAAGATATCATACCCTTAATTCACTAGAACTACAAATTAATGTTTCAGACCAAGATTATTTAACACTTTGTAATGCCAGTAAATAATTTAAATAGTTACTCGCACCAAACCTAAACAAAGAACATGACAATAAGACTGATTCCACCATAGATAATAAAATAGGAATGAGTAATTTTTTAAATAACCAAGATTGATATTGTTACGTATATTTGATTTAAATCATTTATTTTTAATTGTCAGATCCAAATTTGTCATTTTGGGTTTAAAATTCATTAATTGGGAGATTATTCTAGAAAATCTCTATAACCTTTGCTTTTCTTGTAAATAACAAGTGTTGACCTCATTCTCTGACCTTGCTTCAGAGTGTTAAACAGGCCTTAGAAATGATTGGTTGTTTTCCAAAGACATTCTTTTATTTTTAGCTAATGGGGGTGAGGAATGGCTGATTCTTATCTGGATATATCCGTTCGTACGAGTTTAATGGTATACGTTTGTTCTATGACCTTCAAGAAAAGCACGTGATCCTTTGTTTACGTAAAAACATAGATATAAAAATGTTTAGGAGAGAGCTATTCGGTAGTTAGTCTGGGACTTGGAATATTAAGTTGTGTCTTTTTTTGAGTTATTTTTAATACCGTGTACGGGAAATTTTGTAAATTCCTTGGATCAAGAGGAATTATTTTATTTATCTGGAAATGAATATGAGCTAAAAGATTTTCATTTGGATTATTATATAAACAAGAATTGACTAAATCACGTGAAATCGTTGTCCATATTGGATTACATCGTGAAGATTCGAACCGGGAACTATTAGGATATTTATTTATCAGGACTCTTGCAATTCCACTAGTGGATTATTTTTGTGAATTCTATATTGGGTTATTTTTGGACTTGATTCTCTAAAACCGTAAGTTTATTTATTTCCTCTTATGAAAACAATTGTACTTAATAAATTGATTGTTAAATTTTACAAGCTTGTTATTTTCACTTTTTCTGTGTTGCTGCTTATTCGAGCCTCAGCACGTAACAATATGTACAGCTAAGACACAATATTAGAGACAGAATGTAGGTCAGTTTCTTTTGGAAACATTAAACTTGCAAACAAGTGAGTTTCCAAATTAAAAGCTAATGTCATAGATTACATCTTTGTTATACCTTTTTTGATATTAGGTCTAATATTTAATCCATATTCACTGAAAAGTATTAACTCTGTATAATGTAGTTTACAAAATCAATTACAAAATACAATTGCAAAAAATAAAATCATCAAGAAAGTTAGCAAATAATGCAAATTACCCGGTTAGAAAAAACCGAAATTTGCTGAAAAACCGAAATACACATGTGTTTACATGTTCCCTCAGTATATATCGGTTTCCACAGATAAGTTATTATTTGGTTTTATCTGAATAATAATATAGAGCAAAATAAAATATGATTTGTGATTTTGATATGAATTATTTACCTTTTTTCTATTTATAGCATAATTAACGTAATGATGTCACTAGGTCACACTTGATTTGATACACCTGATACATGGTGAATTGTAGTAATACATACAAAGGGAAAGGGAAAAGTATCAAAGTATCAAAAGTATTTGCAGACATAATAAATTATATATTTACTACAACTTTTAATAATATAGTTTTTGACAAATACATAACAATTAATTTAATATTTGTTTCAAAGGTTTCCATAAAAGTTGGCAAGTATATATATATATATATATATATATATATATATATATATATATATATATATATATATATATATACTGACTTACACTGTCCATACCGGTATGATCAGATGATATCATATCACCTCTGTTCTATAATGATCAATCAGTCCAATAAAGTTCGACCAATTGACGTGTGCTACAACTAGGAACAAGTAAATCATTCGTAGCAAAGTAACATAAATCATATTTGGTTTTTCTTATTATTACTATTCAAATAAAACAAACAAAAATTTGTGTGTGGAAACCAAAAAATACAAGCGTATTTATGTGTTTCTAGTAACCCCAAATTAACAAATAACAAGCCTCAAAAAGATGTTGTAATATAATAAAATTGTTTAAAACAGCTCAAATGTATATACTAAACATAACAATAACGAACCATTTATTTAATGTTGTAAACTTATGATAATTACATACCTATATAAGCATCTATATATTGCATTGCAAATCCAGCTGAGTCTATGCCGACCTTTGCATGATTCTCATGCTTTGTCTATTTCACTTTGTGGCAGTTTTGTCTGTCCCCTAAAACAAAATATAAGAATCAATTAAACAATTGCAAAGATATTCCTCTAGGTTCACCAGAAAGTTGTATACAAGAAGAGCAAAGTGCAAAAATATCAACAGAAATAATAAATTGTCAAAAGATTAGTTTTTTCTACTTTCTCTTGATCCAATAGGTAACACCTTGAAATATTAATAGCTTTCTAAAGTACATATAATGTGACTGTCAGCTTGGGAATAGCTTGGGGTTATTCCAGGTAAATCTAGCTCAAGTTATGGTGCAGTCAATAATACATAATTAATATGTAGTTTCTTTTCTGCAAGTGATGCAGCATCAAACTAAAAAGAAGCTGGAAAACGCATTTTGGCGACAGTTCGTACGGTAACAAAATCTAATATTAATAGCCTGTATTTCAATTTATACACAAGTTTAATGCTTTAGCTATTAATAATAATAACACATTACTATTGATTTAATATTTATTTCTAAAGTTGGTTATTATGTTGTGGTTATTAGTTATTACATTTGTCTTATTATGTTATGTTCCATGATGTGTGAGATTTGTGCAACAAATTATTTAAGTAGAAAGAATATGGCCAAGAGTTCATCATATAAGTACATAATCAAAGGTATTTATATTCAATATCTTCTTTAGATGACATGTGAATACGTTTCGGTACATCAATAATTTTAAAGATGCATAAATTATCCATGTAGATGTTACTCAAAATATCAGGAAATGAGAAATAATAATAGTTCATGAAAAGATACATGAATTGAAATAAAAGTGTACACGATGATAGATAAAATGTTATGAGTGAAGTTTAATAAATCATTACTAATATGAATATATTAGTAATAGATCAAGCATTAAAATTATGTTACAATCCTATTAGACACTATTAATAGTAAATGTTATTTTCTTTAATAAAAATGTCGCAAATTTCACAATATTCAGCAAAGGTATAAACAATATTGCGTTTCGGTGTTTCTATTGCGTTCTGGTGTTTCTATGCACCGTTGCAAAATGTGTTCATCAGCTTTTTGTAAATGAAAAAGTACAGTAGTTGAGTAGTTTTCAAGACATTCTGCAAGTATTATCTACAATTTTATTTGGCATATCTATTAAATGGTGTTCATCAGAACTAGAAAATGTGTATACTCATCTGATAACGATGCAGATACATTGGCATCTCTCTCTCTCTCTCTCTCTTCTCTCTCTCTCTCTCTCTCTCTCTCTCTCTCTCTCTCTCTCTCTCTCTCTCTCTCCACGATATCATCGTCAAGAACTCGGAGCTTAGTAACTCCTACAATATAGTATACTGTTGGCTACCTAGCCATATTGGTATTAGAGGTAATGAAGAAGCAGACCGGGCTGCTAAATGGCTCTATCCCAAGAACCATCGGATTTTAAATTACCGTTGACTGATTTTAAACCTTGTAGCAAAAGGTACCTACGTCAGAAGTAGCAGGCGTCATGGGATGATGCAGTCAATAACAAACTTCATGCCATCAAACCAACCCTGGGAGAATAGACTCCTTCCTACAGAACTATCCGTAGGGAGGAGGTTGTCATTGCAAGAATTAGAATTGGTCATACATACATTACCCACTCCCACATACTGAAAGGTGAAGATACACCAGAGTACGTTTCTTGCAATGAGCCATTCACTGTTAAACACTTTATGACCGAGTGTTCCGACCTGCAACCTACGCGTGTTAAATACTATAATGTACATGACATGAAGGAACGTTTTGATACAATACAGATCACATGTATTTTAGATTTCCTAAGGAAGTAAATCTCTATTTTAAACTATAACTTGTATGCCATCACCTAGAATATTTTATCTAATGCAAATATCACCTCTTATTTACAACAGCTTATCATCAACATACATCATTTACATCTTGATTGGGAAGCTTCATATTTTCCTGTCACCAACATCTTACCATTTTATATTTAACTATTATGGTTTTTTATATCGCTGGTCGATGTTAAACCCTTCTTAATTTTGAACATATAACCTATTGTATGGCGCTAAATAGCCTAATAGTGCTGATGCGCCGTTAAAATTCAAGCAAACAAACAAACAATTGTTTTTAAAAAAAATCTAAATAAGTATCTCAGTATAATTTAGTTATATCTGCCACTCTTAGAAAAGAAATAAATAATTATAAGTATTACGCTTTATAATAATGGCGCAATGAACGTTTTGTGCTACATACTATAGGTTGTAAACAAAATGGACTAATATGAATATATAAATTAGGGCAGTGGAGTGAAACGTCAACCATAAATATACAAGAGCTACGATGAAAAAATAAAGAAACAAAAACATGATATTATTACTATAGTATAAAATTTAATCGATAGACGTTATATGACAATTTAACAAAATAATATTTTTTATAAGGGTAAATTGTAACATCGGTTCTAATTTAGACGTGTTCTGTGGTATTCAGTGATATGATACTCGGTACATAACTCTAGCTACGTGTATAAGGACTGTAGTGCAATTTTTATACGTTGGACTATTCATTAAGAAATAGATAAGACCAATGTTTTCTGTACGATTTTGACAAACTTTTTGTAAGACTGGAGGCTTTGTAATATGTACAGAAGTAAATTTGGGCCTGTTTGTTTCACTTTATTTTATCAGTAAAGTACTTAGTTTTCTTGCCCTAACTACCCACTTGAGCGAGACGGATCGACTTGGGTTACATGGGTAAAGTAGAGTGTTTGGTCAAATCACAAAAGTCATTGTGACCTACGGCTTTTGTTCTGATAACATTTGTAGATGCAATACAGCTGTCTTTGAATATGAGGTTTAAAACATTTTCCGTTTTTCATTCATTGTTTTCTTACGTCCTCTAATATTCTATTCTTTGTATGCATTTCAATCTTGCTTTGAAGTGATATCCCCACACTTGCTGACTCCTTCTTCATCACCTCTCCCAGTACCTCTAAGTGCAACATATTGGTAAACTATAAAGTGTTTACAAAGTTGATGGTGTTTTGGGGCCCAAGAGCGAGAATTCAACAAGTTTATGTGTATGTCCATGATCATCGATGTTGTCTTTAACAAATCTGGCCTATATTGTTTCACTTTCAATTAGAAAAATTCATATAACTCAGCTTTTTTGTGTGTGTGTGTGTGTGTATGTGTGTGTGTGTGTATGTATGTGTGTGTGTGTGTGTGTGAGAGAGAGAGGGTGTGTGTGTGTGTGTGTGTATGTGTGTGTGCTGTTTAATGCTTTATTCCATTGGGACTTTAATTTGCTTAAAATTCCTTTAGCTATATCTCTGCTCTTCGTTTTTGAATTTTAAAATATTGTCAGAGTAGAAGACAATAAGAGTTTCGTCCCTTGACATTTATTACGAAGATAAGAAACTTAGCAAATCAGCCAGATTTCTCTGTCGTATAAGTGAGAAAATGGACATGGCGATGCACAACAGTAATCTGGCAACTAAGGATATCCCCATGTCCCCATGTCATTAAAATGTTAAGTATTTCATTACACACATTATGTGTTGCAATATAACGTAAATATGATTAATATATTGAGAACGGTACTAGCTAGGGTGCAGATCCGGTAGACTGAGTAAGAAAGTCATGTCACTGAAAGAAATATACTTGTAATTATAATACCAACCAATTGTAGTAACGTAAACATATGACGACTCACCCATTTAAATCGAAAGAGATTATATTTTAAAAGGAAATTAAAAGTGATGTCATTGAGAAGTTTGTTTTTCTTTTCTTCGTATATTTGTCTTTTAACGATTGAAATATAAGATAGTTATGTACTTGAAAATGTACCCAAGGAAAACTTAGCATACATAGTAAAACAATAATAGCATTCAGAAGCAATCCTCCATGAACACTAACGTCTGAAACATGGTTACATTGTGTGAAAACGAAGATCTCGATATCAGCTTATCGTCGACTATGACAGCTTTTACATGCTCTTTCTCACTTAATATACAGTATACCAGTAGTATATGGACTCGTAACCCCATCGATCCTAACTTGCAAGCTGTTTTTTGAGCGAAATTCCTATATCTTTGATAACTTGCATATTTTCTGGATTTTTGTTATACCATCTGCGGAGCCTCGAAAATTTGGAATACCAGTCGCTTCTGAACTTGAAGATGTTAACTTTGTAATGGCAAATGTTTTAAGAACAAACTGCTCTTAAAAATGGTATATTAAGCTCCAAACAAGATCATTCAACCACCCTATTGTGACAATGCTTAAACAAGCGCTGTTATAAAATAAGTCAATTCTTTTCACATCAGAAATTTTAGAAATGACGCAAAGATAATCGATTTGATGTCAATATAAATTGCATTTCATCGTTGTTTGACTACTAGTTTAAAAAAAAATGCTGAATTCATACAATATAATAAACAGATTAACTTCTGATTCTTGTGACGCATATTTAGATTTCTCCTTACTGCTATTGTTTATTCATTGACTAGCTGAGAATATCCTTTTAAGTTTTAATACTTTTAAGTTTCGGAAACCCATAAAACTTCTGGACTAAAAGGACCTGTCGTTTACTTGCGAAGAATAATCACAATTTTGATACAACTCTTTCTTGTTCATATTATTACATCACATGCGGTAGTCCTGAATTAATACTTTGATTAATTTATTTACGCTTAGATTTATGTGCAAATGTGACTTAGAATTTTAACGTAGCTTCAACAATATTTTACTCATATCGCTAAAATATCTGCAGTGTAGCAGTTTATGGTGATGTCTGGCACTAAGGTATCAGGCCGCAGATATGTAGCATCACGTCCCATCCAGTCACATTATCCTTAAACCAGGCCGACCAGTCCTAACACTAACTTCTTAATGTTGAGAGGCAAGCAAGGCAGATCTTTAGTACCACTTTATTTATCGGGATTCGAACCTACGACCATCCGTATCCAAGGCGGACTCTCTAATCATTAGTCGGCCATCTGAGCAGTCCGCTTAGATTTATGTAAATATAAGTTCTTCCAATAGTTTGTTGGTGTGGGTACTATTCCTGTTATATGGCAACAGTTATCACATCCAAGAGTCCTAGAACGGAAAGATTTTATTGGGAGCTTTATCCCCTTGCTTAAATTAATCTTTAGCATATATCGCATGACAACCCAGCACTCGTTGAGAAAATCAGCAAATTTTGAAATAGACGAATAGAGTTCTATGCTTTTCTGACAGTGCATGCAAGTCTTATTTTTATTAAGCATGCGTATGTAAATATAATTATCAAAATATTGCTCATGTAGACAAAATATCTCTGATTTGATCCACGTTGATGCCATGTGTTTTGTTGCTTGTAATATCATAATTAATCTCGTAATCTCTCAACAGACTATTGCCAAATTTATCAGAATCGTGCGTTTATTATACTGTCTTCATGCAATACAAATCCGAAACAAATTTAATTAGGTCAGGAAACAGCCAACGCGTGTAACGGGATAGCCGTGCTCCTCTTTCAGTGAAGTATTCTGGAAGTAACAACCACCCATTTTGCCCCAAACCACACACATCATATATTGTATTTATCATTTATTGTATACATATTGTGATATACAGTTCAGCAAAAAAGATACAAAAATTATATTTATTTGAAATGGCTCATCAACGCACACTTCAGGTTTTCTCATTTCAGAGGGACTATACAGCATGTTAACGTCCTCGGCCATTTAAGTAACATGTAAATAGCTACGAAAATGTACGACCAGCCCGTATTTGAAGTGTACACTTATATTAAGAAACCTAAATAGGTACTCTTTCTCTGGCATCTGTCTTTTATCTTTTACCAGGACATAAGATTAAAGTATGTGTTGCAAATGCGGATATAAGGCTTCCTTGATATATACAAATAATGACACTAAAAAACTATATATAAAGATTCAACAGTGTATGTACATAGTGATCGAAATTCAATTGAATATAATATGAAATAGGACTTTTTTGTTTCATTATATACAATATGTGATATAAATCATATATAAAAGTCCAATTTGTTTTTCAATACCTGCATGCATTAATACGATTTGTAAATACATCTAACAAAAATACAATATTAAAGGTGTTGATGATAAAGATAATCCAAACTATACCGAAAGAATGCGATATTCGACCTAGAAGAAATGTTTATATAATGTAAAACAAAAAAATATGCATTTTAAATTAAGAAACATTGGCAGAGCAATTTTAAAGATACATAATCAACATATTTTTATAATTCAATTTACCTACGATAAGATAAACACTGGAAACGTAGTTCATTTAAGTTTGCCAGCATACAAGAAGGACAAGATGGACATCTCGTCTAAGGTTTGAAGTGTTCCATTCTCTTATGTTTATTAAGTTCTCTGTAAGGATGTAAATATCATGGACATCAGACCTTTCTGCAATACATTTCCATCAAAGCTAAATAATTGTTTTCATCTAAGGCAGACGTTATATCTCCAAATCGTTACCGAAAGATTTGACTTCAGTCATAAGCTATATTTATTCAAACATTTGTAATTTTTAGCTTGATCCACTCTCCACTGTATCAGATATTAAAATAAATATAGTTTTCATGTTATAATCCGTTAAGGAAAAGGAAAGAATATCATTTGTCTCCAAGCTAAATTCATTCCAACATTTGTCACTTTTAGCTTGATCCACACTCTACTGTATCTGACATTAAGATAAATATAGTTTAAAGCAGCTATTGATATTGTCGTTTATTTCCATCAATGTAAATTCCAGTGATTGTCTGACACGTTAATATTTCTCCAGCTTACATTTGAGATGTATTGTCTGTTACGGGACCTACATTGACATGTATAGTATAATATAGTTCCATCATTTATTTTATAACAACTAGCCACCATGTTGATCTAAAACGTTCAGTATGCACTTAATATCATAAGATATGAATAAATGACATCAATTACAGTTGTCATTTCTGGTTAATTAAACCACTTATAATGAATAAGGATAACGTGGAACATGATATGATTTTTCTAATTTAAATACAAGGATCAGAATAATTTTAGTCAAAAAAAAGTAATTGAAAGATGCAATTACATTCGTTAAAATTAATTTATAATATGTTAAACAATATTATTATTCTTTAATTAATCAATTCTTGAACAACTTAAAACAAGAACACTTTGCATGGGATTAAAACATAAATCTACATTATGTATATAGGCAATCTCACACGAGGCCCCGTTGCAAGTGATGTGACGTAGTGGCTTAATACTATATGTATTCAATACAATAATAAGAGTTAAGAGTCTAAAATTTCGGTACCTGTGTGATATTTGTGTGAGATTCTCTTGCATAATTTAAAGTTAACCTAGCATACAAGGTGTCTTTCTTAATATGTCATATTAATCGTGTCACAATAAAAGTATTCCATTGCTGAACTGGATTTATATAATGCGATGGTTTTTGAAATTATCTCTTATAGTAGTAATAGTCATCTCCGGAAGTGACAAACATCTGGTCCATCTCGTCGCGGATTTCATTGAATGTTGGTCGTTTCTTGGGGACATAGTTCCAAATCCTCTTCATAACGTTGTACCATCTAAAACAAAATAATATTACTTATTTTAATGGTAATATCAAGCCCTCAAGACCCTTTAGAAACGTATTAAATGAAATTTAAATCTCATAATGAAATCCAGATTTTGAGATTTTATATAAAAATCCGGATCGTTTATAAATTCATTCATTAAACTAATTTCAACATATGCGCCAAAATGACCATTTTCGTAAAGTAGGTAATGTTGACTCACATATTCCATTTTAGATGAAATTTAATATTTCTTTAATAGGGGACCTTTAGCATGTTAGCAACTGTGGTTTCAGTATTGCTATAAAACTACATCTTATCCTATTCAGATGCTATTTTTAAAGAAGAAGGAATGTCTGTAAACTATTTAGACAGTAAAAAGTGCTTCTCTTATTTGACACTATCAAGAACAGATCTATCAAGCCCTAACTTTAAACAAAGTGTGCCGAAAATATTGCGCACCAGGTTTGAAATGAGTACACATTAATGAAGTGTTCAGTACGTTAACCAGTCATTCGTACCAAACTTTCAAGGCTGAAAATAAAACATAGATTCATAAGCAAATGCTAGATCAATAGGTAGAATAATATATTCGTTGCGCTGACAGTAACATTTCTCCCAAAAGACAATGTAATCTTCTGCAAATGACAGTAACAGCTTACATATATTTGCCTAGTTGATTCAATAAATGAATTGTTCACTGGAATGTTAAGTAAGATGATTTTGTCTAATTTTACAAACGTGTCATCACACTATTCAGGTTTTGGCAGTTTCTCTCTTTTTTTCAAGCGGCCAGGTAGATCTCTGCTTCGGATGTTTGACTAGGGAGTTTCCCCTGTGGATGGAAAGCTACAACACTAATATTACGATTATACTGGCTAAAGAAAAGGTACAGAAAATAACTAAAACAAAAAGGCTTTGTACACTTCAACAACTAATAATTTTTTTCCTTTGAATATAAAGGGTAAATATAACGAGAACTTGCAGTATTGTGAAGTAAATTCCAAATAGTCTGAAACCTTCTTTAACCATCTTTGTAAATAAAGTTATAAGCTAATTTCAGTGGTGTTGCAAACAATCTTCAACTCAATGACGAGCCTGTATAAACCTGTGACAAGGAGATTTGTCAACAGTCTTTTGATGAATCATAATAGATACAATGTGATTGAAGATAAAGTGTTACTTGTAAGCAATATATTGCTTTTGTTTCAGGTTATGCGTCATTCGTAAGACATTTTCTCATGTAATTTATTCTTAAAGTAGTCTGTATAGATTTAATTCTTGTATAAGTGAGCCTTTTGTTAACTAATGTGCTTATACATATATATATATATATATATATATATATATATATATATATATATATATATATATATATATATATATATATATATGTTTATATATGGAGGTAATAATATTATTTAGTGATACCAACATTTACTTTTTATTTATAACTTATCCTCCATTGCTTGATAATATAAAGGATAGTATGATACACTTTCTTAACCAAGTATAATTTCCCCTGAATTGAATCTATATTAAAAAACCAAGCATGAATTAAAGAAAAGAATGGATGAATGATGCTAAAGATTCCTCAGGAAGGGATAGCATTCAAACTTTCAGCCAACGGTTGATTGATGGCACCAGTTTATGTGACAAAAATGTTCATTGTTTTGTTTATCAAAACTGTTATGTGTATCGTGTTGTCCTTCTGACATTAAAAAGGGTTGGGAATGTAATAATTGGAATCAGATTAGCTATGGATATATCTTCATCTCACATGCACGAGCTGAAGCTGCTCTGTTGATTCGTAATTATTTTGTCTCCAGATTCGAGCCAGTCGTGTTCAACTGAAAGCATTTAAGTGTATTTCATTTAAATTAATGTGCAAATGTATAAGGTTTAACCAATGCATGTATTAGTCATTTTGCTCAGTCGAAGCTAGGCTGCTTTTGTAAACTAATTCTTACTGCATACATGGAGTTGACGTAATCAATATTCTATGACATCATGGATATGACATCACTTTTTATATAGAGATATCGTTCTGTCATTGCCTTTGCCAGAGTATTTGGACATACTTTTACATGATTGTTAGTTTTTATTATTAACTTTTGAAAGCAGAACTCTTCTACATTCTGAATAATTGCAATAAAGGTTTTGTAGAAAGAAGCAATAAAATCATCGAAACGTTTCTGAGATCTTTGGAACGCTTTACATACAACTTGTGCAGGCGGATGATATTTTTGATATTGCAACATGTTAAGATATCACTTTATGTTATTCCGATTGGTCCAAAAAAGCCCATAAAAGTCTTGCGCAGTTTTCACTTTACTGATTGGCTACCCTGCCTTATGGAACCTGTACTTAATATTAAAAAAAAAGTTTTCACGGCAATTTTTAGAATCGACTGACCAAAGGAGATTGAGAAAATTAAAGGTCACGTCGTTCTGAATATGGTGAGTTTAGGAGACACCATTCACTCTAAAGGACAAAATATGTTTTTAAATTGTGTTGGTGATAAAACTGCAAACATAATCGCCAAAACACTTGTAACTATATTTTGCACCCAATTTGAGGATTGTTATTGTTGAATTGGTGATGGGAGCTCCGAAGATTTTATCAAAACTGTTATGGAAGTCCCAACTGACTCGAGTTTGGTTGGGAGTGAAATAAGTGAAGGATGGATGTACAGTTCAGAGCCCCCACTCGGCAATGCCGATGGTTAAATGATTGAATTTACAAAAATGTGAAATTCAAAGCAAACATAATAACCATTCAATAAAAACGACTCAGATTTTGCCAAAGTATTCTCTTTTCTCTCGACCTGTAACAGCTCAATTGCAACACTTGATTAGTAGTGTGGGCTATATTTCCACCTGTCCATGTATTATTCTCATCTGTGCATTCTTCACTTCCAATCGCCCGACTTACTCCACATTCCTGATCCTCTTCGACTTCTCTTTACTCTTTCTCCTTCTCAACTTTCCTCTAATCGACTCCTTTCCACCTCCTGCACCTCATATACATCTTCTCTCCACCGACTAGACTTTGGTCGACTCCGACGGTTCTGCTAGCCTCACTTCCGTCTCCACCTCTTGGAGACTCGGGACTCAACTGAACCAGACGTTCGTTTTACCGCCAAATTGCGAGTGGCTTTCTTGAAGTCATTCTATTTGCTCAGCGATCTGTCTAGGCGACCAACCTTGTACTTGTGAGTTAAAAGGTTATAACTTGTATTTAAATTATAATCACACCAACTATCTAAATTACAAGTTTATATCGTTGTGAACCGATTCAATAAAACTTATAGGACAATGTCCTTCTCGCTGTCTGTCCACGTGGTGACGGATGAGAATACTCCGCGGGTTACTTCTCATCACAACAAAATTTTAACATGTAGGTGTGATACGGCAAGCCATTGTCCAGTTAGCACGATATATCGTCTGTGCCTATTTAAGATTCCAATCTCTCGCTGGTCGCGGTAACCTTGCGTAAGAGATTAACTCCGGATCACGGCAATATTTAGACATCCGATACATGGCCGTGCCAATTATACATCTCTTAATACCTGGGCTTTGCAAATATAACCCACCAGCAAGTGAAAGAAAATACATAAACTGGGTCTAAATGAACGAAATTATTCCTTTTTCTTTCTATATATTTCCATTACAATAAAGAAAAACTTTGTGAAAGACAAAACCTCGAATGGGAAATTATGTTTAAGAAACTCGTTGAATAATGGCTAAGGCTCGCAACAGCTAGAGATTATTAAACTCGTTTCATAAATTCAATATAAAAATCATTACCCGTTCGAGATCCTTTATCGGTCTTCCTGAAGAAAATGCTCACGTGGATACCGTTTTCTTTGCATAAATGAACTAATTCAAAATTCAGCTTATAGCCATTTATTGACTTACGTATTTTCTTGAAAACCTAATTCTTGTACAGAATGATGATTGAAAATACAAGTGTATAACCGAAGGCTGAACGATTCTAAGGAGTGATTTTGTTAACACCCTTTAAAGATTTCACAGCATGATGTAAAAGCAGTTCATTCTAAACTGTGATGAACTATTAAACCAAGAACAGTTCAGAAAAAAATACATACCAACCTGTACATTGTTTAATGATATTGAAATGCTTTTTTATTAAAGGTTAAACACCCAAACATTAAGGAAGCGATAGTCCTTAAACGCATGTGTGTACTCAGCGGATTCCTGGTTTGAAGTGCACGTTCTTCAGAATAATATATCAAATTGGAAAGGGAGTTAACAAAGGTTATTCATAAAGCTCTTTAGAGTTCCGGTTATCTTTCTTATTCAACTAGAAGAATGAATCAATACAAAAACTAAAGCCCCCTAAAGAATCATTTAGCAACAATAACACTATAGAGCTGATACAGCAAACCAATGAATCTATTTATTCCATTTAAATGCTACAAAGGAAAGAAACATCTCTCTCTCTCTCTCTCTCTCTCTCTCTCTCTCTCTCTCTCTCTCTCTCTCTCTCTCTCTCTCTCTCTCTGAATTTTTGTAACTATTCGTTCAAACATAATTATACTCTTCTTCGTAACTTTAGAGAATCTTAACAGAAGAAACTAAATGATAACAATTTATATGTAAATGACTTCGGCAACACCTAATCGTATACCAATCCCGACTGATATATGAAGTGTTCATTTAAAAATCTAATACAAACACATGCAACAGATTTATCATTCAGAACTTATAATAGTGTATCTTTCTTGAGATAAAAAAGCACCATCATTCTGTTATGTTGGTACTACCATGATCTGGTATAGTACAATGCGTGTACAGTCAGATTTGTTTTATGATACCAGCGTTTGTCTAATGATCTTTGTTATAATGACCTAAACGTCAACTTGGTGTAAAATTCATAAAAATAAATTTGGTGCGAGTGACATACAATTTGCCATATATCATTCCAAATAGGATATTTGTCTTATAAATAATGAATTAAATAAAAGCTCCTTTCTAGATCATGCAAAGTATGAACTGGCTCATTTGGATTGTCGAATTTCAATGTATCCATATAAAATCATTTGTCATATTTTCAATATAGCATTAATAAGTACGTCTTCTATACAAATGGAAACAAAATAGATTGAACGAACATACCCGCTCCATGCCTTGCTTTCCGGCACTAAGTAAAGAAATAACAACAGGGTAAAGGAATCCATGATGTGTTTTCTAACTTCAGATCAAGAGACTTTCTATTCAGAAATCATCCTGCCAGTGAAGATAAGACGGAAGCTTAGAATTATATACTACTTGCCCAAATTAGGGCAGCAGTAATGTTTTTTTCTCCATTTAATTTAAAAGGGGTGCAAAAAGAGAAAATATGGTCAAAACATAAGTAAAAGTGTCTAATTCGAGATACAGTGTAATACATATTTAGGAGAATGTGCTCTAAAATGATTTCAGTGTCCTTATTATGTTATCTTTACCAGCTGCTACTACACAAAATTTTCAATAGTATTAGTATTTCTGACCTATAGCGGATCTCATTTTTCATGACTATGGCAATCAGGAAGATTTAAATGTCAACGACTACAACAGAAAAGTACTAAGATCCATTCAAGTTATGTTTACACCATATAACATAGTCACATTAAAATTCTATGACGTATAACTAAGTAATATTAAAAGAGTGCAAACCAAAAGGTTTTGTAAAATTCAAGAAATAATTTATTTCCCAAGAATACAAAAAGAAAGATTAAAAGGAAGTTACAGTAATGCGAATAAAATCTCCAATATTCAAGATCCATCACATGTCCCAATGTATGACGGACTTTCCAATTGAATTCCAGTGGTATTCCAAAGTAATTGTTATATTGAATGTGTTGATGCGCTTATAATATCAAATGTTCTAATATGCCAGTGGCCTGGATTGTAGCGATGTGCTAACGGTCCTTTCGTGTATCAAAATAATATACTCCAAAACTGTTCTTGTTGGAATTCACTTTGATTACAAATTAATATTTCTCTCCAAGAATATCATTGATCCGCACTTTGGTATACTAGTGAATATCAATTTGAATAAATGAATCCACCCAAATGAAAATAAGACTGTTTCCGCTTCAGGATGTTAAGGCAAAAACGAGTAATTTCACAAGTAAACAGATTATATTCAAGCATACACACAATAATAGAGACCGTATGTATGTCAGCGACCTCTTTTCTACAATTTTCAAAGCTGTCAACATGTTTCAAAATTTCCTAGTGGAACTCGGGTGTGCTAGAACCGGACCCAAAAAAGACATTTACCTATATTTAATCAACAGAAACAGAAAAAAATTGTACCGGTGTATTTTGTTGTTTACAAAATCAATGTCCCTGTTTTGGTACATATTGGACTAGATATGGACAAGAAAAGGTACAAAATACAGATATAAATAACAAATCATTTTGAAATCTGTAAATATTGTAATTATTACTAACTAGAAGGTGTGCCTAGACTATATTTAAGCAGCTGCCATTTGGTAAAGCATATTGTATACTAAAATATCATCAAGATCTCTACATACAGCCGATGCGTTCAAAATATGCTTTAAAAAAGCGGACCTATTATGCCCATCATTATAGAAAGAAGTCTCTAATATTGTATTTATTCATAGGAGTAATAGAAATATCACAGCACAATAACTAGCTAAACAATCCAAAAATAACCCCATCCTTTTTATAATCCAAGGGGTCTTTGGTTTATTATTGATCTCCCAGATTTATCATTAAGAGTCGTACCTAATTGCAGAAGCCGTATTGATCTAATAGTTAACTCGGAGGGCTTGCGATCAGAAAAGTTCCGGTTCCTATCCATCCATGACTAGGCAGGGTCGTTACCGTTGTTTGACTGAGTAGGATTATTTACTCCAATTGCCTGGCTACGTCGCAATATAACTTTTCATAAGCTAATATCCGGACACCGGCAAAACCAATTACATTTATTACGATAGCCGATTCCAATTCGGCTCGAAAGAAACCAATTGGGTAGAACAAACAACATCACAACTATTAAAATGACACAACAGTAGGGAAAAACACGAATAAAAGAACACAGTTTCTCTAGTTTTGGCACAAAGTAACTTCCTACTTAGGACAAAATAAAGAGCGTAAACAAAACCACACTCAGTGACAAGCTAACAACAATGAGTACTGACATTATATTACAAAACTGTACAGAATGATGAAGATGACTAATCTAAAACAATCAATAATCCATGGACTATCAGGAATTAGACAGACAGACAGACAGATAGATAGATAGATAGATAGATAGATAGATAGATAGATAGATAGATATATAGATAGATAGATAGATAGATAGATAGATAGATAGATAGATAGATAGATAGATAGATAGATAGATAGATAGATAGATAGATAGATAGATAAGCTAATTAGTTGTCAGGGCTTACGATTGCGCACATTTATTTGAATTGTAATTAGAGTCGCTTTAAACTGAACTGCGGAAGAACAGAGACGTAATCCTGGTTTCAGAATAATTTATCTGGAATTTAAATCCAACCTCCGCCCCTACAGAGCTTCATTTCTATTTAAAAATAATTACATTTATTTCTTTGCTGTGTGCATATGTACATGAATTCTCCATATAGATGTGTGTCTATGTGTATGTCTTAATAATGTAATCTTCTCGGTCAATTGTCAATTGTTTTTCCTCATTGTGTATTTCACGCTTATTCGATAAGGTTATATTGTGTGGCGGTCGTAGCCCAACATTTAAAGCACATGAACTTCCTTATGTATGTATAGTGAGGCTGAATCATGTAGGTCGTGTGCATAGATAAGATATGCCATTATAGCCGTAACTTTTATAGTAATTAGTATAACTTTTAACTTGAAGTAGGTTTGATTTCTATTTATTATCTATACTAAAGTCACTAAAAGTGGCCTGCAACAACGCTCATGCAGTATGTTATTATTTCTTCCCTGATGCTAAACTCTTACAACAGTCATCTTGCATGGCCATTCTTGATTCAATTACCTATCTCCTCATTCTTACTGTCCTGCAAATTATAAACAAATACCTAACCATAAAACTACTTACGTCCGCGTAAGTCTATGTATTGGTGCTGTAATTAGATTGGGTCTACCTTTTACCTTTCTTCTTTATGAGAATGAGATGATCCCGGAAGTGCCAATTGGATTGCCCCGTAGGGTCTCATGGGTTTCGTCGACTAACTAGTTGTCAGGGCGTACGCTCGCGCACAGTTACATGAATTATAATTAGCGTCGCGTTATACTGAACTGCGGAAGGGCAGAGACGAAATCCTGGTTTCAGAATAATGTATATGGACTTTAAATCCCACCTCCGCCCCTACAGAGGTTCATTGTTATTTTATAATAATGACATTTATTTCTATGCTTGTGTACATATGGACATGAATGCTACATACATGTGTGTCTATGCGTATGGATGAATAATGTAATCTTCTCGGTCAATTGTCAATTTTTCTTCCTCATTGTGTATTTCACGCTTAACCCTTAAGGTTATATTGTGTGGTGGTCGGGGCCCAACATTTCAAGTACATGAGCTTCCTTATGTATGCATAGTGAGGCTAAATCATGTAGGTCGTATGCATAGATAAGATATGCCATTATAGCCGTAACTTTGATAGGAATTAGTATAGCCTTTGACTTAAAGCATGTTTGATTTCTATTTATTATCTATACCAAAGTCACTAAATATGGCCTGCAACAACGCCCATGGAGTATGTTATTATTTTTTTCCTAATGCTAAACTCTTACAACAGTCACCTTGCATGCTCATTCTTGATTCAAGTTCCTGTCTCCTCATTCTTACCGTCCCTCATGCTATAAACAAACACTACACTATAAAACTACTTTCTTCTCCCTAAGTACATTTATTGGTGCTGTAATTAGGTTGGGTCTACTTTTTACCTTTCTTTGTTATGACAATGAGATGAGACGGGTAAGGCCAATTGGATTGCGCCGACGGGTCAAACGGGTTTCATTGACCAATTAGTTGTCAGGGCTTGCGATCGCGCACAGTTACTAGTATATTAATTAGCTTCGTTTTAAATTGAACTGCGAAAGAGCAGAGACGTAATCCTGGTTTCAAAATACTTTATGTGGAATTTAAATACCGCCTCCACCCCTACATAGCTTTATTTTTTTTATAATAATGAATTGTATTTCTATGCTTGTTTGCATATGGACATGAATGCTACATATCTGTGTTTCTATGTGTATGCACGAATAATGTAATTTTCTCGATCAATTGTCAATTTTTCTTCCTCAGTGTGCATTTCACTCTTAACATTTAAGGTTATATTGTGTGACGGTCGGAACCCAACATTTCAAGTACATGAGCTTCCTTATGTAAGTATAGTGAGGCTTAATCATGTAGGTCGTGTGCATAGATAATATATGCCATTAAAGCCGTAACATTGATAGGAATTAGTATAACTTTTAACTTGAAGTATGTTTGATTTCTATTTATTATCTATACTAAAGTCACTAAAAGTGGCCTGCAACAATGCTCATGGAGTATGTTATTATTTCTTTCCTGATGCTAAACTCTTAAAACAGTCACCTTGAATGCTCATTCTTGATTCAAGTTCCTGTCTCCTCATTCTTACCGTCCCTCATACTATAAACAAACACTTAACTATAAAACCACTTTCGTCTCCGTAAGTACATTTATTGGTGCTGTAATTAGGTTGGGTCTACCTTTTACCTTTCTTCGTTATGACAATGAGACAAGACCGGTAAGGCCAATTGGATTGCCCCGACTGGTCAAACGGGTTTCATTGACCAAATAGTTGTAAGGGCTTGCGATCGCGCACAGTTACATGAATTGTAATTAGCGTCGTTTTAAATTGAACTGCGGAAGAGAAGAGACGTAATCCTGGTTCCAGAATAATTTATGTAGAATATAAATCCCGCCTCCGCCCCTACAGAGCTTTATTTTTATTTTATAACAATGAATTGTGTTTCCATCCTTGTGTGCATATGGACATGAATGCTACATATATTTGTGTCTATGTGTATTTATGAATAATATAATTTTCTCGGTAAATTGTCAATTTTTCTTTCTCATTGTGTCTTTCATGTTTAACCTTCAAGTTTATATTGTGTGGCAGTTTCATTGACCAATTAGTTGGCAGGGATAGCGATCGCGCACAATTATTTGAATATACCGCTCCGGTGGCCTAGTGGTTAGAGCGTCCGCCCCGGAAGCGGGAGGTCGTCGGTTCGATCCCCGGCCGAGTCATACCAAAGACTTACAAAAATGGTACTAACAGCTGCCTCGCTTGACGCTCAGCATTAAGAGGTTAGTGTTAGGACTGGTCGGCCTGGTGCCAGGATAATGTGACTGGGTGAGACATCATGCTACATGTCTGCGGCATGATGTCTCAGTGCTAGACATCACTATAAACTGCCTCACTGCAGACATCGTAGCGATATGACTGAAAAATTGTTAAAGCTACTTTAAAAATCCTAATCAAACAAATAACCATTTGACTTGAAATATGTTTGATTTCTATTTATTATCTATACCGAAGTCACTAAAAGTAGCCTGGAGCAACAATCATGGAGTACGTTATTATTTCTTCCCTGACGCTGAACTCTTGCAACAGTCACCTTGCATGGTCAATCTTGATTCAATTACCTATCTCCTCATTCTTAGTCCTTCGAGCTACAAAAAAAACACCAAACCATAAATGGGGTGATAAATATATGTATTCGTGTAGTGGTAAAGGAATGTATTCTAGTATGTATACATGGATGTATTTTAGTGCTATTAAATGTTTTTTTTTAGTATTAATAAATGGTTGTAGTTTGCAACTATTAAATGGGTGTATTATAGTAGTAGTAATTTTACATAGTATCATTGTAATGCATGAATGTATTTACGTGGTAGTAAATGAATGTATTCTAGTTGCAGTAAATAGATGTATTATAGTTGTAGTAAATGAGTGTAATTTAGTAGCAGTAAATGGATGTATTCTAGTTGGGGAAATGGATATATTCTAGTTTTAGTAAATGTATATATACTAGTAGTAGTAAATGGATGTAATGTAGTATTACATGGATGTATTCTAGTAGTAGTATATGGATATATTATAGAAGTAGTAAATGCATTTATTCTAGTAATAGTACATGGATGTAATTTAGTAGTATTGTATGGATATATTATAATAGTAGTAAATGGATGTCTTCTAGTAGTAGGAAATGGATGTATTCTAATAGTAGCATATGGATGTATTCTAGTGGTAGTAAATGGATATCTTCTAGAAGTAGTAAATGCATTTATTATAGTAATAGTACATGGATGTATTCTAGTAGTAGTGTATGGATATATTCTAGTAGTAGTAAATGGAAATATTCTACGGGTAGTAAATGGATGTATTCTAGTATTAGTATAGTGATGTCTTCGTTTAGTAGTACATGGATGTTTTCTAGTAATAGTAAATGGATGTATTCTAGTAGTGGTAAATGGATATCTTTTAGCAGTATTAAATGGATGTATTCTAGTAGTAGTAAATGGATATATTCTAGCAGAAGTTAATGATTTTATTCTAGTAGTAGTGAATAGATGTATTAAGCCAGTATTAAATGGATGTATTCTAGTAGTAGTAAATGGATGTATACTAGTAGTAGTAAATGGATGTATTCTACTAGTAGTAAATCAACGTATTCAGTAGTAAATGGATATCTTCTAGTTATAGTAAATGTATGTATTCTAGTACTAGTATATGGATGTCTTCGTGTAGCATTAAATGGGTGCATTCTAGTAGTAGTATATGGATCTATTTTATTAGTAGAAAATAGTTGTTTTCTAGTTGTACTAATTGGATGGCTTCGTGTGGTAGTAAATGTATGTATTCCAGTAGTAGTATATGGATCTATTTGTATAGTAGTAGTATATGGATGACTTCATGTAGTAGTACATGGATGCATTCTAGTCGAAATAAAGGGTGTATTCTATTAGTAGTATATTGATGTCTTCGTGTAGTAGTAAATGGATGTATTTTATTATTTGTATATGGATGTCAGCGTGTAGCAGTAAATCGATGTATTCTAGTAGTAGTATTTGGATGGCTTCGTGTAGTAGTACATGGATGCATTCTCGTAGTAATAAATGGATGTATTCTAGTAGTAGTAAATGGATGTATTCTAATAGTAGTAAATAAATGTATTCTCATAGTAGTATATGGATGTCTTCGTGTAGTATTAAATGTATGTATTTTATTATTAGTATATGGATGTCTTCGTGTAGTAGTAAATGGATGTATTCTAGTAGTAGTAAATAGATGTATTGTAGTAGTAGTAAATGGATGAATTGTAGTAGTATTAAATGTATGTATTTTAGTAGTAGTATATGGATGTCTTCGTGTAGTAGCAAATGGATGTATTCTAGTAGTAGTAAATAGATTTATTGTAGTAGTAGTAAATGGATGAATTGTAGTAGTATTAAATGTATGTATTTTAGTATTAGTATATGGATGTATTCGTGTAGTAGCAAATGGATGTATTCTAGTAGTAGTAAATGGATGAATTGTAGTAGTAGTAGTAGTATACGGATATATTCTAGAAGTAGTGAATAGGTGTATTCTGGTAGTAGTATTAGTATATGGGTGGCTTCATGTAGTATTACATGGCTGCATTCTAGTAGAAGTAATGGATGTATTTTAGTATTAGTATATGGATGTCTTCGTGTAGTAGTAAATGTGTGTATTTTAGTATTAGTATATGGATGTTTTCGTGTACTAGGAAATGGGTGTATTCTATTAGTAGTATATGAGTGGCTTCATGTAGTATTACGTGGTTCCATTCTAGTAGAAGTAATGGATGTATTTTAGTATTAGTATATGGGTGGCTTCATGTAGTATTACATGGTTGCATTATAGTAAAAGTAATGGATGTATTCTATTGTTTGTAAATGCATGTATGATATTAGTAGTAAATGATTTATTCTGGCAATAAATGGGTTTATCCGGTACTGTTGAATACATGTAATCTAACAGTGCTTGATGTGTTCAGTTATTTGTAAATGGATGTATGGTATTAGTAGTCATTGGATGTATCCTGATAGGTGTAAATGTAAATTATTGTATGCAAGTAATTGTAAATGGATGTATCCTTGTAGAGGTGCATTTATTTGTTCGCATGAATATATGTATTCTAAGTATATGTAATAAATGGATGTGTTCTTGTAGTTGTAATTTGATATGTTCTGTTAGAAAATTACATGTGTATTCTCATAACTGGATGAAGACCAGATTACGATTGTATTTGTGGTACTGGATTAAGGGATACAACTGTCATCATAATTTGTTTCTATTTAGACTCTTTGGATGTAAAGGTTACTTTAGAGAACGGTTTTGGTGGCAAAAATGATTTGGAAGTGTAAAAGAAGATATTGGTGATTTTTTATACTTTGATGATAGTAACATTGTTTTTCTATCAGTGTTCAATTAACGAAAGGAATCGTAACTGTGCCACTTTAGTTTTAATGGCACATGTCAAAATTTTTATTCTCAACATTTATTGGCCAAGTGAAATTATATTTAAAAAATGGGCGTTGAATTAGCACACCAACAAAACTTTTAGAAATGTAGTTTTACTAGACATTACCGGTTGTACCATAAATTATATCCAATTATCCATTTTGGTATCAACCTATTAAAAACGCATCTTAACATTCCTAAAAAAATTATGCTCCGTAATAAGTCTAAAGAAAGAAACGGTAATGCAACCTGGAAAACAAATCGGATAACGTTTCTCCTCTGTATCTTGGAACCTGAGACTATGAACATTTGTGTTTAGTTTGTGGGTTTTCATAATACAGTATTCGTTAGGATTCTTGTAAGACCCAGACCACCGACATAAATCTTTTCTGTGTTAGCGTCTGATACTTAACCCAGTCATTATACCATCAGCGTCCTTCGGGTCACATACCAGTCAAATACCACAGTCCATGGTCTTACACTTAGAACTGACGCATAACGTTACGTCAACAAGGATGTCTTTCCATTTACAAATCATCTCTCCTCCATCGTTACGTGACAACTGATACAACCGTAATGAAATGGGCAGTCTGAGCGTAACGATAATTGCAATTGATGCATCACCTTCCACATTTAAATATTCCTTAACGAGTTGACAATTTAATTTGAGACGAATCAGACCGTTCTATTAAAATAATAGTCGCTAGCGGGGAAAAAACAATGAATCGAGGCTTGAATGAGTCCACCAAACAGGGTCCACATTCATATCGTTTTCTGTAGTATAAAATGTTGCAGATAAATATTTTATTACATCTAACACATTGTTAAAAGCTCTGACCTTAGAAAACAAAAATAGTAGCATTTCATTTCAGACTTAGAAAACCGCATTTTTAAACATGTAACTTATTAAATTGCCCATTAGTCAAGCCTACAGAAATGCAATGACCAATGAAATTTAAGCTGAATGAACGTTTTAGTGATAGTTTGGATTACACGAAGAAGTGACAGAATATAACGATGTACTACTCAAAGGCAGCACAAATAGTGAGACAGGCGACGATGCTGCAGATAAAACGTGAAAGAATTTTCGAAGGTGTTCTGTACGGAATGTAAATTTTCTGATAGAGGATCGGTTTGATGAAACAGCTCGAAGATGTAAAGTACTGTCGAAAATGTGCCGAGCATAACGATGATCACATCGAATCACTGTTGCCTTCTGTATCTACCGAAAGACGATGGCAAATTGCAAACCACATGCATGTTTGAGTTAAACGACCTTTTATATCTTCTTGTTGAAGACTATTGCGATTTGTTGAAATCGAGAAACTGAAGTGTGCGCCTCACAACAGCTCTCATAAAATCATCTTTGAGTGACATAGCATAGATGAAATAGTTTAATCTCGCCACAATGGCATAATACACAATACAGCTGCAACTATTTTCCAAATATAAAGTAAAGGTAAATTGCAGCATTTCATCTAGTACTACATATATTTACCTGTAAAATGGTGCGAAATGTTGTATAAATAATTTCACAGTACATTTTGTCATAGTCAGCCTGACACGTACCCATTAAGTTTGACGTATGGGCTAGTTCGACAATAAATTGTTCACTGCTAGGGGATGGAATCTGCTCCGCTTGAAGCATGAATTCAATTTTAGTTAAGACCCACTCGGTTATCAGTTAGGAACAGATAGAGGGTGATGTAACGCAAGGTCAATAGCGACACATAGCAAAAGTTGAGTCAAACTAGGGACAATTTTAGAAAGTATTGAAACATCTGAAAAATGTATGATCAACTGATATTTTCTGGAATAGTTATAAATAAAGGCGGACTAAATAGGATTATTATGACTGTCCCGATCATAAAAGTTTTGTTTGTTAAAGAAATTATCCAAATTTCCTAAACCAGAATAATGGATGTGTTTCCTACACGAAACTGCATGGTTTAAGTATCACACAACGGGGAGAAGGTCAGAGCGACTTTGAAAAAAGCCCATAACTAATTTCCCTCATTAAATAAATAGTCCAATAATGAGGGTCTGGAAAATTTGCAAGACCAGAACCAGGTAAAGTACAGGGGGGGGGGGGAATTCTTTGATAACCATGCAAGCTCTCAAGAAGACACAAAATTATTGACTTAATTGCATACAAAATATTTTCATTGATGTAAATGTGTAAGTATTTGTTTAATTTATTCATTTGTAAATTTCTACTTTACTTTTACTTCCGTTCAAAGGCTAATTGCTTGCGTGCATTTTGTGTAAACAGCCCATGTATTCATCGAACGTTTTTGAGAAAATGATGATATTGTCTACGCAAATGAGACAGTTGTAGAGGTGTATTTTTTCCATGCATTTCTCCATTTGACATTGAAATGTAATTGCAACGTTACACAACCCAGAATTAAGGGGATTAACTCAAAAACTGAGTGGACCAGCACCACATAACTCAGAATCAGACATGAACGGCATTAAAATCGGATACTCAATGTGAGTGTTTAAATGTGATTAAGTAATAATAGGTTAAGTGGCAGACAAGTGATTTAGATTAACAACCATTCACATTAAGCAAAACATCTAGCAATGTCAACATTTACGACAAATTACACGTTGTGACTTGCGCTTTAATAGTGTTACCATTTCTACCAGCACCTTAAGGGTGAATTTGAAATTAATTTGCGAACGTTCTTGCGAATTACTGTTTTCCACGTGCACGAATTCGTACAAACTTTGCAAGCAGCAGTGAGGCTCCACCCACCCCCCATATATATATATATATATATATATATATATATATATATATATATATATATATATATATATATATATATATATGATTGCAAATGATTGCAAAACTCATCATTAGAGATCAAAATATTCCACGGTGTAAAACTGATTATCAAAACTTCTCAAGATGAGATTATTTCAGTTAAAGTTTCCGATTAAACCAAATCGATTTTCACATCAATTTAAATATTCTGGATGTTTAACACGAAATTAAATAGCGCGTCGACGATTACAAGATAAATTCGCACGAAATAACAATACATAAAAATATTATATGTGGGTTGGTTTCCTCAGTCAATCTGATAGTTCTATATATTGGTCATACAGTATTATTATTATTATTATTATTATTATTATTATTATTATTATCCGCGTTTATTTTCGCGATAACTCTATCGAGTTTTTAATCAAGCTTTTGATTGGACCGATCTAATTTTAAATGTTCGATGTCAATTTTTGCACGTGCAATTCTATTTTTGATTTCTTTTCAGTCGTCAACGAGGTGATTTTAAACGTTTTATTTTCAATAGCACATCTTTCAGATCCTCGATATCATACTTGATTTTTATTAGTTCATAAGTCAGACTTGATTGTATGGCCGATAGTCTTCCAAATTTGAGTTGATTTTTTATAATTCTTCATGATAGTTATCATTTATCGATTTTAAATCTTTTATTTCACTGCGTAGTTGTTTATTTGCAAATTCAAGATCCTGCAATGAAGATAATTTATCATTCAAGCGTTTTATTGTATCGCGGATTTTTACTTCGGTATCACTGTGTTGTGATTTATTCTCGTGTTTTTCTTTTGTGTTACTACGGGATTGTAATTGTAGTATCGCATCGCGAAGGTTTTCTTCAGTATCAATACGGCGTTTTATTTCATCATGGAGTTGTTTTTCGGTGATATTGTGCGATTCATTTGTAAATACTATTTTATCGTTTTACTTCACCGCGAAGTTGTTCCACTTCAGTACTATTATGGTATATCCACGAAGGCGGTGGCGGCGTAACGTTTTCAATATTTTGTTCGATTTTTTTCATGATTTTCCTAAACTCATTTAACCGCCAAATCTCATATAGCCGAGTAAGACTGATTCGGATTTGTTTGGTATGTTCTTGTGTGTGTTAAATTGATTCATACAGTTAAAACCTATATAGGTTTTCAACATTAAATTACCACAACCCAAGCCAAAGTGCCGTCATAATATTAATTGTATGGATATTTATAACAATCAAATCCTTGGTACCCTATAGCAACCCATTCAAATATGCCCGGACAATGGTATTTTCTATCCCGTCTAAAGTGTACATAGGCGATTGGGTTGAGAGATTTCATTTTGTCACTTAAATAATACAATTGTTTGTATAATTTCGTTTAAATTGCTGGTAATGATTTTATTGTTAATTAGTTTAAGACCATGGAGTAGCAAATCCAACATTGACTTGAATTTATTTATTTCCAAACGATTAGATTAACATCATCCTTACTTAGATGGATGAATAGAGTTGTGACATGTAGAAAAGAAAAAAAATAATGACGTTATATATCTGGCTATTTGTGTCTGACCATGTGCATAGTTATCTCCCTTGATACCATGAAAATGGCGATGAGAAACGAATGAATTCCTCTTATCGCATTGTATGAATTGAACTTGTCACTAAAATATTCCTTTAAATAATAATAATAATAATAATAATAATAATAATAATAATAATAATAATAATAATAATAATAATATATTTTCTCCATTTCAATTAAAATAACCCTTTACTTTGCAATGTAGTTGGCACATTCAACGCACCTACATATTCATCAGGTACTAGTATAGACACTTTATTTAGATCATCATGTTTGATACTGTTTCTAAAAAAATCTAAATAAGTATCTCAGTAGAATTTAGTTATATCTGCCACTCTTAGAAAAGAAAAAAGTATTTATAAGTATTACGTTTTATAATAATGGCGCAACGAACGTTTTGTGCCACATAAAATAGGTTGTAAACGAAATGCATTAATATGAATATATAAATTAGGGCAGTGGGGTGAAATGTCGACCATAAATATACGAGAGCTAAGCATGAAAATATAGAAAAAAAACATGATATTATTACTACAGTATAACATTTCATCGATAGACGTTATGTGACAATTTAACAAAATCATATTTTTGATAAGGGTAAATTGTAACATCGGTTCTAATTTAGACGTGTTCTGTGGTATTCAGTGATATGATACTCGGTACATAGCTCTAGTTACGTGTATAAGGACTGTATTGCAATTTGTATACGTTGGACTATTCATAAAGAATCAGTTAAGACCAATGCTTTCTGTACGATTCTCACAAACCTTTTGTAAGACTGGAGGTTTTGTAATATGTGCAGAAGTAAATTTGGGACAGTTTGTTTCCCTTTATTTTATCATTAAAGTACTTAGCATTCTTGCCCTAACTAGTGCCCGTAAGAATCCAATACCCACTTGGGCGAGACGTATCATTCGGCTTACATGGTTAAGGTAGTGTTTGGTCCAATCACGAAACTCATTGTGACCTAGTGCTTTTGTTCTTATAACATTTGTAGATGAAATACAGCTGTCTTTAAATATGAGGTTAAAAACAATCTCCGTTTTTCACTGATTGTTTTCTTGCGTCCTCTCATTTTCTATTCTTCGTCTGCATTTCATTAAATTTAGTCCTCAATCTTGCTTTGATGGGATATCCCCACATTTGACGACTCCTTCTACATCACCTCTCCAAGTATCTCTAAGTGCAACATATTGGTAAACTATAAAGTGTTTAAAAAGTTGATGGTGATTTGGTGCCCAAGAGCGAGGATTCAAACAGTTTATGTGTACGTATATGATCCTCGCTGTTGTCTTTAACAAATCTGTCCTATATTTTTTCAATTTCAATTAGAAAAATTCATATAACTCAACTTGTGTGTCTGTGTGTGTGTGTGAGAGAGAGAGAGAGAGAGAGAGAGAGAGAGAGAGAGAGAGAGAGAGGTTGTGTTTGTGTGATGAATAATGGTTTATCAAATTTGAGACTTTAAATTGCTTGAAATTCCTTTACTTATATCTCTGCTCTTGGTTTTTGTATTTTAAAATATTGTCAGAGTAGAAGACAATAAGAGTTTTGTCCCTTGATACTGATAAGAAACTTTGCAAATCAGCCAGATTTCTCTGTCGTATAAGTCAGAAAAAATGAACATGGCGATACACAACAGTAGACTCGCAACTAAGGATATCCCCTTGTCATTAAAATGATAATTTTTTGATTACAAAGATTATGTGTTGCAATATAACGTAAATATGACTAATGTATTGAGAACGTTACTAGCTAGGGTCCAGATCTGGTAGCCTGGGTGAGAGAGTCATGTCACTAAATGAAATCTACTTGTAATTATAATATCAAACAATTGTAGTAACGCCCATTTACGGCGAAATGATATTTTAAAAGGAAATAAATAGTGATGGCCCTGAGAAGCTTTCTGTTTTTCGTATATTTGTCTTTTAACGATTGAAATTTCAGATAAGTACTTGAAAATGTACCCAAGGAAAACATAGCGTACATAGTTAAACAATATTGACCTTCAGAAGGAATCATGCATGAAAACTAACGTCTGAACGATGCTTGCATTGGCTAGCACATTTCAACTGGCTACACCACCTGCACTAGATTTATGATTATCACATTTGGGGAAAATGCAGGATAGTCAGCTACAATGTATCGGTTACTGTCTTTGAAATTGCCCCTGTGATGAAACAATGTTGAGTTAGAAGTTTCATTGACTCATTATGTTACCTTGAAGATTGAGTAGCCATGGGAATTTTGTTTTTATTCATCAGCCTACATCAATGGTATCATTTTTTCAATGATTGAGGTTTTATCGTGCGCCGAGATCTTCAACTATGTGTTGCCAAGAACTAGACTTCTTTTCCGTTTCAAATAAAATTATGATGCATGCAATTTATGTACAATTTACGTTAAAATATTGACTCGACACAGACACTAAGAGCTTCCTATGGAGCCGCTAATTGTTTTCCCATATAAAAATGTTGTGAAAATATCATTCACCGCCAGTTAGTTGTGGCTTTATAAAGCTTCCAAATAACAGTCAAACTGCGTTTGACTGAAGTAAAGCTTGTACGGATCATGTATATCGACATTCAAATGGAGATCACCATTACAAATTAAAAGAAACAGCGGGTTGATTCCATCTCTCTCAACATTTTCAATCTGATTGCAGGAGCGATGTACACTGGTAGATTCATTATGGTATTGAAAACGAAGATGTCGATATCATCTTTCTGTCGACCATGACAGTTTGTAGATGCTCTTTCTCACTTAATATACAATATGCCAGTAGTATATGGACTCGTGACCCATCGATTCTTACATGCGAGCTGTTCTTTGATCGAAATTCCTATCTTTTTTGACAACTCGCATATTTTCTGGATTTTTTCAATACCATCTGTGGAGCCTCGAAAATGTGGAATATCAGTCGTATCTAAACTTGCAGATGTTAACTTTGTAATGGCAATTTTTGTAATACCAAACTGCTCTAATACATATGTTAAGCTCCAAACAAGATTATTCAATCACCCTATTGCTTAATCAAGCGTTGTTATAAAAAGAAAGTCGTTTAGTTTTTCACATCAGATCGTTTAGAAATGACGCAAAAAAAATCGATTTGATGTCAACATAAATTGCATTTCTGAGTTGTTTTACTACTAGTTTAAAACTCATGCTGAATTCATACAATATGTTAAACCTGTCCTCGACGACAGATTAACTTCTGATTCTTGTGACACATATTTAGCTTTCACCTTACCGCAAAGGTGCATTGAAATGCAATGCTACTTCTTCTGCTATTGTGTATTCATTGACTAGCTGAGAATATCCTTTTAAATTTTATTACTGTAAAGTTTCGAAAGCCATAAATTCTTTTCATTAAAAGGACATGTCGTTTACTTGGGGATGAACAATCAAAATTTTTATACAACTCTTCTTTGCTCATATTTTTACATCACATGAGGTAGTAGTCCTGAATGAATACTTTGATTAATGTATTTACGCTTAGATTTATGTGTGTATTTGACTTGGATTTTTAACGTAGCTTTAACAATATTTTACTCCTATTGCTACCATATCTGCAGTGTAGCAGTTTATGGTGATGTCTTGCACTAAGGCATCGGGCCACAGATATGTAGCATCACGTCCCACCAAGTCCCATTATCCTGACACCAGGCCGACCAGTTCTAACACTAACTTCTTAATATTAAGCGGCAAGCAAGGCAGCTGTTGAGTATCACTTTACAAATATTTGCTATCACTTAATCGGGATTCGAATCTGCGACCTTCCGTATCCTAGGCGGACTGAACGGTAGGTTTAGATTTGTTTAAATATAAGTTATTCATAGTTTGTTGATATAGGTACTAGTCTTGTTAGATGGGATCAGTGGTCACATCGAAGAGTCCTAGAAATGGATAGTTTTTGATTGGGAGCTTTATCTCCTTGTTTAATTTAATCTTGAGCAGCTATCACATGACGACCCCGCACTGGTTATGAAACTCAGCAAATTTTTAAATAGATGAATAGGGTTCTATGATTGTCTGACTCTGAATGCAAATCTTGTTATTGTTATGAAGCAGCAATATGGAAATGTACTTATCAAAATATATCTCATGTAGACAAAATGTGTCTGATTTGATCCAAGTTTATGACATGGGTTTTGTTGTTTGTAATATCATAATTAATCTATTATCACTCAACAGACGATTCCAAATTCATCTGAATCGTCAGATTTTTAAATAGTCCTAATGTAATACAAATCCGAAACTAATTTTTTAGGTCAGGAAATAATCAATGCGGGTAAAGGGATAGCCGTGCTCCTCTGACCGTGAAGTATTCTGGGAGCAGCAACGATCAATTTTGCCCCAAATCACACGAACTAATTTACGATATAGGACAGTAATGATGTATGGTAAACTTCTTTACAGTTCTCCCGACTCAATTATATTTGTTACTCGTTTTGATCATATATTGTACATTTTAAACTATATGCAACAGTTTAAAACTATGTGACATACAGGTCAGCACAAAAATACAAAATTATATTATTTTGAAACGGCTCATCAACGCAAACTTCAGGTTGTCTCATTTCAGAGGGACCATTCAGCACGTACACATCCTCTACCATGGAAATCTGTCTACAGTCATCTATTATTTACCATTTCAGTAACATGTAAATAGCTACGAAAATGTATGACCAGACCGCATTTGAAGTTCTCTGGCATCTGCCTTTTTTCTTTTACCAGGACATAAGATTGAAGTATTTTTGCAAATGCGGATGATAAGGATTCCTTGAATTATATAACTAATAAAACACAAATTCCAAAGATTCAACAATGTATGTACATAGTGACGCAAATTCAATTGAATATAATATAAAAAAGAATTTATTTGTTTCATTACATACAGTATGTGATATCAATTATATATAAAAGTCCAATGTTTCTTTAATACCTGCATGCATTAAATACGATTTGTAAATACATCTAACAAAAGTACAATAATAAAGATATTGATGATATAGATAATCCAAACTACACCAAAATTATGCGATTTTTAATCTGGCTGAAATGTTTATATAATGTAAAGCAAATAATATGAATTTTAACTTAATAAACATTGGTAGAGCAATTGTAAATATAAATAATCAACATATTTTTATAATTCAATTGAACCACGATAAGATAAACACTTGAAACGTTGTTCATTCAAGTTTGCCTTCATACAAGAAAGACAATATAGACATCTAAGGTGTGAAGTATTTCATTATCTTATGTTTCTTAACTTCTCTGAAAAGTTGAACATTTAGAGGATATCAAAACTTGTGGCAATAATTTCAATCAAAGCTAAATAATTATTTTCATCTAAGGTAGAACCTATATCTCCAAATCCATTCCGAAGGATTTGAAAGCGGTCATAATCTACATTCATTCCAGCATTTGTGATTTTTAGCTTGATCCACTCTCTACTGTATCTGACATTAAGATAAATATAGTTTAAAGCATCTATTTGATATTGTCGTTTATTTCCATCAATGTAAATTCCAGTGAATGTCTGACACGTTAGTAATTCTCAAGCTTACATTTGAGATATATTGTCTGTTATGGGACTTACATTAACATGTCTAGTATAATATATATCATTTATTTTATAACAACTAGCCACCCTGTTGACGTCAAACGTTCAGTATGCACTTTCCTATCATAAGATATGAATAAATGACATCAATTACAATTGTGATTTCTCGTTAATTAATCCACTTATAATGCATAAGGATGACATGGAATATGATATGATCTTTCTGATTTAAATACAAGCATCAGACTAATATTAGTCAAAATATAGTAATTGAAACATTCTTAAAAATTAATTCATACCATGTTAAACAATATTATTATTCTTTAATTAATCAACTATTGAACAACTTAAAGCAGAACACTTTGCATGGGATACAAAACATAAATCTAAATAATGTATATAGGCAATCTCACACGAGGACCCGGTGCAAGTGAGGTGACATCGTGGGTTAATACCATATTTGCAATGCATAAAAATGAGGTAAGAGTCAAAATAACTCGGTACCCATGTGACAATTGTGTGAGAGTCTCTTGCATAATTTAAAGTTAGCCTAGCACATACGGTGTCTTTTCTATCTTAATATGTTATATTATTCGTGTCAAAATAAAATTATTTCATGGCTGAACTGGATTTATATAATGCGATGGTTTTTTAAATTATCTCTTATAGTAGTAATAGTCATCTCCGGAAGTGACAAACATCTGGTCCAGCTCGTCTCGGATTTCAGTGAATATCGGTCGTTTCTTGGGGTCATAGTTCCAGATCCTCTTCATAACATTGTACCATCTAAAACAAAATAATAGTGCTTATTTAAATAGTAATATCGAGCCTTCAAAACCCTTTAGAAACGTATTAAATTAAATTTAAATCTCATAATGAAATCCAGATTTCGAAATCTTCATATAACATTCCGGATTGTTTACATATTCATTCATTAAACTAATTTCAACGAATGTGCCAAAATGTCCACTTTCCTAAGGTACATAATGTTGACTAATATATTCCATTTTCGATGAAATTTAATATTTCTTTCATCGGTAACCTTTAGTATGTTAGCAATTGTGGTTTCAGTCTAGCTATAAAACTACATCTTATCTTATTCAGATGTTATTTTCAAAGAAGGTTGAATGTCTGTAAACTATTAAGACAGTAAAAAGTGCTTCTCTTATTTGACACTATCTAGTACAGATATATCAAGACTTAACTTTAAATAAAGTGCGCTGAAAATATTGCGCACTAGGTTTAAAATGAGTACACATTAATAAAGTGTTAATCAGTCGTAACAAATTTTCACGGGTGAAAAAAAAAACATAGATTTATAAACAAATGCTAGATCAATAGGTAGAAAACTATATTCGTTGTGCTGACAGTAACATTTCTCCCAAAAGAGAATGTAGTCTTCTGCAAATAACAGTAACAGCTTACATATATTTGCTCTAGTTGATTCAAATAAATGAATTGTTAACTGGAATGTTAAGTAAGATGATTTTGTCTAATTTTACTAACGTGTCATCACACTGTTCAGGTTTTGGCAGTCTCTCCCCTTTTTTCAGGCGGCCAGGTAGGTCTCTGCTTCGGATGTTTGAGTAGGGAGTTTCCCCTGTGGAAGGAAAGTTACAACACTAATATTACGATTATACTGGCTAAAGAAAACGAACAGAAAATAGCTAAAACAACAAGGCTTTGTACATTTTAACAACTAATGTATTTCTTTTGAATATAAAGTGTAAATATAACAAGAACTTGCAGTATTGTGAAGTAAATTCCAAATTGTCTAAAACCTTCTTTAACAATCTTTGTGAATGAAGTTCTAGGCTCATTTCAGTGGTATTACAAACAATCTTCAACTCGCTGACATACCTGTATAGGCCTGTGACAAGGGAATTTGCCAACAGTCTTTTGATGAATCATAATATTATAATCCAAGATGTTCTTATCTGCATCCACTATAGCTCCATGTTAATATTCCAGTCCAAAAATTGTATCTTTGAGCAGTTTGTATTTCCAGTTAATAATAATTTGAATAATTCCAACCAAAATGAAATACAGATCACAACAATAAGATCGATTCTGACTTAGATGTTAGATTGAATAATGAGTAATGTCTCAATTAAAGAAGATTATAAACAAAACCTAAGACACAAAGGTATAACAAGAATAAGAGTCAAAGTTCACTTCTAGAAGATGATATGTTATCAACAAGATACAATCTGGCTCTAAAATTATCATAAGTAATGTGGTTAACATTAGTATACCAGATTATGATGTTGTGAAAGACCAGATTATTATGTTGTGAAAGACCAGATTATTATGTTGTGAAAGATCAGATTATGTTGTAAAAGACCAGATTATTATGTTGTGAAAGACCAGATTATTATACCGGGATGGCATTATTCTCGTTCTACGCTATGTTTCCGACCTTTGTTCCCAAAATTCTAATATGTTAAAACAACTAAGTATCTTGATATCTCTTGTTGTAAATTGCACCTAGTGATACTAACATGTAGAAGTCCAGACGTATTCTTAGATTTCGTGTTAATTGTTTGTATCCTATTGTATCTCTCTCAGATAGTCTGTAGTTTAGATATAACAACATTATTAATCAATGAAAAACAATCCCGACCACATAATTCAATAAATAATATAATAAGTAAAAGAAAATAGTTGTTACCATGGTGACTGAAAGGTACGACCATGGCCTTTATTTATTAATAATAAGGAATGTATACATAGACTCACCAAGACTAAATATCTCCCATAGAACAACTGCATATGACCACACATCACTCTTCTGTGTCGCTCCAGCTGTGCTTTCCATGCACTCTGGCGCCATCCACTTGATCGGAATTCTTTCCTGCAAAATTGTGTGTTTCGAAGTGGAAGCCATTGGCAACAGTGAGGGAGACTATCAAAGTTATTCATTTCAAAGTACAATATCAGTAAAGTCAGGAAACTACATTTTGAGATATCATAAGTAAAGCAATCTTAACTGAGAGAGAAAGTCGTAAAGCGTAACTCATATTCATTCAAATGATCAGATTTGTTTGGAATCAACTGGTGTCACGCCACCATGTCTTAAGAGCCATTTGTATTTCGACTTGATTTTTTATTTAGAAACCAGATACTTTTTTACATAAAAGACGAACGCTTGCACATGATATGGTTGTGCAATGTAGGATGATGTTATCCAAATGGCGTTGTTCTTCAATATAATACACATGTGTGAATTTTCTTGTTAAGTATTATAAACTTTTAGCATTTCTTTTCCACTGGAAATTTAGGTGACCATCGCCATGCATTTCATACCATATTCGTTATGTAACATATGTTATAATCGTTATGCATTTCATGCCAAAAGTTTTATACAGATTAAAACATATATTGAAAATGATATAAAACGATTAAAATTGTTTCATTCGATGAACTCTGTACTGAGCCCCACATCAACGATATGAACAACTGAATATTAAATAAAGTTTGTGGGAACAGATCTAAATATATGTAATGACATAGCATCATTTACCTTTTCAACGTTATATAATACATGCCTAAGTAAAGACTTAATCGTCAAGTAAATAATCAGCTTCAGTTATGATCAATTCTAATTTATGCTGCATGCATTTGTATCGCTTATTAGTCGCATGATGAAGATACCAATGAGGGTGGCGGTGGTAGAATTCTTTTTAAATGTTTTCTTTTTCTTGGTGAGGTAAAAAGTATGGGGTTGTATTTGAATTTTGCAAGGTCAACATTTTGGTTCCATGACACCAATGTTTCTAACTGATAGTTCAATAGTGAATGTGCTCCGGTCGGTAAAACATAAGGTTAAAACGGCCTGGAATTAGAGGAAATTATGACTTTTACGGTGGTTGTACTATACTGTGAGCATCGCCGAGAAATTATACACGTTCAGAAATAATCAAACACAGGGCTGTTAACTCTAGTGCTATAATTATTGCACATTTAAAAAAAAAATATACTAAACATTATTATTGTGGCAATACTTCAGAATGAGACTCATGATATCACAATCGGCTAATCGTGTTATATCGTCGATTTAACTGCAGCCAGTGTTGACGTGCTACAAATATAATGAGTTTTACCCTGAATGTGCGTTTGGACGTATG